>JASANN010000380.1:310126-445773 GCA_031762395.1 Calameuta pygmaea | reverse complement strand
CAGCGGATGAGGCGGAAGGGCAACCCCCGACACCATGGTCTATACGTGTAGCTGCTCTAATAGGGTGACTACCCTTACATGACTACTCGAATGAATATGCTCGACCCGACCAAAGGAATAGAGCAACCAAGACAAGCGCAATGGAATATGAGAGGGAACAGAGTGAAACGAGAAGATATAAAGAAAGATAGAATTTAAGAAATCAAGATCTAGAAATGGAAGGAATAGAGGTGTAGAAGTAGAGAAGAAATAAGCAAAGAGTTAAATAAGAAAGTAAAGAATTACAGATAAAGAAAGAAGGAAGTAAAGAAGAAATAAATATAGAAATAGAAGGAGGTTGGAAATGGATGTGAGGGGTGTTTCCAAGAGACCGGTATAGGAGACCGGCTCGAGGATGAATGAGTGCTCCGAGTCCGGGCGCTGGCTTAAGCGCTCCCCCCACTCTACGCCTGCTCCCACTCGACGAGCCCTGCGCGACGAATTTGCGCGCACACAATTTTAGGCAACTTCCACTACTTCTAAATATGCTTGGCCAGAATTTCCGGTTTCTAAGTGTTAATATTTTACTTTACTGATTCAATTAATTACTTTAATGTTCCAAACAATTCTACGATTTCAATTCAGCCTTTAGCCTTAATTTTATATTTTGTATGAATTTTGAAAGTCAATCAAAATCCAATAATATTTAGTAGTATTTAAAAAATTAATGTATGAGAAACACTTTCTTAAAAATGTTTTAAACTGTTTCAACAATAGGCTTTTACAATAGTTCTTGAAAAGTTCTATAGTCACCGGTCTCGTTCTAAGGGTTGCTTTGGGAACCAGCGGCGAGTAGCGGAGAACCTCTGCCCGTCAAGCTACACGTTCCGTGTTCACGTTTTAGCTTGGCTACAACGGAATTGGCATTGTCGACGGAGACGATGATCACAAAATCCTACTTCCAGACTCACCGCTACGATTTAGTGCTATGATTTTGGTATCGCCTAAAACCATAGCGTTGTGCATCTCCCTATACTCATATCTGGTCTGGACCACGGTTTTACGCACAGGTCTTGAAACTCCGATGGAGGGGGTAGTCTTCTTACGGAAGCATCTTTCATTTCGCCTCATGACCACAAGAGGCATTGCGATCAAGCGACCTGTTCCTATTTCTCTCTCCCACAGCCGGCTGTAGAGTGAGACAGATAAGGAGTTTCTTGATCACAGCGACCAAAAGTTGAAACGTATCTTGCTTCTGTAAAACGACAACCCCCACCGCTGAAAATTGGGCGAGTTGCAAGACTTGTATGTAAGACCGTGGTCTGGACCACGGTATAGAAGGTATGGCCATATATTAGGTCAGAGGCGCCATCTCAGGTCAAAGACCATGTTTTAGCGTAATTTAGGTAAATTAACGTAAGTTAGCGTAAGGTTTTGACCTAAATATGGCCTCTGACCTAAGATATGGCCTCTGGTCTAAAATAAACATTTTTTTAAGTTAAAAGTGTCAGGCTAACTTATTAGAGGTGCTCTAGAGCACATAAGAATGCTTGAACGAACGAACCTACGGATATCGTTAAAACATTATTCCAAAATAATGAATTTCAGCGAGAATTTAGCATGGTGATTTTGCATTTTGAAAAGATTAATGAATTAAAATGAGCCAGTTGAATTCATGGAATAATCAAGAAATACCAGTTATTCCAAACTAAGGTCCATTTCGCTTTATCTCTAAATGTCCGTTATTATCCACGTTTGCGGTAATTTTTCTTCAGAAATTTTCACTGTAATTTCTGCTATATCTTTATAGGTATTGTTAATAATGTGGAGCAATCTGGTATTACAGCTCGAATGTCGGACTACGCTTGTTCGAAAAGTTTCGAAAATTGTTTTTTGGGAAGCAAAGTTCTTTATCCGAATTTCTGAATCCTATATTTGTTGCTTGCAGACAAGTAAAGTCTTGTCCGTCTTGCTGTACTTGGACATTAGTAATATGTTAAATCAATATTAGTACTACTATTGTTTGAATCTCCAAGGCAATTGATAAACAACCCACTACAGTTATGTGCTTTGAACTTATAAGCATTCTGTGAGTATCTTTCTTATCTGAGGTTATACTTTCTCGAAAATGTCGAATGTTACACAGAAATTGCTATCGTGCTACTATGGCTTCGATAAAAATTCTGACGAACAAATTTCAAAATTCTTGTCAAGTCATGAGAGTATCGACGAATCTGTAAAAACATTTACAGAAGCCTCAATTGCTGAGAGTATTGCGACTGATCGAAAGCTCGATGAAGATACCGAAAATGGAAGTACAACGAACGTGAGTAATAGAATAATAATGATATTTACATTACCATTAAACTATAAAATTTATTTTCAGAGTAAAAACGATAGCAAGCCGAATCAAGGTAAATCATTGGATGACGTATCTGCGCGCACCTCGCGTATACTGGACGAAAAAGCTTTTCTGAATGATAATGATACTGGAAATGACTATGAGAAATTCTTAGTAGCTTCATCCCTTGGAACCGATTACAATTTTGAGAAGACAGAAGTCTCGCCAATAGACAAACTTTGGCCTGATTGTAAAACTGTGGCCGATGATAAAGCAATTCAGGAATCAGAGGAAACACATTTAGATGCGAATTTAACACTTACTCAAGATGTTATTCCTGATAGTGCCTCTGATATTTCATCAGCACCTACGAAAACTAAGTTACATGGAAAATTGAAAACGCCCGTCGTACCGTTGCCTCCTATACCAAAGAAAAGACCTAGTTGCAATGGAGTTTACTTGGATTGGCCAAATGTGGGGATTGAAGAATTTCCATCTCATATTATTAAATCCTATCCCGGATTACGGGTAGATAAGTTATTTTCAATAATAATTATATTTCGACAATATTGCTAGTTACAAAATATTTTTCTAATTTACAGATGCTGTATTTGGAAAATAACAAATTGACGAAACTTCCTGATGAACTGTTTACGACATTAAAAAATCTTATGTGGCTGGATGTCAGAAATAATATGTTAACCTACTTGCCAGAGAGTATTAAGTATCCAGCCAGTTTGGAAACGATTTTATTGCAAGGAAATAAAATTGAGAAGCTTCCTTTAGAGCTTTGTATGCAGACCAAGCAGATAGAGATTATTTTGTTTACATTGAAAGTATCTTGGGAATTATAATTACTTAAGAAAATTATTCTTCAGGTCTCCTACCAAAATTAAGAGAATTGAAGGTTTCTGGCAATCCTCTATATTATCCTCCAACGGATGTAGTGAATCTAGGATGTCAAGCAATCCAAAATTTTCTTAGAAGCGAATGGAACATATTAAATCCAAATGAAGCTATTGAAGGGCCAAAAAATCGTATGTATACATATGAGATTATTTAATACTTACCAGTTAAAGCTGCAGCACCTGGTAAGAGTGTAGATGATGCACCAAAGTATATTCGGGCGATACAATATTTTATATAATAACAAGCAAAATTTTGTTGTAGAAGAAATAACAGCGAAACCATCAACGATTTTATGTTACCAGTCCAAAACGAGTACAAAGAAAATTAAAAAGAATACACCAACCATGTCAAAGTATGCGACATTCAAGTCGCCGCATCCAAAGAAGAAATCTGTGCGCGAAAAGAGTTGGCGTTATAGACCCAGTAACAGGTATGGAATCGAAAAGAAAGGAAAACAGATAAAACAAAATAAATCACTGGATTACGAGCAAATAACAACGCGTCAATCAAACTCATGTTCAGCAGCTACTCTTCAAAATACAAGTTCATGCTCATTAAGGGAAATCAAAGACGAGGGTGAGACTGTCAAAGAAAGATTTCTTGAAAGCATTAGTCGGGCTTGTACCTCTACTGAGAATAACGAAATATTAGACAGTGGGATTTTGCGACTGTTTGGTCCATCTCCAAGATCTCAGTACGTCAGGAATAATGTGGTTCTCGTTGATTGCGATCTTGAGAAAGCAAAGCCTTGTAAGATACGTTTAGGGAAAATAGATCCACGAAATTTGGGACGTGCCAGAATCGATGTGGTGACAGCTGCAAAGGAAGTGGAAATAAGAGAACGCGTCTTTCGTATAATTACTAATGACAGAGTTATGATGGAATTTTACCCTATGCGGATGGATGATCCGCAGTGGATCATTTCCTTTTTGGAGACGTATATCGATCTCCAGAAACGTCGTGAACGTTAACTAGATTGTGCAGATGCAATTTTTTTTAGTTTTAGTGGAAACGAATATTGTACAGTGATAGAAAGTCGCGTTTTACTTTATTACAGTTGTGTAATAGTTATTGCACGAATAAAGAAGTTGACAAACTAATTTATTGATTACGTTTGTTATACTAATGAGTCAATCTGAATAGGTGTGAAAGTCAAGGAACGAACTCTATGTTGGAGCAGCGTCTTGCGTGTATTTCCAAAATGAGGGAAATGCTGAAAATACAAGCACTGTCATTACAAAGAACAAAGTGAGTTACAAAAGTGAGAATATGGAATAATTGTTTCACTCTACTTACGAATGAAAAATTAAGTGTTATTAATGAATATTAATTTAGGGATGTAGAGTATTTAAAAGATTGGCGAAGGGACAGAAGAAGTTTTGAAAAAAGTATCAATAAAGCTTCCAACAGAACTGAAGGTAGATAATTTAATAAGTAGTTCATTGAATTTCCTGCATCTTTATGATGAATTCATAAGAATTAATTGTGACTGACATATAAAAATACAATATTTAACTTCGCGCAGCTGATATCCCATTTGCTGTGAACTGCAACGATCTACCTCCAACATTTAAATCAATCAGTAAGGACAAAGATACTAAAAAGGAAAAACGAAGACAAGCACCGCCCCGGTAAGTCACATTTTAACTAACAAATGCGCTATGTATTAATGTATTATCTTGACAGGGACATAAACAAAACAATTAACGAACTGCTCCAATCACTGAACAATCTTGAAATTTCCACAAATTCCAAAAGTTTAACACCACGCACAGAGCAGAAACTATTGGCGGCTGAAATTCTTAAGGTTTCTCTATTAAAATTTTAATATATCGCATACATGTATTTTATTAAATTAAACATCCCTATTATCAAATTCAAATTTACAGATTTCAAGATTACAAGATGAAATCCGTGGGTTAAGAATATATAATGAAAGGATGACATCGCCTTTCGATGGGCCTTGCGCAAGGAATGCAGAACCTTATAAGCCTATACCGTCAATAATAATTTAAGAATGATCTCAAATAATAAAGGGTGTGGTCAGTCTTTATATGTTTATTTAAATAAATCAAAATTAATGACGTATCGTGTTTTATGATTAATTGCAGATACAGTGTATGATAGGTACGGTAAAGAGATGACTGGAAAGATTTTATCATCATACTCATAATTGAGCCATGCATGTAAACAAGCATCTACCAAAAGAGTTTACATTTGTATACAGTAAACCATTTGTGCTTTATTCAAAAATCAAACTGACTATGGCAACGATATCAGTAAAATCAGTTACGATTAATTTTAAGTTTAACATAGTCACATAAATTTCAAAGAAGTGACAGTATGAGATAAAAGTGCCATTAAAATAAAAAGAACGCAAAGTATTGATAATCTGCAATTCCAGTAATCTCGATATCGGAATCGATTATTCGGTTATCGCGAAGATGCATTAGTATAAAAAGTTCTAAGAGCGACGATCCCTATTAATAAAATACATCTAAAAAGAGCAAATATTTATATACGTCATTCGCGACAACCGTAAGGTTTCTCGTCGACAGGGCACCTCGATGTAATCCCTAATTTGGAATTAATTGTGTAAATCCAAAGGAATGGACTTAAGAAAATTTTGTAACAAAGCTACGATGAAGTAAAGTAAAATGAATTATTAGTATTAACGATTAATTTTAGGTAACTAATTAAAAAATTTACACGTCTAAAGAGAATTTAATTCAATATACTTATTTTTTGTATCTAATGTAAACTGTACATCGAAATGCTAATTCTTACTAATTAAGTTTTTCTTCTTCGGTAAATTGATAAATTTCCATGATGTCAACTCGTGCACGATTCTCTTTCGCTAATCGAATTTAGATTTATAGCTCTGTGATGTGTGCTTACTTACTTGTCACACAATATAAAACGTGCTATCGACGATTGCTAATTATCCAGCTCCTATAATTCCTGCGTAGATTCAATTTGTTTGGGCTAGTAGATGCTCCGTCATTATGAGAATTTAGGCTTCCAATAGCAATAAAGAAACCTTTTTTTTTGTATATTTATTGAAACCGTTATATTTTATAATGTTTGTAGCCTTGATACAAAAATACGATTAAGAGATGCCGTGCGAAATTATATAAAGTTAAAACGTATGCGTTGCGAATGTCGCAACGATTAAATCTTTACCCAAACAATAAATACTTCTTTAAAATGGGTCACTCGGTGTTTTCATAAAAAGTAAAACAGAATTATTGGGTATAACATTGAGCAGATGTCTTTAAAAAAAAAATGCCCAGGAATTAACTTTGCCAAGTAATTAGTTACCAGTGATCAGTGTTTGTTCAGTAATTGCAGAATTGATTAACCATTTTAAGTCGACCATGTAAACGATATTTATGAAAAGAAAAAATAAACTGTAATCCATATAACTCTGATCTTTGAGTTGACTGTGTATCAGAAATACACATCGCGACTGTATGAACTTTATGCTGCTTGTAACATTTGTAGTGTTAACTTCTTTTTACATTATTATGAATCTGGTGCTTTCTATTATCATTCGATACGTCATGATCAATATTCAATATATTAGATGTTTCGTTATTTTCCGTATTGCACGTTTTTTTTTCATTATTTCATATCTCAATGTTGCCATACTCGTGTCTTCTTATGATCTGATATGATGAAGCCGTATTCATTGAATGCTTACTTATCAAATATGTACAATACAAACGGATCTATGTCGCCAAGCGAATACTCTCACAAAATGCGTGTCCCTACCTCTTCTTGTGATAAATCCTCACGCGTATTTTGACTCTGAATGATTTAGAGGTCCAAAGTTCATAGTCAACGAACCCCGTCACATATGTGACTAACCGAAGGTTCATGAGCGACATATGGAATAGCGGAGGTGTAATATCACAGAATATACCTTCCGCGAATAATGCCGAGGTCAATGTATAAAATGAGCGCCGGGGCGTTTTAACGTCAGCATACCTTTCTCGAAGAAAATGTAGAACCGAGGAATTCGTCATAGACAAATGTTCTATAAAGTGATTTGTTTCCTTTGCGTGCTGGACAGGGATATCTTATTAATGAGCTTTACCGATGTGCTTGCTCTTTGTTAGAAACTTCTGCACATTGTGATGCTACTAGGACTTTCGTCCTGAGTGGTGTTTAAGTCAACAAATCCTAGTTTACCGTAAAATTCATGAGATTCTTTGTCGGTGGAAGGTATCGTCATGTGAACACCAAACGAGCCTGTAAAGAAACAATTATTTTTATGCGCGTTAAGGTTCCCATACAAGAACGTAGCAACTCAAAATTGTGTTCCTACCGTTAGCCCTCAAAGCGGCGAGAATACATGTGACCAAACGTTTTGGAACAGACTGATCCTGCACGGTGGGTAATACTGCACATAGCATTTGTGAAGGATGTTGCCTACATAACTGTTCTGGCGTATCAGGCACAAAGGAATGGAAGAATCGTATTGCTTCCTGTAAGTATATTATGTTGAACGAATTAAATATCTTAGCATGATATTAATTTTGTAAGAGACTGAGAATGGTAAGTGTTTTACCTGAACATTAGGCGGTAGATCGTTTATATTGTCATCCAAAGGATATTTGGCTTTCAATTCAGGAATCCAAGAGACGGCAAGCTTTTGATTAAAAGTTTTAATATTAAGGGCAGCTAGAGCATAGCCCACAATAGCATCTTCGTCTTCAACGACCATACAAAGTTCTGGACTTAACGTCAAGAATCCACCAACAAGCCTAAACGGATGCAATACATTTGCTAATTCAAATTTATTTAACCAATGGATTTTTTAGATGTATTTTTTCTTTGGCATACCTATCTGCTACAGCAGATGACGTGCAGCCGGTAATTTGATTACAAATAGCATAAACGGCATCTTCATCACTAGGTAAGTAAGGTCGAATAGTATATATCTTGCTGCTGGGTACTTCTGGTGCTTTGTAGACAAATAAATCATTGCCACTATCTACTGGAATCAGTCTCTGTATATGAAGAAAATTCAAAATTAGAATTTGTGAAGACACCGTCAAGACTCTCTTGGATTTTCATGAAAATTTAGAATAAAGCGTACCTGTAAGTCAGCTGTAAGTCCACCACGAAATACCCATGGTTCTTGGTCTCCACTCATAAATGTTTCTTTCCAGCCATTCGAAAACCCTAAATGAATACAGAAAATTATATATGTGTCAAATGAAATGAATTTCGCATTAATGCCTTAATTGTAATTTTTTTTTCGCCTAGCCTCCACTGCATTGGACTCCAATTTTTCTTAATTTTACGCCATTGCATTTTATGATTCCATAACATGGATAACTATGCTTCTTCGTTGTACTCACTTCTCAATTATAGTCTTCGTTAAAACTCAGTTAGTATAATCCAGTGAAAAAAGTTTGATGAACATTCTGTATATTTGTTTGGTAAATTATTTATTAAAGAAGAAGAATGTTAATTCCATTTAATGAAATCTATATATCAAAGGCTTAACACTTTCTCAAAATTCGATTATCAAAATGTCAATTTAAAAAAAATGTCTCATTAGCAGAAAATTAAACTCTGAGCCTCAATGATCAGGCTAATGACACTTCTATTAGTAGATTTAAATTATTAAAAAAAAATAACAAGAAAGTATTAAACCCTAGATGCGCGCGTCGTAAACTTTTGCATTGTCAAAGGATTGGAAAAGGAAGGTAGAATATTTGAATGATGGTACAAATTGCCAAAATACGCCTGAAATAAAAATTTCGTTGCTCCTGAAAAAGAACACGGTATTCTGAAAGGAAGAAAAATAAATTAGTGTCGGTAAGTTGGCAAGTGGATACATCATATTGAGCACAGGAACAATTAAGAATCAATCGAAGTTGCAATTGTTTTTTTTTTTGGTAATATTATCAAATCCTTAAAGAGCAGAGTCTGCAGCTTCGATCAATTAAAATCGATCCGTAATAATATCGATGAGAAAAGACAAATCAAAAGTTTACGATAAGATCTCTAAACTTTGCCAATTGAAAATAATGACTTTTGAATGTTATTCTCTTTTACGAAAATTGAACATACTCAGCGCATAATTAACAACTAATAACGCGTATATAAAAGCGTAACAGTTGATAATGACTACTATGTGCAGTATAAGATTATAAGTTTAAATGTAATTTCGCTATTCGCGAATAAAATTGACTTAGTAGTACTGCCAGTAATTTTCGCAAGAAGAATAATTCTCTGACTGAAGTGCACTTTCAAAGTTTTACAATTGACGGACTACGCGCTTCTAAAATTGTTTTCGCACGCTCATGTTACGCGCTGCAAATATATTTTTTCGTAAAAGCCTCGCGCATCATTTCTATCTGAAAATCGTGTATGGCAAAGTAGCTATTGAAATACGAAAAATTTACAATGCGAAATACGACCCGATGAAACTGCGCGAGACTTTGACATATCGCGCGCTTTATATGCTGAATTACTCAGAGGAGACAGGTAAGTCGCATACATGTGTAGCTGCCCTGGGTAAAGGTTGTCATCGTCGACGGGAATCTGCCAAACGCTATCAACAAGACAAAAAACACAGAACCTCAAGTTAGTTAAGTTGACTAAGCCATAATCTTCCACAATGGCGCCAAGACGACTCAGCGAGGCTGTATTCGTCGACGTTCTCACGAATTTCAATGTTATTATAAGATAAGACATGATTTCCAAGGAACAATGTAAGATTATCGAATGTAAAAGAAATACTAGGATTCTTGAAGAATTTTATAAGTAATCAAAAGTATCTCGAGGTATCTTTATATACAATAAAATAAATATAAGCATACTTTGTATTCAATGATGTATCTACTCGACGAGTACATCCCAGCCAGTCGTCGGCTGTAAAGAAAATCAATGAGTAAATTAGTAGCTGGCACATGGTAGATTTTAATTGCAAAGTTTGTTTCGCTTCCACTAAGATGCTGTTGATCGCTTCCGTGTATACCACAGAGTGTTGTGACTGGTTCGGATGAAAGAAGCAAAGAAAGAAACAAAAAGAGGAGAAATTTGTAAGGGAGAAACCTTGACGTTTCGTGACAGTCCTTATCTTCATTTGAATAATTAATATCTAATTGTGAAATTAAAGGATTTCTTAATTTCTGTTCTTCAAATACAATTCGGACTGATGTCAAAACGTAAGCGTCTGCCTTACAAAAATTGCGATATGCTTGCAAAAAGGAAGCCGTGATTTTGAGGTAAAAACTACTTTGAAAAATATTTTATAGACTGATATGATTAAATGATTTATTGATAAATTATAATCACGGAATCCTTAGCTGTCGTAATGCCTTATCTTTCGCGCATCGCGCTACACGTTTGCCATTTCTCAATGCGCGCAGAAATGACAAATCGTATGCTTTTATTTTCATTTTTACTTTTCAGAGCAAATTATTCCCTTCTTTATCTCTTGACTCTAGAAGACTGTATCCCGTAGTTGTTTTTCTTAAAGAAATCACTTTGCTCTTATTCATATAAATGCGTGTCTTGCTGTATGACTACTTGCTGAACATTTGTTTACGAATGAGCTATTGCTACGGGACAAAGTAAAAAATTACGTCCCTCCAATCACGCTAATATGCAGCATTTATAAGTTTCAAAAGTCAATAAGTTTTTTTGGCAGTCTGTATTTTTGAATTTAATTTGCTTTAAAAGTGCATGCGCTGCATGAAATGTTTTCTTGATAAAAAGCTAACCTCACGCTTTCAACATCTCGCAAATTCTAAAAATTATAATTTAATCGTAACAAGGTTAATAACAAATATTGGAAAGTAAAAAAGGATTGATTTCAATCGATATGCGAGTGCTGTGCGTGAGACCAACCATATATATATATATATTTACCCCGTTCGATTACTTAAATTATCGTATTCTATTCGATTAAGTACATCGTTAGAAATTACGATAATTCACGGAGATGCAATACGCGCAAATATTGAATAATATTAATACTATTGTCGGCAGGGAGTTACATCGTTTCAAAAGGAAGATAAAGAAATTCAAAGAACCGGTTTACATCAACATAATATGTTTCGCGTTAGTATATTAGTGAAGAAAAGTTACCATGGGAACGACACTTATATTAATAAATGACAGTGGCATATTAAATGGAAGAGATAGAGAAATACAAGAAAATAATTCTTATATCCGATCGCAAAAACATAAATCAACACATTGTTTAACACTAACGGTACCATCGACCGGTGATTTGACTCTTTTAGAGACAAAAATACGTTTATAAAAAATTGTTGGTATGGTTAGTGTTAAGTGAATGTTGAGTTTAAAATGGATATTGTTAAGTTTCAAGTTTTACTATTATATTTTGACATGTAACGTGCTCATGAAAGCGATTGAGAACTGTCTTCTTGAATTCTGATCATTATGCAAAAAATCTTCCTTGTGGAACGATCGAACGGGGTTAAAAAAAAAGAAGGTAATATCAAACTTACCAATACTGCAGATAGTTTTCTTCTGAAATATAAGTATAGGTAATGATTTATAATACTTGAGAGGAAGAGCGATATCAGCACTCGTTTGTGGCGTGGTTGATCGATATGCAATTTTTAAATAGATATTAAGAACGTTGAATATTCAACTGAAAGTACTACTGATAAACGTTCGAAAATTTGCAAAATTGCAAAATTTTCAGAAAAGAATTTTTACGTCATTTAATTAATCTTTTAGAAACGTAGATGGTACCAGCATACTAGCATTACTAAATGATTTACTTTATAAATATCATAAATACCATTTCTAATTTATGACCTACTATCCGTTGCTGAGTACTGATTGGACAATTATCATTGAAATATTTTAATCATTAAGATTTAATTTTAGGCGCTGTTAAATATTCTCATTAGGAATTAAAACTAGAAAAATATTACTTTGTTTTACTGCCGGGAGACGATTTGATATGAGATTTGAGATGAAACTTATAATCTGAACTTTTTTTATAAATTATTCGTGCTACTATTTCCAAGATTTTTGATATCATTTAAAGATTGATTGCATGAATGCGTAAAATAGTATTTTTATTAATACAAGAAAAACAAAATCTTTATACTCATATTTCAAGATTTAAATTATTTAAACTCAGCAAACGGATTATAGCAGATGCAACATGAAATGGACCACTGAATAGTATCTTATAAGGTGAATCAGCATCCTATAAATTTATGTAAAAAAAATATGAAGATGTGCCAACTCACCCAGCCATTTTACGTAACTATTTAAAAGGGACACAACACCCCTCATGTCCCAAACGTACGAATAAAGGTCGTACAGTAGTTCGCGATTGTTGCAGTATGTAAGTCTTTGAAACAATCTGTTCACCGCGTTACACATATCATTCATCTTAGCAGCACGTGCATGCCATTCATCAGCCTGTAATGTATTTAATAAAAATAAGTTTCATTAATTCTGATTAATTCAAGATGTCTTTTGCGTAGTAAAATAAATAAAAAAAATTATAATCGAACGACGTGTTATCATATAAACTTACATCAGCTTTCGAACTTGCTTCTTCGTCCTTAGATTTCTTTATTACAACTTGAGCATTGCTTTTCAACCAATTGAATTCTTGTAACAACTGTATACCTTGACCACCGTGCTCGAATGGTAGATAAAAGAGATCACATAGGAGCGATAGGTCTTCCTGCGTAAGCTGCTTATCTGGATCCTTTACGTAGAGTAAATCTGTGCTGTCATGATTCTCATTATCATTTTCAACTATCATTTGCGTGCCATTCACTGTGGGTGAAGTTCCATCTACTTCGACTTGCATACTTCCTGAAGCTCCACTACATGTCTGGCAGAATGATAAGTTATATTAGTTTAATCAGTTTACTGGTGAACCCGGAATCAACGTCTTGTGCCAAAACTCTTAGGAGCGAATAATTCAGTATTTCACATGAAAGCTCATCCATAGGGTTTTTTTTGGGATGCTGATTACGAATCCGAACTTGCCATTATGAATTTTCCAATTTTCAGTTGAGATTTGTAAACAGCAACCCAAAAAACTTCGGCATGCCAAGTTTTATCAAAATTCAATTTGCGCACGTTGCATCATTACCAATTTTGGCACGAAGTTTCTGCGAATATATGCGTTGATTATCAGTTAACTGGTTAATCTGTTATTTACTAGACAGATATAAATGATCTAATATATTTGAATTTCTTTCTAGAATGCAAACAGAGCGATATTAAAAATTCCATTTAGGATTTCATAATAGGCGTACATTTGAATAAATAATTTTTTTTTTTAACACAATAAAGCCATCCCCGAAACTTACCGAAGTATTTTCTACCATCGAATCATCCTCTGTTGGTATTTTAACCAGATGCGTGGGCGAATTTCCAGGAGTGGTGTTACAGTCCATCGGTTCTGTAGAAGGAGCAGCGAGTACAGGCGCACTGGGAACTCCTAAAGGTGTAACTGTGGGCATGATGGGCTCGCTAACCACTTTTGTATCAGACACTAGAGAGTTCATAACAGGTCCTGTTGTCGGCGGCGGCGGGAAGTTCTCACTACCAGTTACGTTCGAGCAAACCTCTGCCAATGCTTGAAGATGATTTGAATTATTTACAGGAGCAGTTGTCGCAGATACGGTAGTGTTCGTGGTGGCAGTGAGACTCATACACGTATTCACTGATGGAATAATAGGAATTGGTATGGTCGGTGCGACGCATGGTTGTGGTTTTGCTATGATACCCCACGCAGCACGCTTTTTACTGAATTCGGCGAGCCAATCATTTATAGCATTCTTCAATGCATGTCGTGGATGATACATGTTTGGAGATAGTGTCGATGGAACATCTTCTCCTATCACACCATCCTCGGTCTCAGTTTCCAATTTAATATCCGCTGATACAGTGTCATCTAATGTGAAAAAAGAAATGGCACCGTAAAATTATTTATAGGAAAAGTTTACTTTATAGAGTAGTTAAGTGACAGGACTTACTTAGGCTCAAGTCCCTTTTGCCGTCTACATTACATCTACTCCATTGTGCTAAGGTGTGAATTGCGACGAAATTTGCGCCATACTCGCAGTTAGGATTAGTTAATACTCCTCTGAGCTTGGGAATGAGATCTGGAGACCTTCCAGCATATGGCCCAAGGAATACTCGCTTTTGATCGTAATCATTAGCGTGAAGATTGTCCCAGATAACTGGCGGCCTTCTTAGGACTTCCGTGATCTCTTCTATAGATTCGATTGTCAGGAGTCTTGAAATTACCTTTGGACCAGTCCACATTATATCTATTTCTTGTGCTAATTTACTACCAAGCGTATTAAGGTACTCTGACGTTGCGACATTCGGCATCGCGCGTGTTGCACAGTACTGTGTTGGACACAAGAGGAATCGTGGCTGGCCAAGATGATGAAAAATATCATTTGTCACAGAGACCTAGAGAACAATATTTTTTTTAGCATATAAATAATCACAAGGCACTACAATTTATGTGAATTGAGTATTATTCACATACTTGTGCGTGTGCAAATGACTGAAACACTTCTTTGTCCGCTTCGCTCATTTCTGGTTCAATATCATCGAACAATAAGGCGAATGCTGTACAGCCAAATTGGCTAACTTGTTCGAGTTTCCTTTTCAATGCAGTTATTTCCTTTGTGCTAGAATATGTAATATCTAAGCCTGGCGATAAGGCATAATAAAATGTAATTCCACATTCTCGAGCAGCTGCAATTAATCCTGTTAGATGTTCAGCTTCTTCAACGGTATATAAATCACGCCAGTATGCACGATGCTTATAATCATCTTTTGGTGCATATAAGTAGGAGTCCATGCCCCATTTCTTTAGCCTGGAAAGAGTATAATGCTTGATTAGCATACTCACAGTAGATAATGTACGGTAAACAAAGTATATGGAACTCCTACCAAACAATGCAAACCCTCTTTGATGATATATTTAAAATATTTATTATACTCTTTAATTAATATTAAAAATGTAATTTAAAGTTGAAAATAATAATATTCATCTAAAATTTTAATAAAATCAGGATGTGAAAGTTATCTAATTTGGCATTCCACTTACTTTTGAAATAAATCCTTTCGCTGCTCTGTTGTCCAAGGACGCCCATAAAATCCTATAACAATTAAACAGTGGTGAAGATCTTATAATCTCAGAGATAAAAAAAAATAAAAATTGCAATGACAAAAAAGCATATTGCCTTCGACGTCAGAGGGTACTTAACAAACTACATTGCGGTCCAAGGCAAACTTTTCCGTCACAGAAATATCAAGCAATAAAACATTAAGAATTTTAAATAATTCATTTACCTTCCACTACACCACAGATAAAATTTCCATTTTTTGTGTTTAAATTGGCGGCCCCGTTCGTCTCCGCCATTGCGGACCGTAAGAGACACGGTTGTTTGGAACTGGAGAGTGGAAAATGGCCGAAAGAATTTCTCCTATGAAATTCACGGCAATGTTCCGTTAAAACTTAAAAAAAAAAATTAAAATTCCGAAGCCTTCTTAGGACCCAAGAAATACGATCATCACTATGATTTTTTGTAAGCAGAAGATATTTCTTGGAAAAACGACGGAGCTCCTCAAAGCGTACGTATCTGCCAGAGAACTGATCGATACTAAACGATCTCTCGATCTGTGGGGACTAGTGACTTTAAAAAGGACTCACATTTCTCTTCAAAACAACGACATCTAGCGGACAATCTTGAAAACTCAAAATCAACACGTATACTTGGATTTTATGCGAAAAAAAAAACCAAGACTCAATATCGATTTTCGTAAGGATGGTTTATGCAATAAAATTATACGAGCACTGACCCCCTGTATATCGGGAAAAGGAAAGAATCATGAAAAAACATTATCAGTTACCAAGAAGTTGAAAGAAAAAGATAAAGACAAGCGGTAGTTGCATTTTTAGTCAATGGTTTATTGAAAATGTAACGTTCGCACAATATGTAATTAAGCAACAATAGATAATAACGATAATATTACAAGTTAACCTTATACATCTAAATTTGACGATTCCCGTTTGAGTTACTAATGACTATTAATATATTAATGCGATACTTCGGAATCATAAATTTAATGATCCTGAAATGGTATCACTGTCTCACTCATTAGTGTTATTACGAACTAATATGTACTTATTGTCGCATTACATTCGTTGCCAGAATCCTTACGCATAAAGCAAGTTACCATATGAGCCAAAAGGAAAAAGAAAAGAACCCATTAAAAGAATTAAATATATATTGACGAATAAAAGACTCTTACAGAAGGGTACATGATACATAAAATGCAATAGAACATAACAGTACAAAATATAATATAGTATAAATCATACTGAGAGAAATATAATAATAAAATAATAAAAATAAATGTAATAATAATACACAGCTAAATGCAGTAGTAGATCGTGACGACAATAATGAATGGTAATAAAATAGTCCGGAAATATAATATAATAAGTAATGTAAAATAACGTGGGTCATTGAAATAGGCGAATAAGGAAATACATGAAACAATTTGACTGAGGGTGTCAATTATTTTTTTTTAATAAAGCCTGGAATGCACATCGATGTTCTTGACGTTGCAGCAGCATATTTGACAAGCTTCCATACGCATCGCATCGAGCAAAATACGAGTAGCGCTTATAAATCGGCACGTTCTAATCAATTTATACAAATTTATCCTTATTAAATTGATTTGAGTTAAAAGAAAAAAACAAAATACAAAAAAAACAATGGCATACCATACTCGTCCGTTTGCTCTCAAAGTTTTACAAATTAGCCACGAACAAATGTACAATTAGTCATTTCAGTCTAAAGCGAAGTTCGCGATTTGCGGCGAGGGGCAGAGAAGGAAGGGATTATGAAATTCTGCGAAAGTGGATATGAATCCAAAAAGTTGCACCGTTTTTCCACGGCCTCAAACGTTTCTTAAATGTCTTTAAAAGAGACTCGTTGCAGTCGCTAAATCGACGAGTTAAGGTCGCTCCGTCGTCGTAAAGTGAGCTGGGCAAGTTGCTGAATGAAAATTTTCGGATCACGATCAGCTTAGCTCATTTACGTTCAGGAGCTAGATTTTGATCGTTCGTAATAACGATCACAGATCACCGTTTGAAACGGCGATTGGCGTCGGTGTGGGTGCATTACCCGAGCCATTGGTACTCCATTTGTTTTTGTGTGGATCAACACCGAAACCCTCGTCGTAATTGCCCCGCGTAATGAAGAGTTGTTTGAAGTGCGGGATGCAGTAGAGCTTTCCATTGTTTAGGGTAAAGGTATCCATTCTGCGAAAAGATTTATTGCTTTGCAGTTTTTCGTTCTTTCATTTTGGACTTTTTGTTTTTACTAGAATTTCTGGGAAAGGACTCACCTTAAGATGCAATTGCACTGAAGACACCGGAAGCACTGCTTGTGGAAGATCTTATTGTTCGTTTCAACCTTCTCCAGGGGATAGACCTTCTTCTGGCAACTCTCGCAAACCTCCATGCAGCTCGTTTGGATCTCCTGGTATATATATTTCACATTGATAAGTTTCAACAAAAGGAGAGTCAAGAGATTTGGATTTGATGTTAATTTCGTACAGAAAAGTGAAAAGGACGTTGTTAGATTATAGGAAGTTTTTTTTCTTGAGATGTCAGATGCTCACCTATTATGTGGTTGATCGGTAAGGTACTTATTATGCCAAGTCCAATGATAATGTGCGGGTATAAGAGATGACAAAAGAGATGTCTCTAGGAATTCGTTGAATTTATCCTGACATTAGATTTGTAAATACATCTTTTTGCATTTGACAGTTTGACCCAGGATCTCGATCGGTTTTCGTTAAAACATATCCACATTTTATTAACCGACAGCCATCGTATCTTAATAAATGTTACACGTGAAATGTTAAACAAAGAAATAGTACGCAGTGACAAAAGAGAAACTATAATATATAAAATATGAGAAAAAACGCAAACAACAGACGTGAAAGATCGTCCCTTAAAATACAAGAGATTTCCTAATAATCGTATCATCAGTCGACAATATATCTTTTTCAATGATAGCTAATTAAATCGATTCAATCCAGGTGTAATTATTCATAAACCAGTTTTCAAGTAGGCCACGGGATTTGTAGGTTATCCCAGGAGGATATTGCTATATGCATATTGTGTCGTACCAAATAGAGGAGAAAATGGGGATGACGGTATCAGCGATCATGATCATCATTGTCATCAAAATTGGTTTAATAAATATTTTCCAAAGTATATCGGTCGAAAGTCCGAAGGGCTCAGAATATGGCACGATTGGCTATGGAACGTCAAAATGATGGACTGTTCGGTATCATCGAAGGTTCAATGATCAATGATAATCATTAATCAGGTTTAGTTTACTTTCCTACTTCGGACCCTTCCGACTCTCTTTGGACCTTCTGGACTCTTGAGATCACTCGGACGAATTTTTTCTCGCAGCTCGAAACGTCGCTTTTGAGCCAAATGGATGCGCAGTGCTGAATTTCATCGATTACGTGAAAAATAATTGATTATTATACGATAACCGCCACGCGTGATCCCATACGAGTTATTGTGCGTGTATACACGTGCACGAAGAAGACTATCTGTTTATGTATAATAGGTATAAATATATTTTAATATATGACGATCGTATTTCCTTATGACGATGAGACTGTGACGATTATTTCTTATGTCGCTTAAGACGCCGAAAACATTGAAGATCCGTGACGATCGTCACGAGGAAACATCTTTCTCATAGAGACGAGAATTACGAGGCTCGCCTATGTCTCGTTCAACGAATCGGTACGTTGTAAGGTTCAATGAAGAATTTCATAGACGACAATTCGAATTGTCATTGCACGTCAATGCCTTGTCAACGTGACAAATCGTAGTCTTTTTAGGGGAAAAAAAAAGAAAAAAATATATATCTTCAGATTTCGACAACTGGTCATTCACATCTTCCGATTAATCTTCCTTTTTGCATCACTCTAAGACTACCACGCGATATCCAGCACGTTCTTTTATATTCACTGATCGAAGCATAGGCTAGCACGTGTACCGGATACGGCGAGTAAAGCTATCCTTGTTATTAGAAGAGCTTGTAGGATATTTTTTTAAACAAAACGAACAATAATTAATATTATTTTGCATGGAAGACGTAAGGTTATTGTGACCACGGTTGAAAATGAATATTGATAATGCAACAAAAAAAATGCATCTTTCTAAGGGTAATATTTTCACTGAAATTAGCCTGACCTTGTGTCTCGCAGTTGTTTCGTCTCTGTGAATCTTCACAAACATTGAGTCTAAATTGAAAGGAAGTTTTTCTCGCCATAACCGACGTCGACAATATTAAAATTAGTTTAGCGATATATTCCTTAACTTTACTAGTATCCATTTTAAACGTGATTCTACAATATTACTTTTGCGAGATTGCCCGCGCGTCCCGTATAAAAAGCTAGAATGGCGTATCTCTCGAAGCAGTAAAAAATTCGAAAATTTTTGTAAAACCACTCGAGAAGTTCGTAATGAACTTTTCTTGTAGTTGATCGCATCCGCGAACTATCGTTGATGAAAAGTAATTATCTCAAATCAGTCCATTTAATATTATATCCTACGTTAATGTGAAGCACGAATCGCTCACGTTATCCATTGCGGTATTGCTTGGCACTAAAAAAAAAAAAAAAAAACTGAGACCGGGACTATTATTCAAAAAATTGCAATTCAAAATCAACGCAACGTATCAGTTTTGAATCTTACAGAGTAAACAAAAGAGACGATACTATAATAAAACAACGTGAACGAGAGCCTTTAAATATTTTTTTCTGCGTGTAAAAAAAAAAGAATAAGAGAACCTTAACAACGATAAACTGACGTCGAACGATCGAAATTTTAACACAGTCAATAAATAACATTGATTTTAAATGAATAAATTATATGTCAAAATTACAAAAACTTTTGATGACATCAGTCATCCACGCTACGATGGACGCAGGCTCTCGCAACAGAACTATACGCGTGACATAAAAGTCCACTAAATGCCAAATGGACGCTTTAAAACGCTAAACTTACTCGTACTGGACTAAAGCAACATCTTTAGAGTTTAAATGATATTTAAAGTGAAACAAAGAGAAAATAAATCTAAAGATCATCGACAGTACAATAATTGATATCCGTATCGTCAACACTGAGTCCACAAAACGCAAGACTCTCTTGACATCGTCCCGACTCGTTCTTGTTATTTCTATTGGATTTTCTTCTGACGTTTTCTTCCTCTATCTCATCATCATCATCATCTGTTTCTTTCTTCCTCCTCTTCGTAGGGATCCTCTCCCACTCTCTGGCCGAGCCGATCGCCGCTGTCGACTCTTCTTCAGTCTTGACGTCTTTACTGCTCACGGAAACAGCGAGTAATTCGTTTGTGATTATTTTTGTAAATCTGAACAGTAGGCAAAGTCATACGACAAAAGTATAACGACCATGTAACACACAAACGTCATAGGCACAGACCAGTCATTCCAGTTTTAAGGATGCCATTCCGTAGCAAAGTGCAAAATTATAAATAACGTATGAAAACGATAACGATATTATGATTGATTAAAAAGAAGAAAAAAAAAAGACATAAACTACTGACAAAAATAATCACACCTATTTTTCATGCCAAGTCAGTACACACTACGACAAAGATTTATAGCCGCTTCGATATGCGCAATTTTTGAAAAAGGGCGTAAGTAGCTGAATCAACTAAAAACAAATTGTGAGAGCTTCTCGGTTTTTAGTATTACAAAATTAATTTTAACTAAGACTAAGGTTCGATTGAATATCCACTAATTAATTTCACACGCTTTCTGTCTCGTAGGTGGCTTCAAGCATTAGAAATTTTAGTGTTAATACGCGTAACACAGTTTACAAACATCATCAAATTGTCCCGCATAATTCTCGCGTGTTGTTATTCGCTTAACGATCTAAGACGCATATATAGTAATTGAAAGACAACGAGAAATGATGGTAATTGAAAAATTAACGTTGTTAGAGGGTCAAACAATCAAAAGCAAAATGGGCTTTGCATTCTCGTTATTCAGAGCGTTCGGTATTGCGAGGTGCGAACATCGATTAATGTACCTATATCTAACGAGCCAAGATTGTTAGGTGTACAAGTGGATCAGAGTGACACGGTAATCCGATAAGAATTCATACCATGCACTCCGTCGAACAGTGCTTATACAAAAAAAAAATACCAACAACAGATGCAACTATTCGTCTCAAAGTATATATATTTTAGCTGATATACTTCATGTAAATCGTTCTTTGTAAAAACATTAATCCAAAGACACATTTTCAGTGGATCGAGAATCACGATATCTAATTGCAATTGGAAAAAAGAAAAAACGTAACCGTATCGAAAGAACGACTTAAGACGATACGCAGTTAAGAAAATCGTAAATTACTTGGTAAATTGCTAGTGTTATACCTGTTTCCGCTGGGCATGAGAAAAATGATAAATACGAATGAATATTATGGTTGAGAGTGGGAATCGGTAAAAGATTGTAAAAGGCTATTGGTTTTGCATTAAAAATAGATAATGGTTGGATCTATTCTCGTGTTACTTACGTATATTGGTGACATTTATATAAGGATTATCATGCAAAACCAGAGGGGGAAAAAATGGACATAGACAAGGGGATGAATGTGTTAAGTCGATAAAGGGGGTACCCAACGTGACTCACCACAAATCGATTGACCTTGACCTTGGGCGTGCGCTGAGATTCGCTCGTCTGAGAACCAAGAGACTCGAAGCGAGCCCTAAGGCTGCTCGCAGACTCTATGCTAGATTGTTCTCCAGCACCTTGAGCAATTTCCATCTCGGCAACATGATGACTGCTCACTTTGCCATCGGCTTCCTCCCAATGTTCAAATTTCGCGCGCAAAGTCTTGGCGCGCGCTGCGTTTTGCGCCTGCTTAAGGAATTCGTCCTCTACCTGCAACGAGTATAAATTATACAGCAATGCAGACGATTAGCAGAATAATACGTGCACAGTTAGCTGATTAATGCAAGATTACCTTATCGGATGCTCTAACGTAATTAGGATCCCTCTCCTCGGCGCTGTCGTCACCTTCGGATTCCTCAGCCTCTTCGTCGTCCTCCTCGTCAGATTCGGAAGCCGTTGGTTTCGCAAATTTGTCTTCCGGAGGCGGCGTGAAACATTTCAAAGGTTTAGGTCCCTCCGGAAGTTCATCCTTGGTCGCGTTTTCCTCCATCTGCCGGAAGATGGACAGCATCTTCGTTGCGGTGTCCGTGTGTACGACTTCATCGACTCTGTCCTCCGCCCTCACGACGTCCGGATCACGATAAATCTCACGTTCGGGAGAGTCCATCTGTGAATATATGAATCAGATATTATTATCTGTCCAAGAAAAACATGAAAGAGTGAACGGTTGCGATTAGTCAATTATTCGATGGTTAATCGCTTACGTGAGTGCAAATTGTTTAGAGACGATTACAGGTTTTCGGCGATGCTAAATTGCAGATACGGTTAACGTGACTAATGGCTGCAATTCGTTTTATTAGTAGCTGCTAATTTTTACGGGTTTAACGATCGTACGAACCATTTTTATAGCTCGAGCTTTTCTACGATTTCCTTTTATAACGATTTTATTTTTATTCCCACCTCGGTACCCCCTTCCCGCCCGTTCCACTCTTTACGCAACTCTGTCAAATTCTTTATCTTAAAGATAAGAGATTGTTAACCAAAATTGAGAATACAGGTAATTCCCCCATTTAATCGACGGATCTCATGGTATGCGACGCCTCGAATAATTTTTCAAAAGAAACATTTTGTAAGAAAAACCCTGACGGGCGCGAGGTCTCTGGCCGCAAACTCATCAAGGCGATCGCGTAGCTGTGCGATCCGCGTGTGCACATGAGCGAAGAATACTTCAAGAAGAGCCTGACGAAGGAGGTGGTAATGCCGGATGGTATGGCAGTGTGTTTTACTCATGATTAATATCATCCTGTGTAGCTTTACGATGTATCGACGAAAGAATAACCATGAAAGTTCAATAATATGAGGATACATAGATAATACACGAATAGAGGAAATGACGTGTAGTAGAACTATTTGAATACATAATATATCTAAATTATGAACTAACGTCCGAAGGAGCATCTAGTGAAATTAACGAGCGTTTGTACGTAGTCGAAAAAGTTCTTGAAAATTTCCTGAATCCGTGTCCTTCGTGCCAAGAAACACGGTCGCTGAACTCTTTAATTGGCACTTTTTTTTTTTTTAAATACCGGCCAGTGTATCCTACTCGTATGCAATTAACGTACGGCAGACAATTACTTTCCTTTTGTAATGAGACACAGTCTCTAGGAGGTTGGTTGGTTAGAAAACAGCTGGCCCTCGGGCTCGGCAGAATGCCTCGATCGGTTGTTTTGTAAAAGAAAACTATAGACAGGGTGTGGTTGCAATCCGTTTGACATATCCGACAAAAGGAGAGCTTGACCATTAAATTGTAAAAATTTCGAAATACACTTGGAACAATAATAAATGGTACACGTTATACCGGTTTTCGTAATTTCCCCAGAAGCGTATAAATTGTTACGAGTAATATTATTAATAATCTCGGACTTTGAAGTATGCGAAAAATTATTCTAAACGGTGTCTCAAAATCACAATTTTTTACTACCCAAACCACACGATTACCATATATTAAGAAAGACACGACACATTTTTATCAAGATGACTGCTGAGAGTCAGCCCTGTTCATATACAGACTTCTCGATTCAACAAGTCGCTCGAGTCAACCCGCCCCAAAAACATTATCTCCCAAGCTACAGGCCCCTACAACATAACTCAGCAGCGTGAATGTCCCAAGTAAGCCAAGACGCAGTCAAAAGTCCAAAAAACGTCGAAGAAAAATAGTTCCTCCGAGCGAATGAGGAATACACGTGTCCAAGGGCGATTATTAGAAACGAATGACTTACATGAGAATCAGCACGATGCGTTACCTCGAGTTTCGTTGGCCTTTCAATCCTCACCGTGACGTTCGTGATGCACAAGAAGAAGTGCGTTACACGTCAAAGGACGTTTTCTCGTTGTTAAATATACGAAGAAGAAGTTCGCTAGCAGCCGGCCGGTCAGTCGTTAGCCAAGCAGCTCTTCACGAATGGAAGGATGTAGGAATACTAACGGTAAGTATGGCTGGCCACTCGGGGTTCAAGGACAGCCAAGAAATCAAGTGCCACTGTACCCCTGTATCCCCGTAGGTAGGATGGCCGAGCCGTACTGGCCGATGTAGAGGACGAGAGCCAATCGGCAGTAAGTTTCGTCCTCTCGTTCTCCGAGTTCTCGCGCGTTCTCTCATTCCCGCCGCCATCCGTCTGTCTACCCTACTCTTTTCTCCTCGCAACCCTGCTCACTAAGTAGCTAACATCCTCTTTCCTCCCTCCAGGGCGGCAACAGACTGTGCGACCACGGTTGCCTGCCTTCTGCACCACGACGACACATGCCTTTGCGGTATGCATCGTGTTCTCAGGTAGGATCCCCCCCCCCTCCCCCCTCTTCGACGTACTCTGGCGTCTACCTACCTCGTAGAGGAATTTCGATAAAGAATTTTTTTCCCCATTG
The DNA here is from genome assembly GCA_031762395.1 of Calameuta pygmaea. Lineage (NCBI taxonomy): Eukaryota > Metazoa > Arthropoda > Insecta > Hymenoptera > Cephidae > Calameuta > Calameuta pygmaea. The sequence continues at coordinate 420,878 of JASANN010000380.1, read as the reverse complement.
TCTTTGTAGATTAGGACGCGTCCAAATTTTGAGTTCGCAAACTTGGATTGGTTGTGCCTGAGTCTTTGGTCGGGGTTCGATCGGAGTGATGTTGGAAGGTTTTGGTTATGGCGGCACCAGCTCAGCTTTGCGTCAATACGGTTTTCTGTCTTTAGATATGCTCGATCGTAGGATACGGTACTAAATGTGGCGTACGTGACTCACGCGTTAAGAAAGTTCTTGGGGGATTCTGAAAATGACGTGTAAGCAGTCAGTTTCTTTGAAAATGCGTATTTGACGTTTCGGGATTGTCGAGACTTTACGGTTCTTTAAGGCGGATGGTTTCGGTGATATTTTGCCGTTCGTTTGCCACGAGGAAATTATTCGTGTTAAATGTGCAGCAATGTGAAATAGGTATATTAGCGAAGGACAAATAAGAACCAACAATATAATGCCACCTTATTTTTCAATGAGGCTCCAAAATTATTGAGGTCGAGTGAAGAATGTAATCGTAGAAGGTGGAGTGGGTGGTTATATATATTAATATGGCAGAGGATATAAGAACTTTTATTAATTGGTAGATTCACGTTAATGATGATATATGAGAATTATTGGATTAATAAAAATATGTTTTAGGAAATCTTATAGAGTGAATTGCTTTCAGTAATTTGGCTAGGTATTCGTGTAATTGCAATTCGGTTTAAATGACAGTCTTCTGTGACTCGTGTGTCACAACTAATGAAAGAAATTATGATTTTGTGAGATACAACCGTGACATCAGATTCACTCGTAAAATGCTACATTTCAAAAGTAGCTAATTTCATCAGTTCACGTATCCAACGACTTGCCGATAAATCGAAGTGATCTAAAAGTTTTTTATAATTCTAGTAACAAATCGATATTCAGTCGATTTAAAAGATCAGAGGAAAAATATCGGTATCAAATGTGACATCTTATTGGATATTGACTAAGGAAGTGTAACAAAATTATAAAAGTAATATCCAATATGTAATAACGTGTCGCATAAAGTTTATATTTAAAAGAACTACTTCATTTTCGCGAGAAATATGAGATAAGACGTTCGCGACAATTTTTTGATAAGGAGTAAGGAGAAACAATTTTACACAAACAACAAAAACCATCCGCAGTATGCGTTGTTATTTTTAAATCAGGATGTCGGTAGATTTGTTAAAAACACTTATCTCGCGCTTATTCTTTAAAATACACACGATAACGTTAATGGGAATCGGATTCGAGTCGGTAAAATCCTTTATAAGCAGCCTTATCGTGCAATAAGAAAAAAAAAAAAATACATGGAACAATTTGTTATTTCGAGATTAAGTATTTCTCTGAAGCGGAACAACGATAAACGTACACACTAAAAATTAAAGTTTACGATCGATAATAAAATTTTTATTTTTCAATTTTTTGCTATCCGATGGGAATACGATTTTCGAATATACTATTTTGACTCAAGACCATGCAACGTACGACTTGCAATTTCATTCGAAGGAAAGAAAAAGCATTAATATATTTTTTTTTGATCCGTTCGTTTCTTTTTTTTTTGCGAACAAAAAGTGATCGCGCTCATAAGCTGTTATTTGAATTTGCCGCGATATTTAAATACTCCACTCTTGTACACACGCACACACTTTGATAGCGAACCTTAACTTGGCCGTCACGCGGCGGAGTAATTCTGAACTGCTTTCGTTGCTTTTCTGGTTCCTTGTAGGCCTCGAAGAATTTAAATTTATTGGAGATATCGGTAGTCTCCACGCGAAATTCTTCAGCAGCGTCTGTGCTACGTACCACGTCTTCCGATACTTGACGGCCCATGAATGCCTTTCAACCATACGTTAAATTTTTATAACGCTCAAATATTTTTCCATGCATTTCTTTACGGCTTTCGCAACATTCGCCATACATTAGTATATACCGAGCGCGATACTTGCGTACTACCATTTTTTTAATGCATATGTAGTACAATTCATTGGATATAATAGAGAATTTAAGTATACGCTAGTAAAAGCCACTAGCTGCTCAACACCACATTTCTGAGTACCTACAAGAGCTTACGTAATTTCATTGCTGTATTCGCATTGTACTTAAAAAAAAGAAGAAGACACGAAAGACCTTAAAATATAGAATTTCTAAAACTTCATTCTCTTCGTTCCTTTTGCATTTCTAAGAGGATTTTTATAGATGCACAATTTGTATTAAAAAAAAAGTACTTGTCACTGTCACGATTTTTTTTGACATTTAACAATTTTTTTTTTAATTTTTCATAAATATCGTTTACTGGCACTAGCCATCTGGTTTTTTTTTGGCGCTTCGGCTCAATAGCTAAGTAGGAAAATCAATTGGGCGTAACTGGTACGCAAGTGAGAGAGAAACGTGAAGAATAAAAAGTCCGTATATAAAAAGGGTATTTGAATTGAAAAAAAAAAGAAAAAGAATGAAACTCACATCTCGGGCACGACGTGATGTGGTGTCCGTGGCAGGGGTCTTAGGAGTGACAGGCGTGACAGTCCGTCCCGTTTTCGCTGCTGAAGCGTCCAGCTCTAGGAAGAGAGTGCGAGACTTCTTGCTGATACCTGGGAAGGTAAACAGGTAGACGCGTATCATTAGTGGGGAAAATCATAACGATAAATAGATAAGGAATATTATTTTCACGACGATCCTCCGGACGGAAGTGGGTCATTTACAAATTTAATTTACAGTCGAATAAGGTGGGCCCGGCTACTATTGTTTTCATGATAAATCAAATATCTGTACTGTCAAGAGAAAGAAAAAAAAAAAAATGGCAGGATTCAGTACCGAGAAATTGTCAATTATATTAATTGATAATTAATAATCGTTTTACCAGCAGCGATTACTTCTTCGTCCGGTTTTTCTTGTTTTGGCTTTGAATCAGTTTCATCATCCGAAGCTGCGATTGGTTCACCCCTTTCAAATCTCTCTTTGATCGAACGCGTATGAGCTGCATGCTGAATTTCTTCAGCTGCATTGATCTTGGTAACACGTTCGCTTTCAGCAACGGCTTGTTGATACATTTCCTTCATTTTACCCTGCTTGCCCTGAAATCCAGATTAAGCGAAGATAACAACGAGATCAGTGATACCAACTGATGTTCCATTAAATAATATATCTATATCTTAAATAAATAAAATATTTGACAAAAGTCCGAAGAAACGTATGTATGTACAGGGTAATCGATAACCTATAATTATTACCATAAAAAGTCTAGAACGTATTCCAGCTATTTCTTCTTTGCGAGCTTCGCGCTGGGATTCGCGTCTTCCTTGCTGACTGGTGGATTCCCAGCGATTCTTTATATCGTCCATTTTCGAAAAGCTCATAGGACGCTCGCGAGTCGCTCGTTTGGCTTTTACGATTTCCGTATCTACTTCTGTAATATAAAAATAAGAATTGACAAAGGTTTATATAAATATTTCAATTATTCTTCAGTATACGCTTTCTCCGAGTCGTAAAAATGTTATAAAATTTCTCCAAAACAATGTAGTACACAAACCTTCGCTTTCTTCGATCTCTTCCTCGCTTTCACTAGACTCCTCGAAGGGGATACCATTCAAAGATTCGTCTGCGACTCCAATATCCATACCCTTGGACTGAAACCTGTTCAGATAAATGTTGGCAAAAGTTAAAAACATTTTTACGAACGTATTACTCTTGGTGGCAGAGCGTGTTGCTATTGGCAAGTCTTGTTACAGTTTCAGTGAACGTTCGTTAAAAGAGCTCGGAAATGCTGACTCTTAGATATCACGAATCAGCTATTTACAGTGGGCTAACGATTAGTGCAACTTCATGAAACCCATTGTTTTCGCCTCGGTGTTGTTTGGAGAGAAAAAAGAATCGATAGCTTGTTGTATCATTCTCATGCGAATATTCTTAGGTACCTCAGTCTCTTATTAATTGAACCCATCGAATCAGGCATTATTTTTAAGCGTGTTTCCTAAGCATTGTCAGGTTTCTTTTTAACTAAAGAATTTCTTTATCGATAACGAAGTTTCTTTGTGTCCTTTTATGAGCTTGCCAGTCGCTGCTATACCTACTTTGCGAGTTTGCTGAGAATACTTGGTGACCTTTTGACTGCCACCTGCGATGGTGACCTCTCGATGTCGTTCGTCGCCTCTGTACTTCCCTTTTCGAAGACCTGGAAGCGCGACTTGACGTTCAGTGTCGATAATTCCTCCAGTCCCAAGTCCGGCTTGTCAGATGCTGAAATTTTTAATTAATTATATTAATACCTGTCCGCTATATATGTCTGTTCCTTCAATGAGACACAACAACTTCAATGGAGCACACTTTTGGTCGCATGATTAAAGCCCATTGCGATTGTTAGACGATGCCAATGCCAACTCTGCACGCACCTTTGCCACCCATCCACTTACCAACGTAGAACACGTTACTTTAAATGAGGTTTGTGGCGAAAAAGAAAAAAAAAAGAAAGAATGCTTTATGAAAATGAAAAAAACTAGATCGTCACTATGATTTTCTGTTTTACGAGAATATGCTTCTTTTTTTTTTAAAGGTTAAAGCAGGGTCATTAAATGATTCATTGTAATTTCACTGATACGTTGGACAAAGTGATATGTAGCGTTGAAGGAAGTCTGGGTCTCGCATCGACACTGACAAGGAACGTCACTTTAGTGTCTCCCTCCGATTTTGATGAAACTCAACTACGTCGTAGCGCTTGAAAAATAAATTGATATTCAAATATTGGTTTTTAAGGGGGTAAACGACATGCTCGAGTTTGTCTTTAAATTTATAAAAAATTTAAATGTCAGTTAATTTAATTATCCCCCCACTCTCTAAGCTTCCACCTAGAGGCAAGTACGCTAGCCACTACACCGTAGTACCGGTTTTTATTAATTTATATATAAAAATTTCTTTTTAATGTCTGCGTGTACTTTTCATTACTCGCGATGAGAAACATTTTAGTTTTTGTTTCATTGAAATCGATCCACCCCTTCTAGGTGAAACTGCAATGTCACCCCTCGACATGCTGAACTTTGGGGGTTGATTTCACAGGCTAAAACAGTTTTTCCGTCGATGAAAAAAAATACGTGTCTCTTTGTTTTTCAAGCCCTACGACACAGTTGAGTAAAAATCGTAGGGGGACACTAAACTGATGTTCCTTGCGAGTGGAATCTAAATGAAAAGTCAGAATGCTAATTAAGGAAGCAAAATTAGCTCGGTGCTCGTATCCTGCGATAAGGATATTAGGATGTATGAGTAACAAAACGTTAAGGTACACACCTCTTTCACAACAACAAATGTTAGAAAAACAAAGACGATAGTTCATCGCGTGAAATGCTGACGAGGAACGTTGAGAACACGTGCGTTAGCGACATTAACACACAAGCGTAACTTGCGTTGCGTTGGATCGCTAAGTAGCCACAGAAAGGTGCACGCACTGTTCATGTACTTTTTCTACACGATAGTCGTCATCCAAGAGTTTCAACGATTAAATTAATGTATCACCGGAGATAAAGATCCACGTAAGTGGATACTACGAAATAAATCGAAACAGACGTAGATTACTGTAACGCGTTGTAAAAAAATTTTTTAATTAAAATATTTCTACCGATGAAATCCTATATGCGAGTTTGTAAAAAAATATCCGATAAATTTTTTTTATATACACTATCGACAAAAGTTACATCGTCGGACGTAGAAAGTGAAAATAAATACGACTAATCGTGAGAACATAGTCGTGAGACTTTCAGCGTACGGAATTAAGAATTATTTGCGTAAGGCGATTATCCAGTTTCCTGATATATTTTCTTTTCTTTTTTTTTTGCACATTCCTTTACCTCTGACCACGTCAGGCGGTAGCTCTTTCGGCTGGTTCTCCCGAATGATCATCTCTGGCTTTCGGGGTCGTACTGGGAATTTTACAAGAGCAGACTTTATCGTATAGCAGTAATAGAAGCTAACAGAACAAAAAGTACCTTAGAAATTTACACAGAGAAGAGTGGATTGAGCGATTGACTACGGGGCTACCCCGTTTCCTGTAATACTTTTTTTTTTTTTTTTAATACTGCTTGGAAGCTTGGTAAAGTTAAATACTCACTCGGCTGGTCCGATTCCTCGACTGGTTTTGGTTGGAAGAGCTCCTTGAAGTGCGCCTTGCAGTAGAGGGTGCTTTCGTGGCTCTGATAATTATCGACATTCAGCTGTTTACTGCACTGAACGCACCTGAAGCAATTCTTGTGCCATACGGAACCTTCGGCCTTTGTCTGTTCCATTTGGAACACGACTTTTCCACAACTGCGGCAGTTCGGATTGACGTCACCATTTTGACCGACCTGTTACGAAATACGTACTTTTGAAATTTTCTTTGCCCTCCCATCACAAACTTCCTTGCACGCCTTTACGCTTTCCGTATTGGCAAATGTACTTATATAACGACAATTTAACGCCATTTACGGATTCTTGTTATTGATTGTTATACGTCATTACGTAGGTACACTCACTGCATTCAGTTGCTGCTGAACCTTTCCCGCGTCCACCGATCGCACGTGAAGCACTGTCTTCTTGCTGAGAGCGTCGAATTTGTTGAAACTCGATTTCTAAAAGAACATCGTAAAGGGAAGAATGCGTTAAGTGCGTCTTAAAGGGATGTTGCGTGAAATAGACGATGATTCGATGTACGACTGTACCATCGTAAACTTAACGGGCGAGAATACAAATAAAATTTCATACAGATTCATCATCTCACGGGCGAATTTTTTAAACTGACATAATTTTTTAAACGTTCGTAGTCAATAAGAAAAAAATTATTCAAACAAAAAAATGTTTTTTTTTTTTAAATAACTTTGAAGTAACTTTTAAACAGTTTTTTTTCGATATTTTTTTTGGAGCCCCCCCTCCACGGGGATTCTTGTGTCACGTAACTCGTGTATCTTCTTTAATTGGTTTAAAGTGGAGATTGCATACCTCCTGTGTCTTACCTCGAGTTTAGACCTCTCGAAGGTGCCGTCCTTCTCCTTACCCACGTTTGTTAAATTTGCCAAACTACAGTAGGAGGCCCTCTGTCCCGTTGTTTTGGGCATTCGGTATAGTTAAGTTGCATGCACAATCATAGAAGAAAACAAAAATAGCATGGTTGCGGGTTAGTTGAGTAAAAACTTGAAAGCGTTACACCACGGTATATGCACTATAGAGCGGCAGTCGGCAATATTATTGGCAAGCGTATACGCGTAGGTAAGTGATTAATAGAATTAGCGATAAGCGACCTTTCGAATCTTCGACCTTTTTCTAGTTCCGTTTGCTGCGTCCTGAAAGGCGTTACAGCCGACCGCCGTGTCCATAGACCAAGTACCAGAGTTATTAGAAACGAGGCTTGACTCTGTATAAAAGAAGCAACGACTCTAGCGAAGCAACGATGGACTTTTAATGATCTTGAATTTCTGAAAATTCAATTCCAGTATCGAATTTGGTATATTTAACGAAATGAGAGACAAGCCTCGTGGTACTACGAACGACGCCCAGCATCCTCGGGTACTTACAAGAGCCTTGACAGACACCCCGACGAAGATATTGGCGTCTTTGGCGAGCTCCGTATACTCCTGCTCAAATAGTCTCAAGTCACCCATAGATTTTGCTTTCTACGGTACCCAACGTGTGTCCCAAGGTGGTGTGTCAACGAAACTCAAATTAGTCAAATGGAAAATAAATAATAAAGTGGCAGGAATTTTTCGGGATCGTAAGGACAATATGCCCTGCTGGGATATTTTATTCAAAGGATGCTCGATTTAAAAGTTGAGATTAAAAAAATTTTTTTTTTAATTACAACGTCGCGATATTAATTTTTTTCAAGTTCAAAATTTTATAAAGAATATCTTACAGGGTTTTTGACGTGGCCGAACCATATCGCGCACTTTTGCACGCTTTTGGAACAGTGAAGTAACGTAAGGTGATTATTAAAATGAAATACGTGAAGTTGAACTCATGAAAACCCATCACTAACTATATATATATATATATATATATACAGGTATACAAAGGTTTCAAACGAAAAATAACGTTAACCAACTTATTTCGAAATCACTAGAATTTCGCGAATATACGAGAAACTTTCAATAACAAAGCAGATTAATTAGAGCCATTCCCGTGTCCATAAAGCAATATTCTATTACTCATTTATAATGCTACAAGTCGAATATCCCAACAATGTACCGTAGCAAAATTGTAAAAGTACTATAAAATCCTTCGATTTCCAATATCAGGAACGTAAAATATGGGCGCCATAGGTATCGGCGATGGTTTGTGAACCGCGATCGAGCAGTGCAATCTCCAAACGGAACGAGTTCAAAAGTTGTGTAAGCATAGGGCGACGAGAAACAGGAACAAAAAAGGATAGGAAAAACAAAGGAGGATAAATTGAGTCATCGTCCGCTTACCGATGAGTACGAGACGCTGGACATGAGGTTCGACTTGGCATCGGAAAAGACCGTCTGGAATTGTCCGGAAGGTTCGCTGCGCCTCGAACGGAATCTCCGATTCTCCAGAACGTTTCCCAAAGCTCGCTGAGGGTTCATTATAGGTTATGTCGTCGCAGACGTCAGACACGCGACACATTGGTTCAGGCGTTTAGTCGTTTTAGTGGATGATCAAGCGTCCAACGAAGAGAGTTCGAAAGAAGGGGAAGAAGTTAAAAAGGAAGAAAAAGAAACACAATAGAAGTACACGAGAATAAGACATAATAAAAAGGCACGTGCGCATTAAAGTTATCGAGAGGAAATTTTTATATTTCTAACCTATACCGATGCAACGAAGTACATGCGAGGATGCCTGATCGTTCAGTGATAATAGCTAAAGGCGCCAAATTCAAACTGTCTTATAATTCCAACGTACCAAAAAAAAATACTTTTAACATTTCCAATACTCTTAGCCTGCGGCTAATGAGTCAGAGCATTGAAATTTTATTAAAATTAACAAAAGTCGCGTATCAAGGAGTCAATTTTCATAATGCAGGTAGTAACGGCAAAGTGCATTATCATTCGTCGCCATTGCAAGAAAGTGCAATCTTTCGTCGATATGGCTAAATACAAAGGCGCGCTCCCGTCTGAATGGTAAATATCGAATGTTAAATCGATAAGAAAAATATGTATTGCCGTAGGCATACTCGCTTTTACGTTACATCCGTATAAATAGACGTTCCATTATCGCTAGACTTTGTATAACCCTTTTTTTTATATCATGCTCGATACTTGATTACATTAATATGAAAATCAAAGAAGCGTGACGTGCGTTCGTCCTTTCACGATTCTCGGGCGAAATGCCCGAGCGAATACGTCACAGCAGTCAATGACACTACATTCACGTAGTACCCTAGATATCGTGTTGTTAAGCACTGTCATCGACGAATTATGAAAATAGTAATTCTAGCTGTAAGTAAATATATATATATTGAGCGCTGGAAGTAGGCGACACGAAATCAGGACAAAGTTATGACTAAAAAAGACAGCATCTAATGAAGTACGATTTCTAGCATAGCCAAGTGAATGCTTTTCGTGAAAGGTGAGTGAAATTTTGGAAAAAAAATATTTAAAATCAGATCAATAAAAATTAAAAAAAAATAATATCCGTGCAGGTACCTTTCTTTTTTCTTATCATTGTCGCATTGAAGAATGTACTAGGCAGGTAGAGAACAAAGAGCGGTAATGACGCTGGCGCCATTTAGACTCCGTTAATATCAAATAGGCTGTCAATTGTTTAATCGAATCCATATGCATAGATTCGTCTTTCAACATGCGTTACGTTGAATGCCGCATTCAACAAGAGACTCTATCTTGCATCCGTATATTATATGTATATACAGGGTGGGGCATTTATAACGACCAGGTCGATTTCTTCGGAAACCGAGCCAGATATGAGAAAATATTTCGGACAGAAGATGGACGGGTGATGGATTTTATTTTAAAAATAAAAAGAAATCCGTTCTGGGTAGTCTACGTGTATACCCGGAGCACCAAAGTGCAAGTACACTAATAACCCAAAATGTGTGATAAGATATTTTTTCGAATTTGAAAATATCTCATCACCTCTTAGCCTTGGGTCGTTAGTGTAAACGTACTTTTAGGCTGAAAATTAAATGCTGTTTTGATTTTCGAAACAAGTACTGTCATCGTCCCATTAAAAAAAAAAAAAATGAAAGTTCACCTTCGAATTACCTTAAAGCCTGAACTCATTTAGGAATTCAGTGACGAAATCCTACAACTTCTGTCTTAACCATTTTTTTCATATCTGGCTCCGTCCTCCAAAAAATCAATCTGGTCATAAATGCCCCACCCTGTATATATGAAAAAGTAAATTCCATCACTCAATCGTCGTACCCTGAATCACTCTCAAGTATACACGGTCCAATGAAAAGATCCAGGAATACCGACTACGTTCGATTCATTGCGAAATCTATTATGTCTTTGGTTACGCAATACGACACAAAAAATTTCAAAAGATTCTCAAAATATTCTCTTAATAGGACCGATGCACAGTGATTATTCTCAATAACGTTTTTTACGACTGTACGTAAAACTTTTGTCGTTTCAAACATCAACAGAGAATCGTATATCGGGTGAATCGATCCCAAAGAAAAAATTTCACCGAGTATAATCTGTCATTTTTATTCTCGTTCAGTCGCTCCAGTCTCTATTTCTTAATTTTCGCGAATGATTTTATTTATCGTAATACGTACCTCCTGAGCGTCCATTTCATGATCCGAGTGTCCGTGCGTTCCTCTTTCGCCATCGCTCATATTCGACAGGTCGCCAAAGCTGCGGCACTGTTAGTGGCAAAAACACAGCGATACGAATGTAATGACATTAACGAAGCGCTTCGTTAATAATTATATCTATTATTATTATTATTATTGTTACAGCAGCTCGTCAATCGACGATTTAAGATTTTAGCGAATAAACGTAGCATTATGGCAACAGACAAAGTTAATGAGAAAACGACTGCTATTATTCGTCAATCAGAGAAGCCAACAGCTGATTAATAGAATCGGCCAATTTCGTTATAACAATAATAACGAAAAATTACATTCTTATGCGTATAATCGATGACGATCGAAAAATGTTATCTTAATTGTGCAACAGAGCAAAGTTACCTGTATACTTTTTTTTTTTGTAAAATGATTTTTTTGAATTTGAAATTTTTTTTCTCCACCTTCGCTCACGTGCGCGTGACAGTGACAATCGGAACATATGGTACTGTAATTTATCACATATGATCAAGAGGTCAGTCGATCTATTTGTTTTGGTACGTTTGTACTAATTTTTGTGGGATATTAGATTCAGCAACGAAAAAAATTTTTTCTTTCAAAAAATTATCCATCGTATTACTTTATACGTGATACAGAATGCACTGAGCTAATGGCCAATCGAATGCGATTAAATCAGGTGATTACCTACCAACTGTTTGATAGACACGCCGGTTGCGATCACTTCCTTGTTCGACTTCTCCAGCTCGATCCGATTTGCCTCCGACACGTAACTTTGTGTCTGCATGCACAAAACACAACTTGCGTTGACATCAGCCCACATGTGACAGGACACATGCGTTTTAATGACTAATCACGTATATATGTATATATAGTAAAAAAAAAATTTATCATGCAACGTATCGAATGCACACATGCAGTGGTTGACAAATATTTTACTATTACATTTCCTTTCGTCGAGTCGTGGATAAATCAGTGATGGAAGAATATTTCACTAATTATTTATAAATTAACGTTACATCGAACAGTAATGATTTTTAATAAAACTCCTTCACTGAATAATCAAATATCAATTGTTAAAATTAATTAGTTTTTCGTACACGATTTCAAAAGGATCGGGATTAAGATTTCTTGATGACTAGTTGCAGTTTGAATTATTATGTAAGATTATGTAAGAGAGAGAGAGAGTAACGAGAACAAATTTCTTTTTGTGAGCGTATAAAATATTTTTAGTAAAAAAAAAATAATAATTACGTTTTTCGAAGAGACCTTCTTTGCCCACAATACCAATTGAAGCACAGAAATCATAATGGCTCGGAAGACACTACGTGTCAAGTTTTAATCGCCGAATCGTCAGTTTGAAATTTTAAGTGCGAATATCTTTCTACCACATTCGTCAATTTACCGCTGCACGGTAAAAGAGTGACAGTCTCATGTTAGTAAAGGACAAAATTTTTCCAAAATATTATATACACGGTAAAAATTAATGAAAATGACGTATTACGAAAATACGACACGTCGATGCTTTAATTAGATAACTTATATATCAATGCATCATTGATGTAAGAAAAATTTTCATAACCAAAAAAACTGATAAGCACCACATAGCACGATCAACTTACACGCGGATATCGATACGAATGCTGGAGAGCGACTAAGTAGGAAAATTGAGATAATCATTGATAAGAAAGAAAGAAAAAAAAAGGCTAAATTAATCTTATCGCGGTATACAGTAATACGTCTACAGTGTATATAGCCACATATATTAGTAATCAGAGATTAAGTAGCTCAAAAGTGACAACAATCGATTGATTAATGAGTCGATAGGTAAAGCCAAGTTTATTTACTAGAAATAACGTGGTCTACGAATCATTAAAAAAAATTCTCAAAAAAGTCATATGAGACATATGAAATTTCGATAATAAAACTATAATTGCAATTACGTGCAATTCTAGTCAGCGTATGACAAACAGTATCAATTAATTACCAAACCTCATGCGACATACAAGAGATTGCATTCTCATTTCGGGAGCTTATCACCAAAGTAATGAAGATAAGAGGAAAAAAAAAATTTGGCATCGATTATCAAAATGGTGTAATAATAATAAAATTAGCATCGCGCAACGATACACCTGCGTTGTCAAGTAATCCAAAGCACGTACACTTTCTTGATAAGAACAAATGATAAGGCGATACTATACCAGCGATAAACTTAGTGCGATTACAAAGCCTGTGCTCTAGATTGACTTTGCTAGTAAATAAAGCGGATTACACGACAGTTTGTAAAACGCGATATACCGTCACTGTATACCGTATCCAGATAAACACCAAAAATATCGAGCAGTAAGAATTTATAAAAAACGCCAAAAATATCGAGCAGTAAGAATTTATAAAAAAAAATTTTTTTTAATCTAATCATTTCCCCACAATGAAATTTCATTCAAACTATTATTCCATCAACCGTACAAGAAGGCATAACGGGGTACGATCCCAAGATAAATTAGTATCAAACGCACAGGGCTTTATCCGAACAATCAATTAGAGTGCACGTTCGTTAAGAGCACAAACGACACGGAGATAAATGAAAGGGAACAACAAATTAATTAAGTATCGCGATGACTAATCCACTCGTTGTGTTTCTACAGTTCCCACACGCACATATATATTCCCTGGTGCGATACTTTTGGACACCCTGTATATACAGTGTACGAGGACCCTATCCCTATAACGAGTGATGCAACTATGACTGCGCCCATTAACCGCATTGAAACTCGTGGTACAGGTCAAGGGTCAAATTGTATGAATATTGATCGAGCGATCCTTATTTTTATTTTTTCCCAAAAAAATCCACCCTTTGCCCAAATTTTCATTTTCGCTTCCCCTAAAAAAATTGCAGGTTCGCCAACGGAGTAACAGCCTTATCGCGTGTTCCGCGTACAATTCCTACGAAATAATTCGTAACGGGAATTAATACGTCAGGGGGGGGGGGGGGTCGATATGCCTGATTCTGAGATCCAACGTGAAAAATAATCCTGTCATATAATTGGCATTATAGTGATTTATTAACCGAGACCCGGTTCCAGACTGTGATTCGTTTCCTCTCGACTGTATCCAATTGATTTCACCTGACCTCAAATGCAATTGGTATCCACGCAATTGGTATTAGACACGAGTCCTACGTTAGCTCAAGTAAATCAATCATTAATGAAAGTGCAGATGGTTTACATAAAAAAAAAACTATAAAGAGTCCCATCCACCTTAACGGTAAACCGAATGGTTTCATTTAAGGAAATGTAAAATAATAATAATAAACGATGACGCAACAAATGACTCTCTCTCTACTGGCAATCGATACTTGACACAACTTACCAGTGACTTAACGTTGACATTCGATAGATCATCGTCCCCAGAGAATTCGATCCTCTCGGAGGATACCGCTCGGTTGTTGGCGTGCATATTTGGATCCTTTAAGTTACCGTTCTGACAAACAATACACACAGGCACACTGAGCATGCTAACGTATCGGGATAGGATTACCCACTTACCGCATAATTGGGAGCCTCTGGCCACCCTTGTCTTAAGATCGATTGGATCGAGCGAAAGTGCAATAATAAAATATAGAAAAAAAAAAAGGGAATTTGTCGTGTGAATGCAAAAGAAAAATTAGGATATCCATAGATATTTCGATAGAACGAAAAAAAATATGAATTTTCATCAAGGGGCGTGTGAGTTTTTTTTTCGAGCTTTATCATGCTTACTTTCTTTTTTTTTACTGCATAGCTTGTACCATCGATACGGCGAGGGACGATTATTTTGAGTTTTCATTAGAAAAAAAATATTTTAGGCTAATTCTCTAGATGGAAATCAATATGCTAATCCAGGCGTCTTCACTGAGTTGTCCGAGCTTTGAGGCGACTGGTGAAATAATGATAATAAATATTCGCGAAACTCACCACAGAGATGTTCTCCTTCTCTGGATCGCTCTTCTTGCTCTTCTTGGTCTTCTTCGTGCGCGGCGTGAGGGTTGGCGAAGCATCGCTACTGGCAACACCCTCGATCTTCTTCTTCTTTGTCTTTGTTGAGCTCTTGGTCGTGCTCGAAGAAGACGTTACCACTGTGCTGGTGGTGATGACCTCCTCGCGATTTTCACTCTGGATGGAGAAATATTTTTGAATTAAATCACAAGCTAGATGAATGAGGATTAAGTGGAGCTTTGAAAGATTCTCAGTGTCCACTTGATTGATCGTACTTGGGTTTTACGTATTCGCTATGATTTTCAAGGAACAGCTTTCGATGCAATCAAATTATATCGGTTGAAGTGTTTGATTGGTTTGAATACGTGTAGCGGGTCGAGCTAATTAAATACTAAATATTGCCGAGATTCTTAATCGACTCTATAGGTATGGGCAGGTTTGTTGTTAAAGGAAAAATAAAATTATATAACGTTAAAGCGTTGGATAACGCGACCGGTTGACGAACAAATTAACATATTATTTTTCTTTATAATTATAATTAGCAAGGTCGAGATTGAGTTGTTTTTATCAGATAATACGCGTGATTTTAGTTTTTGGTAATTCTTAGTTTTTAATTAGTCATAGATGGTCGATCGATGAGATAGAGAAAAGGTTGAGCTTCCGTTTGGGATATCTTTTACGATTAGGTAATTATTCTAGGGAAGTATAGATGGAGAATTTTTTTCTTTATCTGTGAAATATGATAAACTCTATGATGAGACCGGTAAGGTTATTCACCGGGAATCGCCGACCGCTTTAACGTGGAAAGCGGTACTTTCCTCGCGTGGTCTGCGCCACCGGAAGTCGTCTGGTTCTTGACTGGTTTTCAGACAAAAAATCTGTAGTGCTTGACGGATGAACGGAAGTCTTATGGATCTTTGGATTTTTTTTTGCAAATTTCCAAAGTATTTAATATCATTGAATTATGATGAGCATGTCGAAAATATAGTACCGTTAATATATTTTTGATTAATTACTTGATTCATTGTACGTTCAGTCCTTGTTGCAAAATTTGTAGATAGCTCCGTATGTTGAAACAAGTCCAGCAATTTCTCGACTGAATCTACTGGAGGTAAACCCTGTCAAGTATGATTATTAATCTCGATTTATGAAAATAATTAAAAATAATAAAAAAAAGGTTGTATTACCAAGTTTGATTAATAATTTATGAGGTATCGGAAAAAAAATATTTTATTACGAAACTTTTCATATTACGCAAGACATGGGATAGGCAATGTTTAAAGAATTTATAAGATTTTTCAAAATTCGACTTTTTAAAATAAAAAACTAACCTTCTTAAATTCGAGTTAAATCGTTCATCCACATTTTTAAAACCGCGCCCGAAATTGTCTACGAGTTCTCACATCCACGTGCACTTCATTCAGCTATGAGATTATCATTACGTCAATTGATAAGAATCTAATAATATTTCACACTGATATAACCTGTAAATCTACTTTATTCTTTGACACAAGAATAATCGATACGATTGAAGTAACTATCGGACTTTTGAGTCTGCCTACCAGATTTCATAAAACACAGTCAATGCGAAATGCCGCTCGACCTGAACTGGACAATGGTCGTTGCACGAGTAGAATGCGCGGATAGCGCGTAAGGCGGCCTTGGGACGACTGAAAATGTTGGAAACAAATGGGTTCAGGAAACTCGATGCTCCCTAAACCGCGAGATGGTCTGGAGCGACTCGCTGATTGGTTATTTCCGTTAGACACAAAGTTCCCACTGGTCGAGTCGCGTACAGACCGTGAACAGGGGCTAATTGGGTTGGGAAATGTTCAGAGACCGGAACCAAATACGATCCACAAGTAAGCCGCAATTCCGATTGGAAGATACCTGGGGTACCTCAAAAAACCAACTGCAACTGTAATAGACAGGAGTAAAGAAACAATCATATCCGTATTAATATTTGAGAATTTAAATAACGCGAACAATCAACTTCCGATAACAGGATCTGTCATCGATTTTGAAAAAGCAATCAAGTCTCTTCACTTTGTTAAAATAACAAGCTTCACTCGAAACCGGATATTGGATGAATGAGAAAAAAAAAAAAAAAATATCGAGATTTCTTATTGGTTCATTGATCAATGGGAAATACCGAAAATCGGCAATACAGAGAGGTTAATTGAAATATCGGTAAGAGCGCAGGCACAGAAATCTTTATCGTCCTGGAAATCCAATAATGGACGTGGTCAGGGGCATTCGCCGAGAACCCGTTTTACTCCTGTGTATTTTGGTTGCGGTGCCACAGGCGCAGATTGTTCGATTCGGCCGGGTCGTCCGGCTCGATCCCTATTCATCTTTTTTTTTTTTTTTTCAAAGCCCATTCTCCTAACCGTGACGGTTTTGAAGAAACGAAATGATATATGATCCTTAAACGAATTTACTGTTATTTAAGTTAACATTGTAAATGTAAATTACGTACGCGGAAATACAGAAGCGAGTTTCTCTCCGATATATATTGTGACAAGAACACGATACCCTTTGACTATATACAACATCGTACCCTATCATTCATTGTTATTACATACATTTTTAGGATTCATTTAAGAATATAATATATTGTCCGACTATTCCCGTTTCCTTGGACTTCCGCAGCAACCTCTTTAATGCGTCGTTCGATCTTAATAAATTGTAAAGAGAAAACAATAAATTGGTAGCCAGAACAATGTAATATTTTCAACGGTAGCAGCGACCGAGTTGAGCATTAAAATTGACATTGAACGAAAAGCAAACGCGAACAATGTTGATCGTAAAAGCTGCTTTCAAGGCGGTAAATTTGAAAGTGCCAAGAAAGTTACGTCAAATTGGTCAACGAGAAAAGATGAGAATAGCGAAGTTCTCGAGAGAATTTGCATTGTAAATTTATGCTTGATTCGAAGTAAGGTCTTGCTACGTTAATTCCAGAGTACTTTACGAGGTACAGATTTTTACATTTGTTTGACACGATTAAAAAATTTTTTTTTGACCACGGCAATATGGTGGCAGCAGGTACCGTATTCTCTTTGTCGATCGACTCGAACCGTGTCTAATCCTTAAATCGAGTGAATGGAAGATTAAATAGATTTTAAAACGCGATGAACATGTTACCATGCTTGTGATGTTTATTCCCCACTAATGATTATATCTGACAAGAAGTTGGTATTCGAATGGGTTTCTTGTAGTTGTCCGAAAGTTTCGTGTCATCATAAATTGATACTTTCTCGTCGTTTTAGGATTTGATTTACACGCCGTCTTTTTATCTTGGCTACTTTAACGCTTTAATCGCTTGCTTCTTATTTTCTGATCGGCAACCGCTTCCAGTTGAATCGTTATGTAACGGTGTTTGGATCGCATAAGGTTCGTAATAAATTTTTTATAAATGCTAAAATAAAGAAGACTTGGAATAAAATATTTTTCGATTGCTCAAATTTTTAACTTCACCAGATCGTCTTACCCGAATATAACAACCAGAGCTGATCGTGCAACAGTTTTTTTTTTGTCATTACCTGACAGACTCGAGACAGAGAAAATTTAGTAAATTTTATTCACTGATAAAATTGGCTTAAAAAACTTATCGATAAGCTTCTGTCTTTCTCTTACCCACGTTAACGCCCATAGGTCCGTCTCACTCGCACTCGCGACAGGTATACGAAATTACAAAATCTTCACGGTTCCCCGACTCTTTTCTCGCTAAGTAACATTTCAATATTGACTACTCGGAAACGTGTACTTCGATAACTCAGCATGACACCTGTTAAATCACATTGATACGTCCAAATTGGATAATACTGTGGATTCGATGGTATCAATGACGTCACAATTTTTACGGAGCAGTACTCAATGAATATTTTTACAATTCGCTGAGAATCCCGTCTAGAATTTAAAGTGTAGAAAATCTTACGAAATCGATTTTTTTTCCTCGGCGGTCTATCGAGGAAAAAAAAATAGCACACGGTATCTCTTCGCGTACAAAATGACATTTATTATTCACGATATTGCATAATTATTCAGTGGCGTGAAAAGCGATTGAAAATATAACAGCTACGTGGACGTAGTTATCGACTTACAGGGTTCAATACACGGATATCCAATAGGTCAAAATGCACTCACGGTAGAAAACCGCAGGAATTTTTTTTTTTTTTTTTCAAAATTGCGTAATCGAACGTAACGTACTACACGATATCCAGAGGCAAACTGAGTCGAAATGAGTCAACTTGTGTACGCACACTGAGAAAAAGTTGCAACTGCAGTTTACGATGCACGGTTATGCGGTGACTACGTGGCTGCCGGTTTATCAATACTTGATTAGAGTTAATAGTTTTTACGTTTTATGACGTCATTAAACAATTGATCATTCACTGGAGGAAGATGATAATTATCGTATTCAAAATATGTATATTCGGTCCCTGCTCATTACCATTGTAATGTTGAAGTTAGTATTCTGACTACTAATCTCCATAGTCAAAATTATGAAAAAAAAAAAAAGAACCAGAATTAACGCTAGAAAGCGATTCCGCGAGTATCTATATCGGAGAAAGGCCAGAGTTCTGTGGTAAACCGGTTTCTCAGGTTGGCGCAAGGAGTCATCTACCGTTTTATGTCTGTTATGCATATTATGCAGGTAAAGGGCATAAGAGTTGGAAGAGAATAAAGGAAGAAAATGGAATAATTACTTTTTTTTTTCGAATAAACTTACCTGAGCGTAATGAATTTAAAAAAAATCGTTGACACTTATACGTAGAAATTGCAACGTCACATCAATGCGAATTCGGCTTTAAGGAGTTCGTATGTTAAAGTTATTTGATAAGTATGCACGACATCGAGAAGCAGCAAATAAAAAAATGATTTCAAAATTGAACGTAAAGGGGATTGTGAAAAGCTGTTGAAAAGTGATAAATTTTAACTAAAAAAAACAATACAGCCTACGATAGCACGAAGAAAATGAAAATTTACTGGGAATTGAAGAAAAAAAAAATAAAAGGATATTAGTCGCTAAAAACAACACTTACATCACACATGTTAGATATGTCGCTCGTCTCGTCGTCCGGGGTGGCAAGAGGTGCAAGGGTTTCGGAAATGCCAAGGGTGCTTAATCGATCCTGTACGCTTTCTAGGTTATCCTCGGCGACGAGTCGATCATCGCTTTGGCTTTCCGTTGTCAGATGTTTCGAGTCCTCTTGAATGATTTGCCAATCCTTGTTATCGACGTCGTCGGGAAGAGTTTCCGGTGTTACCTTATCGATGCTCGTAGTAGCGTCTTCGACTGTCGTCCAGGACTCAAAGTCATTGGAGTCTTTGGACGATTCAAAGGCGCAGGCATCTGCGTATTTGCTCTCCGAGAAGACACGCACGTTTGAATTGGTCTTCTCGGTGGTGCCGATGATCTCGATCAATGAATTTTCTACGCTCGTCGTTGATTCTGATTTGGATTGGGTTACGGATTCTGTGATTTTGGTATCAATTAAGTTTTTTTCTGTCAAAACCACTTGTTGACGTTCGATTGACTCTTGATGATTGGCATGTCGAACTTCTTTGATTTCTTGAATTTCTATCTTTGACTCCGATTCGAATTTTCGAAGTTCGCATTGGATTTCAGGATCGCGATGAGAATTGATCTCGTTCTGTTGTTGGTCTTTTGAATTTTTTTCCAATTTCATTTCTTCGCCTTGTGACTGTTCCAATGGAAATGATCCAGAATTCTCGGTTGGGAGGATCTCTTGATTTTCTTGACTATCTTCTGATATTTGCTCTGACGTATCCTTATGGATGAACGACGATTCTTTTGCTTCTGAAATTGTAGAGGTTTCATCCTCTGGAAGTGAAAACGTACGAGATTGATCTTCCTCGACGGACAGCTGTTCCAAGTTTCCGGAATAGTCGAATATAGAGGGTGTAACGTCATCTAGAAGAGCTGGAACATCGGCGCACAACTGGACCAGTTCCTTATGAATTATGGTACTGGGTCTGTCATCCTCGACTATCTGTTCCAAGGTCTCTTCAAAATTGTCAGAAAATTGACCCACCTGATTGTCTCTCGATGATTCCTGATTGTTCCATAATCCTAGAAGATCGACATTCTTCTCACCAGCTTTATCAGAATCCTCAAGGTTAACAAGCTCCGTCTTTTTCTGAAGATCAATACCTCGATCTACATCCTCTTCCACAAGATACTTCTGATCCGTAGTATAACCGTGCTCCTCAACCTGGAAGTGATCGTCGATGACATTATCCATAGTGCAGAACTGATCATTGGACTTTCTAGCAAGATCATCATCATCCAATTTAACGTTTTCCTGATCAACTGGTTCTTTCAAGTCCAGGCCTTCATCAAGATCAAGCAGATCCTTTTTGACCTGCCGATCAGCTTGATCCCCATTTGACGGAGTTTGCTGAATGGCAGTTGTCTCCGTGATTCCCAACTGATTGTCAAACGTTTCCTCTTCGTCAAGATGGCCAACTGGTTCCGACTCAATCGTATCTTGGAATATTTCTGGCGCCTCGGAATCTTTCAGATCCGGTGTAACGTGACCATTCTGATGAGCATACGGATCCTCTATAAGGCTATAATGATCCATTTCAGCAATAATAAATTCCGAATTGATATCGAGCGGATCCGGTCGTCTTTCCAAAACAATTCTCTTCACTTCCGGTTCGCTCTTATTGCTCTCCTCGTTCTCCATAGTGTCCACCGTATCCTCCTCCTCCTCGTTACTCGAACAAATCCTAAGCGCCAGTTCACGCTCGATCAGCTCCTGCAGACTCTTGTCCTCGGCGTTGAGCTCGTTCTTGGTGTTGTTGGCAAGGATGAGGTCGTCCTCGTCTTCGTCGTCACACAGGGAGTTTAGTTGGCTGTTACTGGTAGTTATGTTATCTAAGTCTATCAAACCGTTGTTAGACTGAACACTGCACACCTCGTTCTTCTTGCTACTTACGACATTCATGGACTTCTTCGTCGCTATCTCCGCCATTATCGGTTGAGTCTCCTCGTGAAGGGGGTTAACTTATAACAATCTGAAACAGAAGGATAGGACCTTCAAAACTGACCTCAAAATATACAAAAAATAAAATCCTTCAAAAATTACATAAATAACCAAAAATTCTTTACCCCATCAAACAAAATTTATATTCCACTTTCAGCCCAGACGAAAATTTTTTTTCCCAAAAAATCATATGTATACGATATCGATACTTTCTTTTTTTTTTTTGTTTTTTTTTTTTAAAGAACACAAAAAAACCACACTCAAAACGATCCGAACATAATTCACGTAATAAAACCGTCTAGTTGAAAGAACCATACCATATGTCACGTTTCACGAATACCCAAGACGTTCATCCAGAGCCATACGTTTACCCATTGGCGCATATGTTTCTAAGCAGGACCTATATACGGCACGACGCCTCGGCTCAAAATTAACACAAGCCCAAAAACATAATGACATTTTTACAACCCAACATAATACCCCAATATAAACAGTGTCGAGGGCGTTGGTTACTTTATGGGGTACAGGAGTGGCTCTTGGCGTTGGATCCTCAAATAGAATAATTATAGATTTCTGAGTAAGAAGATATATATTCATGGCTATAGTTCTCTTTCGCTCCCTATCACTCTCTCTCTCTCTCTCTCTCTCTCTCTCTCTCTCTCTCTCTCTCTCTCTATCCATCTCTACAGAGTCAAATCTCAAAAGCTTATTTAGGATGTCAATGTAACTAACGTCGGCTGGATGTTATCGATCCAATTGAGACTTTCCACTGCTCCTCTCACGTGACACAGTCATTAGCCTGTCAAATAATCGAAATAATCTTTCCTTGGCATTGTTAGCTCAGACAATGCAAATGACTCAGAGTCTATATTCTACTAGAAGCTATGCGAGAGCAATGATCATCGAAGAAAAACATGACTCCTGTCAATTGCAGGATATTAATATACGTGCTTAGACTTTCATAGACGTTATATACACATGGCAGTAAGAATGTGCGACCTTGACCATGTTTCTCACCGTTTGTTGACCTAGTCTGTTACATTGGTACGTAAGGTACATTGAATATATGAATGCAAAGTGTTCGTACTGGCAACAGAGGTATGACCGGTATGAGACATTAAGCGTACAGTAACGTGCCAAGAGGATCTAGTTATAGTCGACCGACAGTAGCTGAACTTATACGGAACGTGGGTTCGCTAGAATGATTTTAAATTAGAGAAAGAATTTTTAATGACTGGCAACGTCGTGGTAGGTTTCAGTAGAACGTTGCGGATCGACGTTAAAGATTTCATGGGGTAGGTGGGTGTATGGAGAGGAGAGGATCAGTACCGAGAATATTCCAGGTATAATAAAAGCAGGACAAAGAGACCGGTGAAACGAGACGAGTCAAAGGATAGAAAACGGTCTGTCCATGCTGAATAAAATGGAGGACAGAAGTATATACGGGAATGAAACCACAACAGTATGGTAGAAGACGCGGCGCTTGATGCTCCTTACATCGCAAAACCAGATACGCAGCTTAGAAACTTATCCGGTTTCATTTAGATACAGTGTCTATATATATGTATACACAGTGTACATGGTGTGCATGCAAAACGCATGATTTAACGTTAACCAAGACTACCTATCTTTATTAGTTTAAATTAACACCCACATAAAGGGCGTTAACGAACGTGCCGGTTGCGAGTGTAATATCCGGCGGAGAGAAAGGATTAAAATTTTATCGCGAAATTGTTCGTCTGTAAATTCCGTTGCGTAGCTAAACCATGGTGGCCATGAACTGTACGGGAACGAGACGCGTTAAACCCCTATTGGCATTTTCCCAAAGAATTACTTGTCCTGTGCGCAGTCTGGAATTCGATTGTATACATGTATGCAGTACCGGGGGGGGGGGGGGGGCGATTCCCATCGTTAGATGGAGGATGAAATTAATTAATTGAGAGACACGGTTCACCGTGAACCGTTAAAAAGAAAAAATTGTATTTAATTAAAGGTAAGCTCCTTCGTCGATGTGAAAGGCACTTCTCGATTCGCGCTACTACGATCTCTGCATGTTGAACAACGACAACTTCCGGATCGCCCATTCTCTCGCGGCTGGCAGTAACGAGAGAGAAAGGAGCCATGGTGGCTTATGGTTATGCAAATTGAAAGTGTAAAGGGTAAGGAGAGCCGGGCCAGACGGGTGCTCGTCGACGCTCCTAAGGAAGCGTATAATGCACCCATTGTCTTGCTGCGCTGCTACATGGCCAGATGCTACCACGTGGTAGGTACCCATCATGTACTATACTGAACTTCGACTCGAGCTAAACTGCGCACTGTCGAGCGGCGACTTCACTTCGGAGAATAGAAGTTGGCTATTAAGCTTTGATTAATGCATGCAAGATGGCGCTGCGTGTCAGGCCTACAATCATGCGAATACCGCAATCGATCGTTTACGGTGATTGCACTATTATACAGGATTTTCGAAATTTATATATGTAGGAAATTACACGAATAATCGTATATTTCGAATCATCGTGTTTTAATATTTTTTTATCGCACGAGTTATGAATATTCTTTTTTTTTTACACGAGTCTCTGCCCATAGGATCTGTATACATATATACGGTTACCTCTCAATGACTGTTATTTATGACTGAATTTATTCTTGGCAATGCGGATTGGGGTACACGATATCTTTTGTAGAACAAGGTTATGCGTTTGTGACTAATCTATTTTTTATGGAATCGCTTTGCTTTTTTTTCTTCTTATCAAAACGACATTCTTCGCCGTCCTTCGTTAATGCCAAAGCTACCGTGTAATCGGACATCGGTGGACGTAAAAATTATGCGTAAACTTGACGTGAGATTATGGGTATACTGATAATGAGAGGTACAGCGAGTTTCAAAAGTAACGCTAACGTCCTAATCCTATGCCAGACTGTAAAAAACCGTAGCATTATTTCCACAACGTACTGTACACAAATGTCCGATCTGTATTCCAAAGCTGTACTTCGCAAAGCCAATCGTCGCGTCAGCATTTAAGAAATTCCCCAGTAAAAAAAAAATATATGAATGACAAAAGTATCCATTGAAAGAAGGAAACACCGATGCCGGCAAGTGAAATATCACGAATTCAAAGTCCTCAAAAGAAATTCCCGAATTCAATTAACCGCGCGTCATCGAGTAAGGACAATCCAAAAAAAAAAAAAAAAAATTTATGTCTCTCAATAGAATAGAATCACCAGTCTCACGTTTCTACGTAATATCGTGAATACAAATTCTCCCGCGGTCGTTCACCGAACACACCAGCATCTAACAGCCTGCAGAAAAGCATGTGCAGCGATGCTCGAAACGTAACCCATCGCAAATCTCATATAAAGTCATCATCATCGATCGAAAAAAAAATTGTACCAATCAAATTCGTCAGTACTATATTTCTTGACGTTCCTACCGTCGTGATGATAATTTGGCAAGCTAAACTCGAGCAATGATCCTTTTTCATGATATAAGCAAGAGACTTTGGCTAAGCAGCAAGTGCCAAGACTATTCATCCTGCAACACGTTTACGCGCATTCCAACACGCTCTCCTACTTGGAGCACATTGGTTTACGAGCAATGGCCACACCAAGTACACGTACCTACAGTCGTCAGTACCTATTTACGAACTGTGCCTACCACTTACCTTAACGTAAATAGACAGAGGTCTGGATACGTATGGCAAAGCGCTCAAAAGTAAGAGGACAATAATACTTGTGCGAACAAGTGGATCCCCTCTGCGTGCTTACTTGACTGATGAAAGTGCTGGATATATACGTGCAGCATTAAGTAAGGCATACTTCAAATGGGAGGACGGAGACGCGATTTCATAAGTCTAGTGGGTTCCTGTTGTCTGGTGGATGCTGGAGAGACTGTCTTGTTAGTAGCGAAGCAAAAGTGTTTTGATAGACGTAGGGGGGAACCGGGGGGATTCTTGTCACGTTGGGTTAACTCTCGAGGGTTCACCTACCTCGAGATTGCAAATTATGAGAATTCTCAAGATGCAATTTCAGTAGCTCAGCGACACAAGATACTTTATGAGAACGATTATTTGTATTTAATTGGAAAAAAAAAAAGAATAGAGCTACAAACTTTACCGAGTATTCTTGATTGACAATCACTTGTGTCTGAAAAAAATTTAGGTCTCTGGGACGGAGATTTATTTGTAATGCTTTTTTTTTTTAATTCCTCTTATGAATGCGAGATTTCACCCTTTTTGTCATATTGACACACTTCGGGTGTAATTCGCGAGGATGACCATCGGATGCTTTCGAATGGAAATTATAGGCTGGTCGTGTGTGATGGATACGAGTGTCATTAAGTATGTCGGTGTCGACTAATCTTGAGATTAAAATGTAAGCTAGTCGATTGAAGGGATTAATTCTTAATTATACGGCTGTGTATAGATATATATATATATATATATATATATATATATATATAAAGAAACTTGTTCGGTATATAACGGTATGGAAATTTATATTCGAAAGGAGGTCGTAGGTCAGCCTAAATAATTACCATAGCAGAAACGTGTTTTCACGGACGATCCGGAAATATAGATTTTATAATTAATATACGCAGTAGCGTTAGGCATATTATCGATAATGCATCATAATCACGACATATTCAATTTGATTGATCGAATCGCAGAGTCCAGATCCACCGTAAATTTTAACCACGTTCCCTAAATAATTTTACTACAATTTTGTCACCGTTTAAAAAAAAAAAAAGCTTTACTTTGATGTTCCTTCAGCGAGAATTAAGCACGGCGTTCCTCGGAATCAGTTTCTAAAAAAAAATGTTCATATTGAGATATTGTTCCTCGTTGTACATAGCTATATGTATATGTACTCGAATAAAAATTCTATTACGGATAAGCACATAAATAAAAAGAAAAAGTTAATGACTACATTAAAAATTCATTAAATCGTTCTAACAATCATTCGAAAGAAATCATTTATGTCCCGTACAGCAAAGTTAACTTTATTTATATAATAGCTTAAAAATTCATTAAATCGTTCTAACAGTCATTCAAAAAAAAAAAAAGAAAAAGAAGCATTTATATTCCGTACAGCAGAACTAACCAAGAAACAAATCTCTATTATAACAGTTGTCGAGGTTCTTCGGCTTCCGCGAAATGACATTTGCCGTCGTTAATGATTTCGCCTGATTCTTCTCGGACCGCAGTCCGCGACTGGGCGAGTGGTCGAATCATTTAGTGAGAATAAATAAATAAATAGAGAGTGACGTTCTCGCGCTCGGCGTCTGCCAAGCCAATTGGTAAATTGTGCTTGATTGGTTCTGAGTGGTTCATATCTATGTATATATATACATACACGTGTACATACGCTCTATAAATAATTTTAAAACAGGACATTGTTGCTTCTCCGCGAATCACCGAAAACGTATGAAAATGTGAATGCGATTAGCGTTAAAGATAAATAAAAAAATAATAATAATAATAACAACACGTTGAGATTAGCGTAAAATTTAGAAATTTTCTAAATTTATAGATTCGATAACGATATCGAATAAACATATACTTTTTCGCAATACATTAATCTTCGTATCGACCTTTAAAAAAAAACTTTCCTTTATCAAAAGTATTTGAGCTCAACACTGCGCACACATGTGCATTTATTTAAATATCAAAAATGATCCTTCAAGCCGAGCCTATCGACATTCGCTTCTTATTAGTCAATGACCGCTCGCAAGCAATTCGAACCCCGGAGGCGGATGAGTTATTTAACAGACGAGGAGGAAAGGAAAGGCGTCGTCAGGCGTCCACTCGGAGACGTTGGGACGCTCGAGATTTATTAATACGGCACCCGATCCGTACGATCGGTGTATCTCGATGGAAAGTAGGACGAATTACGATTTACGCTGCAGCAAGGTTTACTTCGTACCTGCCTCGTGCTTTCTGTATCTTCTTGCCAGCATGAGCGAAAGATACGACCGGTTAACGCGAATCGATCCTTTACTTAAGTATCACTGTATATACATACATATTCCAGCCGCTTAAATTTTCTCAAAGCACATAAGCAGTATCAAAAGTGCATGAGTTAAAAAAAATATTTCTACATCTTCATCGAGTCTATAAACTTCCTAATAATGAGCCTCGAATGAAATTTAATCCCAGTATAGAATAAGTGCAGTGCGAACCCGCCATGAGGAGCTTACAGCAATGTCCATCGAATTGATCAATAATCGTTACTCCTGCCTCTAACTTATATTAAAAATCAGGAGGTTCGCGACACATCGATATCGCACCGATACGATCCCGATATCATCGACTCGAATATTCAATAAGTTATTAAGAGTTCAGGAACTCCCATAGGTCATTGACTATGAGTCTCGCCGATATGAAGCAGCACGGCCAGTCGCTTTCTTCCTCGCTGGAAGCACTCTTTTTATTGGTCGAAAGTAGGATGGGCGCTTTATTATTTTCTGTTTCTTATCAGCGCGATTATCCATTGCAAACTCGTCCTAATGGCGCGGACGTTCGGTACTACGAAAAGTCCTAAGGCGGTCACTGAACAGACAAACGACCAAATCTTGGACAAAGTTCTTGTCACGTGTACGAAGCCCACGGTACTTCTAATGATAATTTGACTATCCTGCATTCATTTTGTGTCATCGGCTCTAGATCAACTTTTACGATATATCAACCGATCCAGATCGCAAGTTCTGCTCGTGTATAGATTGGCGACTCAAGATTGGCCAATCCCAGTGGATCACTCAAGAAGGCGCTTCCTCGAGGGGTCGTCTCGATCTGCTGGCAGTCAATGCATTCCTCGCTGGTATGGTTCCCATAAGATAATCACAGACTGGCCATAAATATCTGGGTTTTTTTTTTCCCCTTTACAAAGAATCACACGGCGATACGGAGCAGCGTTTAATTTGTACAGGCGTTAGGCACTTTAATGCGTTCGTTTACCTCGAGTGACGTCATCTAGTTACGATTCCTTGATGTTATTATTATTTGTCACGCGAAAGGTCAATAAGCGCCGATTTTTCCATACGGAGGAGACACAATACTTTGACTGTTGAGTCGTTCGAGTACTGGCAATTACGTTGGATACTGTAATCCTTTATCTTTTGACATATATTACTTATGGATTGCTATTGTTATTATTACATTTTATTTTATTTACGATCTTAACGATCTTGACTATGTTAATGAAATCACGAAATATCGATAATTACACTAATTTCGATCGCCACCTATAAATATAACGAAGCATCTCGAGATAAGCAATACGCGTATCCAATGTCTGCCCGAGAGACAACGATAAAGTGATAAGGAGAGCGCGAGAATTTAAATTCATACAATTTCTAACAATAAACAACCACACGATTCTGTCTGAGATTAAATCACAATACGGAGGGGGATACTAGAATTCAATCAGTGCGCGGAATCTTTGTCCCGCGGGCGCTTTGTCTCTCGTACCAATTTTTGCCCCCCCCCCCTTCCCTCTCACCCCGAACAAATAAGTACGCAACTAGTACTCACGGCCTATAGCTGAGCACATACAAACGTATTGGACAGATAACGATCGAGCATTCATCAGTTCGTAGTACCGATCAAGTATATATGTATATCAAGTATACTTGATCGATATATATATATATATATATTTATTAAATAAAGTATTAAATAATAAGAATATAAATACGTAAAAAAAAATATATAAATATATAAAAAATGTGTACAAAAAATTTTTCGTAAGTTACTCGATTTTTCAAACCTATGAATTCACCTGCTTAACATTGTAATGCACCAATCATATCCATTAGTGCACGTTACGGCCATTATACGTATTGCACTTGCGTACTTTGACTTTACAGGTGTGTGTGTGTGTGTGTATACACGTATACATATGCACGTGCTGGAACACCTCATCCTCTTCGACCTCGGCTGGTCAAGGTGGTCAAGTCCCGTGAGGTTTCAAGATTTTCGTAGAAAACTTACTGCTCGAACGGTACTCGCTTTCTTTGTCTCGTCTCGTTTTAATAACGGACGTCCGCTCGGCATGGCTGCCTTTACCATTGTAAAATTCCTCCAGCCTCCGCGCCAAGTACTTACCAGTAGATCTGCCCACGGGGTACACCTGTGAGCACCGTGACCGAGAGTAATTGAAATATATATATATATATATATATATATATATATACATATATCTATATTTATATTAAACTCTGTCAATAAAGCATTGGATAATTGCACGTGTCTTTGGTTACCGTAGACGATATGCGAAAGTAAATCGTTATGAGACTTAACGATAATTAATATCTATATATGTATATGTAAACGCAAAACGTGGTAAAATTGATTAATTTTTAAAAATTAATCAATCGTTTAATATAAAGATTAATAAGAGTACTAGACCAGGCATCGTATTCAGTACCTTAGACTCATTGTCATCAACGATCATGACTATGGTAAAGAATTTGTTAGTACAACATGAATTCCGTCCACGTTTATCTCGCAGTTAGTCATACTCTTATACCTAATTTCAATTTCCCATATGCAGCGCGACGTTGAATATTAAGATGTACCAAGTGTACGGCTGAATCACTATTCAGCGTCCACGCAACGTATCGAAGGTATCAAGAGAAACAGGTGCCTGTTCCCGACCGAATTACTTGACAAAAAAATAATTCACGAAAAACACAAAGTTTCTTGACGAATCGACAAATTCTCAAGTGAAAGTGACGAGGATACGTCCGTCCGAGGATACCGTTACTGACGTCATAAGAGATAATAAAAAAAATAGTAATTATCGTCAAAGCAAGTGCACGCACAGACAAGTAAACAATAAATCGACGATCATAGAACGTACCCCATGATAAAGATTACTCCTCGAATTTCACCAGATTCCCGAAAGGGCAAGAGAAAAATAAAAAAAAAAATAAAAAGACAGTGAGCACAAACGTACAGAACTTAAAGATAAAACGCACATACATAGGGTCGGAAGACGACAGAGTCGTATCAACTCTGTAGCTAGTAGCAGAGTGGCAATGGTGCAGGTTCTCCTTGGAAGCTGGGTACATACACTCCGGTGCCTATATAGAGTTTCATCGAGATGATACACGAGAGATCCAACAGGATGTCGGATCGAGTTTTAACCGGGACAGGACGGGAGCTCTTGGGAGTTAGTCTGGTGGTCGACAAAAAGTGGTATCTCCCGAAATAGCTAGCGCGAGACTTCGTACGATGATATGTGGGTGAACGGCTGTCGTTCCTATCCCAAGGAGATACAGGATCGGAGGAGGAGGAGGACCACGTGTTCGAGTCTCTGGTAAGCAGCAATTAATGATCTACGAAGGACGGTCGATGACAGTGACGTTTTAAAGAAATAAAAAAAAAATAAATAAAATACTCCTTAAAAATAATCACTGTGCCTATCATACCACTTTGGATCCTCGTTATTGACTATTAATAGCCAAGGCGCCATGAAATTCTTGCATTCCCTTGGACCAGTTCCAAATACATTCTGGCATCGTATTGTCTAACGAAAGTACAAGATTATTTCTACCGTTGACAAATTGTCGAATTTTTCATTTCTCACCATTCTAATTACACGAGTCTTTCGATATAATTGTTGAGGATGCTGAAAGATTTCTTTTTTTTTTTTTTTCATTTTAACGCATCCTACGTTTGAAACCACGTTTACTTTGGTACAGCTGAAAAAACTAATCGTTCGCCATGTGAAATGCGCGGTCGTTATTAACCGGCGAACAATGGCCGCGCTGTTGTACGTCAAGTGGATAAGTTATCGAACCTCTTTCATCCTACTTATTATACGATGTATACTAATATATGCTACTATATTTATATACATATGTGTGTGTATATATATATATATATATATATATATATATATATAATCAAGCTAGTAGCTTTTGCGCTTCTATAGGTCTGCAGTTTTCTCTACGTGCAGCCTCGTTATCCCGAGTTCATAATATATATATAATTATACATATAGGTATATATATATATATATACATACCAGATATGACAGAGAACAGGTTAAGCAGTGTAGCATAAGCTCCGCTGGTGTCAAAGGTTAAAGATTAGGAAAAGCTATGGTGTAAGAACTACGTAAAGTCCAAAGCTGTACATTTACTATAAATAGATATATGAAGTACACGAATGTACGATATTATTTAAAAGGATCGTTGATATATATATATATTTTTTCTTTTTAAATAATACAATCATCTTATATACTCTAAAAATTCTTAACGTCACTTCGCAAAGAATATTCATTTCCATTTCCCTAATTGCGTCACTGCGTCTACTCGTTATCTCCGCACGGTGGATTCGTTCGCAAGAAATCCGATCGTAACGAGGAATATCAATCGAGCAGCTGCATCGCCGATCTTCCATACTTCGCGTAATAATAATCAGCGTAAAAAGTAGCAATGCCAACCTGATAATACACCGTTCGCCTTGGGAACGTCATAAAATGGGATCGCGTCGTCGACAAGTAATCGTTATGCGATATTCAATTACGTTTCTTTGATACGCCAGCTGTCTTAGGAAGCAGCGTTAACGTAGAAATGCCCGTTAGGACGATCAGACCTAAGAAACAATTACCAGCGCCAGTTGTAGATTTAATTTTTGCGAAATTCACGTATGGTACATAAGTAGCCATACAAGCTAAGTATGTGGGTTATCTGGAACCAGCTTTGCCAGTGGGTATCGAAGATTCCTACTGTATCGGCCACAGCGAACGTAACCAATCCAATACGATGCATAATGGCTAATACAAAGGGGGACGTGTGTGTACAGTGAACGACATTGTGCACTTGGTGACCGATAAATTTCTGATGCAAGCTCAGATAGCACGTGACATTTATCGAAATGGATGCTATGTTTACGAGGACACGTGACGTGGAATATTATTTTAAATATTTTTCACCAACTAAAATGTTTCGTTCAACGACGGTCGATCGTTAATAAATATCGATCATCGATCCGACTGTTCGATTCGTTTATCGCGCGAACGAAGAAAATTCCCCCCCAAAAAAAAAGTCTGTACGATCCGAAAAGAATTTTTACTTTTGAATTTTCGTCAACAGCCTCGGTAACGCCTTGAGGGGTTCAGTGTCGGGTGAAAAAAAAAAAAAAATGAAAGGTATGTCCGCGGCGAAAAAGAAAATTATTCCGAGTGTCCACTCGAAGCGAGTGTCCAAAGAAGGTACGAGGGGAACGAGCTCTCGAAGGAGGTTAACTTTTTCATAGGACTGTACGGCTCTGCTTGCGCATCGCTGAATCGCGGTAGTGTGTCATTCTAAAAATAGGGGTTGAACCGACTGCAAGGAGTGCCTCCATAGTCTCGGTCGTGAACCCGAAGAGCGGCCTCGGGGAGAGCGAGAGAGAGAGAGAGAGAAAGAGAGAGATAGCGTTTCAGGGGGATTAAATTAAAAAACCGAAGAATGCCGAGAGTCGCTCGGAGGAAGGAGGACGGAGGGGAAGTTCGAGGAGGAGGAGGAGGAGAGGGGATGCGGAGGAGGTAAAAGGCTTGAGGGGGTAACCGACGGTGCCGATACTCTGAGGGACCAAGTGCACGTAGTATCTATGCCTCTCGGCTCTGTTTCTCCCAACGAGAAGCAGCAACAAAACTATCGTGCTCGCTGGCGCTGCTTCTGTTCCTGCGATACACAAGACACCCGCTGCTGCTACTGGCTATTTATAATGAAATTACGTTAAGTTCTTGGCTTTCTCAACGAGCTGTACATACACAGGGAACGATCTTGTAATTCGCGCCGCTCGGGTCTGGACGGAAAGCTGAAAACTCTTGGATTCTCATTAGTACCGCGTGTAACGGTTATGCGGTAGAACGTATATGGTTTCGGTTGTGGGGAAAGAAATTTTTTTCTCGATACCTTGGTTATCTTATGATTGGGATGATGGGTTCAAAATGTTTTCTCTTTCAATCAGTCGATTGACGATAATCAGTTGGTCTATTGACGATATGCCGAATTTTTGTTGCATAATGAAAGTCGGCCGTTTTCATTGTCGTACGTTAAAATATTACGGTTTAGCGTGTATGCTTGGTTTTTTTTTTCTTTTTTTTTTGGTCTCTATCTCTCGCTCTTTCACACGGAATTTTCACAGTCTGATAAATCATCGACGGGGATTTCATTTTCTACGCTCACGATCTACCGTGTACTCGTGAGATCTTCATATTTGAAATTAGGCGCTGGGCTCGCGAGTGTGAAGCAGCTCGTGCGATTCAAATTATTGCCTTCCTATAGGATACCTGTGTGGAAAGTGCATGTTTTCATGAGAGCTACGCGATGCGCGCGAGCACGCGTGCTTATTCATACGTGACGCGTTGCTGTGTACATTGTCGAACGTAGGCATGATACTATGCGCACGATAAGCACGAGAAACGTGATCATTAAATGAGACTATAAATAAATATATGTCGTGGAGGTTATACGGTGAATTAGTAGGAAATCTTGTGCAGACATATGTTGCATCTGTGACGTACAAGTAGTAAATATATATATATATATGTATATAAGAAAATTTGCGTAACCGAAGCTTCGTTCTGGTCAAGGGAAAAAAAATGTCGCGTTTCACGCTCGATAATGACAGTAACGAAGTGGCAAGCGAAATTGCATTGTTGTCCCTACACGGGAGTAAGAATCCAATGAATATAAAATGGAAATATTATTTATTACCGTGAGACTGATTTACAGGTTAGGTAAATTCGCGAGTCTTTTTCTTACGGTCAATGTAAAGTTTTAATTTTACACTGCGCATGCGCCAATCGGTCGAGGGCGTCGAGTTAAAACGTAAACGCGTAAGCGACGTCGGTAAGGAATGCCGTTGAAATTCTACGCCAGCTGTGGCCGAGAAGTTACTTCATCCCTTTCCAGTTGTCTTTTACTCTTACTTCGAGCCATTTGACTCTCCTCCGTTTCGGAGAGATTTCTACGAGACTATTAAACGTTTCAAGGTTTCGGCTATGGGAAAATTGACTTGAATTATAACCTAAATTAGAGAAAAACAAAAGTTATTCATCCAAAGTTTTTCCTTTTACAAGTGAATCGAGTCGTGCAAATTAAAAAAAATGTATTTACTGTTAAATTCAATTTAAAAAAAAAATAAAGAGGTCGCCATTGGTAAAATTGTAGAATTATCTATAATCTGATGTAAAAAAAAATTATTGAAAAATGATAAAAGTACCGTTTGCTCGTTCGAAGAACAGACAGTTTTTTAATTTAAAAAACTATACGAATAATTTACGAAACTTTTAATAGCACTGTAAAAACGAGACTAGATACAGGGTGTCCCAGAAATACATATATACCGAAAAGTGGGTGATAGCTGGGGGTCCCACGAGCATCCTCCCGCGAACCGTTTGTCAAAATTCGCAATAGTTTTTAAATTGGAAGCATTTAAGATGCACCAATCAGAACCTTGGCTTACACGACTGTACCTCCCACCACGCAGCCATGACCCGCGAAAATCCTTCGTTCTGATTGGTGCATCTCAAATGCTTCCAATTTAAAAACTATTGCGAAATTTAACATACAATTTGCGAGAGAGTACTCGAGGAGCCTCCAGCCATCACCAACATTCCGATGTAAAGGTAGTTTTGAGACACCCTGTATATATGTGTCTCGCGAGAAGTATTTCCGTAGCTACGGGTGCCGGAATTTTAAAAAGGTCGGAGCGCTTCACCTGCGAATGACCGGAAATACGTTCCGACTGGTTGCGCCCGAGTACAACATCCTTTTGCGAACCTGGAGAATTCTTCCAGACAAAGCGCAACGGGCTAGAGAGAAATGTATTCCGAAAACCATCCAATCCCATAATCCACGAATTCCCCATGGAATAATCGCAGCGAACATATTACTTGAATTTCACTGAAACGAGCACAGCGCAGTGCACCTGAGTGAGAATAAAATAAATATCTTCGATTGCATCAATTAAAATCCTTATTGAAAGATTTAAAAAAAAATTGCCCCACACAAACTTTCGTTATGACAAAGTCAAACTGTCTTTCAGAACACAAAGAGAGAAGTGCAATTATCGTTACAAACAATGCACGAGACGACCGGACGCTTAAGCAAATGAAGCCAACGAAATGTCTCCCAGTGGCAGGTTTAGCTACCACGTATGTATAACACATGTGAGGCAGTCTGGCTTCGTCACGGTAGAATTTTTTCAACAATGAAAAACGCTAATAACAAAATATTACCAACTCGACGCTAAGTATATATTTTTTTTTTTTTCATGTCGACGGATAAAATGCATTAAATTATTTTTCGCGTTAAATTAAAAAAAAAGAAATTTCGATATCATCGATCCCCCTTATCGCTGCAGTTTGAGCGCTTATCTATCCACCTAAATCAGGGTCGGCTTCGTTTTCAATGAAAAAAAAGAACCTTCGCGTTCCCATATACTTGGCATCATTTTCAGCCTAGCTGTTTCCATAAACTGCGTCTTTCGTAACACGCGCACGCTGACGCTGCGATTATTCGCTCCGTAGACGGTTTTAACTCTACAGTATCAACCTGATGTTCCTGATGTTTTGCACTGCGCAAATTTGACTCAGACGCTCTGTCGAGATACAAGATCGAAATGATATTTTTTTTTGATTGATAAATCTTACGTAAATTTATCGCGACATCGAATATAAGTCCTAAGGATTGGCGTCGCTGCCTTATCGAGAGCCAGACCTGATGACGCTACGTATGAGAACTGCCTTTAACATGCATATGGAATACATTGGACAAGGATCGTCATAGCGATAAATGCACGCTGCACGTGCACTTCGGTAGTAACTTGCGCTAGAAAGTAACGATCGAGCCGACGATATCACAAACGCATTGCTCCATCTGGCGTTCGAGCAATTTGCTCGAGCAAATCTCACCGAAGACCAGTAGATAATGGAGAATTATGAAAAATTTTCACAGCAGCCGTCGTCCATTTAATAGCACGAATCTCGATGTTTAAGGTAAAATGAAAGATCGACCATAAAATAAAATCCACATTGAACGACGCAGGTATAATGTCTTTTTCCCTCCTTTTTCTCTTAATGAAATCTTCAAATTCGTACACTAATACATTGGCGATGCTTGGTAAGATAAAATTAGGAGACACCCGGTACATCAGTTTACGAGCTTACGTTCGTTCTATAAGCAAAAACCCCATGACAAATCTAACGCGTTTCTTTGGAGTCGCTCATTTAACTTCACGCCATTATCGTTAGATCGATTGACTCGTCAATAGCCGCAGCGCGAGTTTTCGACGTGTTTTATGCTGAAGTGGAAAATCGAACCTTAGAAATCCAAACGGTTCGTTGAATCCGACAAAGAAAAATTATCGTTGAGCACAATGAAAATATATTAGTTACAGGCATCGATCAGACATGCAATTATTAAATTCGTCTTTACTTCAATTATCATTACGAAATCTTGAAGTTTATCGATCGGCTTCTCAAAATCGTGATAACGAAGACTGGCATACGGGTTAGTCAGTCATTTCCGGAATACGAGAGCATTGGAAAGTGCATCGGAGATGGAACTACAGTAAACCTCAAAAACCAAAAAGACAAACCATGAGATTGCCGAAAGGGAGCGACAAGTGAAACGAACGGCGTATCGTATTGCAAGAGCCACATGCGAGGTGCATGATATGCACGTAACAGTAATGCACGTGAAAGTATGTAGTGGTTATTAAAAAAAAAATTTTTGTCTATCAGTTACATACAATCACATAAACTGGATTGAAAATAAATATAAAAAAAATATTTAGATTTTACCGAAAATTTTTATAAATTTCATGCCACTTACGTTTTTGTCGAAATTACGTCACCAATCATTATTAGTTAGACGTTCAAAGTGCATGCAGGATGATTGAGCACTGTTTTGTTTGGCTTGTCTGCTCCGAAGTTATCAGTATATATATATATATATGTAATTACAAATGACAATGTTCAGCATGACAAATGACATCGAGGAACTTTAAACGTACATACCGTATATCGATTACGTAATTTCTCAAGAGGTAACCTTAATCTCTAATGTGACCTAGAATATTTTCTACACACGGTGACGTGTTTTCTACGAATCCATTACCAAAGTTGATTGTAACTTCGATACAGGCCAACGTCTCTTCCCCTCCCTTTAGTATGACGTCCATGTTTAGCCTTAACGTATCGTGAATGAAAAAAAAAAAATCTAAAAACGTTATCACCACTTTTTCCCGAACGTTGACCGGTCGTCGCGATTGTCATCGGCGCGCGCCGAATTTACCGCTTAGAAATTGTTATACGATTTGACTGCAGTGAATTATTGATATCGCAGTTATCATTATCAGATAAACCTATAGATACGAAATAACTTTTTGATCGTCGATGGGAAAACCCGATTCTGCCTCTGGTTCATTAAGAGAGCAACTTAATAAACGTGCCAGCGATGCACCGTCGGAATTGGAATAATGCATCTGATTAGGCAACTTTCACAAGAACTGGCATCTCCGCGATAGTTAAAACTGCATAGGGTCAACGGGACTCTCGTTGACGTTGATGCCGCCTATTTTCGCTGCACCGTGATATATTTCGAGCGCGCATTTCTCTGCCCTGCAAACGAAGCCGATCGCTCTCTAGGAGCGACGTGGTGGGGATTTAATAAAGAGTCTGTGAAAAAAAAAAACGAGAACGCAGAAAGGAGGCAAGAAGCTGCAGAAAGATGGATATCGTCATTAATAATGCACCCGGACATAATCCTAAGTGCAGCAATAACGCCAGGAGTTAACGTAGCGACGACGACGAACGACGATGCACGAGGAAGAGAAACGTAATACGAAAAGTTATTTGCGCGCGAATCTGAATTTACCTCGCGTTGAATCTATCGGACGGAATGCCAAGAGGCAGCGCATAACGCAGTTGCATCGGTCGTAGATGCAACGAGACTAAATATATACAGTTATATAATAAGAAAGGAAGAAGCCTGCCCATTCAATGGAATGAATCTAATTCTGACAATGAATCCGAGGGAATCTAATTGTGTCGCTGCAACTGAGACAAGATAGATCCGACGAGTGCATCGATGGGCCGGTGTCGCGTCTGATAATGAATTTGAGGTTGGCAAGCGCACTGTGTACCCGGAAAGTGCAATCGATAGCTCGGCGTTATTTATAATTGAAAAATTTCTTGGCTCCCCTTCTTCGTGTAATTTATTAACTGGCTTATCGGCCACACGTGCATGCCCTAACCGAGATGCACTCCTCGTCGGGGCTTTTATTGTCAACGAGCTAAGAGGGACGAAAGTGCATCCACAGTCCGATGCACTTTCGGTTCCCTGGCTCAGAATGTGCCCACCGGCAGCGCACTGCCACAGGCCGCTGTAGCCTCCTATACCTTCTTCCCTCCGGCAGCGTCCGGCAAAGATAGAACGGGCAAATTATAAATTAGCGGACAATAAGAACACGCGAAATACCTCGAATGCACCGAGAGCCGCCGGCTGCTCATGGCGGTAAGAGGCAACGACCTGACAATTTTACTCGCCCGCATAACTCAGTACCCCGTGGACCACACGTGTTCCAGGAAGTGCAACACCCGGAGGACGATAATAGTAATCCGCGGAGGTAAAGATCCTACTCCACCTTCGTAACCCAGCGACTGACCTACATATGAAAATTGCACTGGCGTAGGATATAAACGGACGAGCTTGTGACAATTTTTCAGTATCTTAGTTCGAAATAAAAATTCCTCGATCTACCGGGTGCCTTGTAAATACTTTTTCGTCGATTGGAGATTGGCAATAATTTTTATTCAAATTATTACGCAACGCACGTCGCTGCTCGGCGCGTTATTTCAGGAAGGAAAAACTTCGCGTATCGTTTGACGAGCTTACGGAGAATCGTTTCAAAGGGTCGAAGACGAGAGGAAGGCGCGTGCCAATGTAAACGACAGGCAGCTTCGTGCGTAACAGTCTTGAAAATTGGTCGATATGGAAAGTCGTGGATTTAGAGACGCCTTTTAATTATTATCCAGCCGCGATGCTCATTGAGGATTACTGTGAGTTTCTTCGGAAAGGGTCGAGGATGTGCAGCGAGGAATTCAATGGCGTCGCGATCCCCCCCGACCGTTGGTACGGTGGAAATAAAATAAACGTCAGCTCGACGGGAGCGAGAAGAGACTTCAGCTGCCAAGTGCGCAGTTCTTTAAATAACCGGCGATTATGCTTCGCGGCTCTACGAATTTCCAAACCCATTGGAATTCACGTAATAGCGTTGCAAAGCCACGGGAACGCGAGTCGTTCCCCTCCCTGATTCGGATATCGAAAATGTAAAGGGAGCAAAGAAAAAAAAAATAATAACAAAAAGGAAATTACCCAAGGAAGTAAAATGGAGAACCTGATGCCAGATGCTCCGAGGTAGAACAGTTCTCGGTCCTGAGACTTTCAAGATCGAATCATCGCTA
This sequence comes from Calameuta pygmaea, assembly GCA_031762395.1. Lineage (NCBI taxonomy): Eukaryota > Metazoa > Arthropoda > Insecta > Hymenoptera > Cephidae > Calameuta > Calameuta pygmaea. Next base: position 380,688 of record JASANN010000380.1, on the reverse strand, counting down.
CGTCCGCAAAAGTTGCCTGATGCTCGCACGGGACGCCAAGCATCGTCATAGCAATGCCGTCCATTCATTGGCTAGCCATATGGGAAAATGCATTGTTTCGCTAGTAAAGCATAAGTACGCGTACGTATCGGATATATCGGGTGACGTTTGGCTCCGTTCCAGACAACCATTGAGGTTGTCCGATATCTGTAAAATACGATTTCAACGATCTTGCCGAGCATGTAGCAGAGATTAATTCTCTCCAGCGTCCCTCGGACGTGATTCGGTGACGACAGGGATGAAATGAAATTAAAAAAAAGTAATTAGATAATGAAAAAGATCAGTTTAATTTATAAAACGTCTTTATCTATTAATGTATTTTTATCGGAGCGCTATCCGTCGATTAGGGTTATGATTTAATGGGTGTTGGAGTGCAATGCTTTTTTTTTGCCAAGATAAAGACATTTTTTATTTCACGGTTCGTGAAACACCGGGAGTCACGCGACCGTGTCCAACAGAAGGAACAGATACTTGACGCGATCTACGCGTGCTTCGGTGTACCTTGTATTATATTTATGTGTTAATGTTCCTATGTACATGGGAATAGATGTCGAAATTTACTGGCGGCTATTATAATATAACGTGACCATATTTTTACGGCCACTTCAAATTCTCCGATTGCAAGCGAATTCCGCGCGCATACATTCACTTATTTTGGAGATACGCCAGACTCGGCAGATTCCGCACAGAGACGGATCCAGCGAGCTACTGGGTGTTCGTAATTTTTTTTCTTTCCTTTCTTTTTATGTAAATATTATACATTCCGACGAGTACAAATAACTGCATAAAGTTTGCTCGGACAGTTCAATTCTTTGATTTTTCTTCGTTTGACGATATTCGTGAAAATCTTTCAAATATCTCTATGTACTTGGTGAATTTTTAAATTTCGAAAAAAGTAACGATCAATTCGGAGAAATGCATTCGTAAAGCAGCCGAGTCGATGAAGGATCTTAATCCTGCGATTTGGGTCACCGACGTCTCTGTCTCTCTCTTACGCACGCGAGCGCCCATAAGACTGTCTCACTCGCGCTCACAGCGGTCATAGGAAACTTCAAAATCTTAAAGACTCAGGGGGGGCCGCGGCCCCACTACGATCGGTCGATCAGATTGGCATTTTGCCAAAAGACGTTATAAAGTCTTTTACTTTTTGGCTGTCAATTTTTGTATCAAAGTATCCATGACATGACAGCTGTCAAATCCAGCTGGACCGTCCCTTCCTTTGTGCAATCGCAATCGAAGATAACAATTATTTGTTCGCCTTTGACTACGTGCACGAAGCGAACACGTGTTTATTTGTAAGCAAGCAATTGCAACGTAACGAGACACTCGTTGCAATCGTATAATACAATTTTAATCGGCTTCGACATTGGCACGTCGACAAACTGATTACGTAAAAAAAAGAAAAGAAAAAAAAAAGTGCTTACGAGAGTTCAAAAATCCAACTCAAAACTATTTAAGTTTGACAGCAGAATTGGGACTGGGTCGAATACGGAATTCTAGTACAGTCTATACTTTGAGTGCTTTTCGAGGGCGTTTGTAAAAATACTTCCTGAGAATACACCCGAGGCACGTGGCATTTAGCATTTGGCTGATTCCTTATTTATGCCACGAGACGTAAGTATCGTCTTGTCTATTTAAACCACTGTCGTCTAATAACATTGAAAATGGAACTGCAGGACGTAAAAAGAAAAAAATCGAAAAAAAATCGACGATTCTACGAAAAACAATATTTTCTCAAAAAAAAAAAGAAACTTTTCAACGATCCATCAACTCCTACCGCAGTGCGATAATAGTCTCTTCGGGATAATATATTCCTTCGTATACCAATTACTGCACACAGTAACGGTAGTTTCGGTCTGTTTAAAGGCATCCATCGGTATCTAGGCAGGTCGGAAACCGTATAAAATATTTAATGCCATTAGTACTTCGTCCTAAGTCAGCTATTTCCCTACATAACACTAAAAAGGCTGCCAGAAGAAGGCAGAGAAACGTCATCGAAAAATTCCAGCAGCCAGAGATACGCGCCCGTTATCATTATCTATATCCCAAGTCTCCAGCGTGGAGATTGACAAAAAAAAAATTCCACCACAAATTTCATTCGTCAAATTCCTTCGAACGTTCATCACGCAGAAGTACGTACATATGTGTATATATATATATATAGCGTGCGTGCATAGTCAAAGAAACAAATCAGATTCTCGCCAATAGACTCTCATGCAGAATCATTCCGTATGATGACTGAGCTTCTAGAATCGTCAAGTCACGCGTTACGTTTTCGATGACCAGCATCGACAGAGACAAAAAAGAAGTCACGTCACGTCAAGTGCAGAAATACAGGTACGATATATGCACACGAATAACATTTTCAACCTGTCATTTTCAGACATCCACTTAAGCTCATCCACGTCCAAACAGATTATACGTACAACTGACGACTGACATTGTCGACACACTCGATACAGTCTATTTGAATGGATAGCGAGAAAAAAAAAAAAGAAAAAGCTACAACGGCAATTCGTACTTCGCGCCAACTTTGAGTAATCCGAGGCACGAAGAAATATGGCGTTATGGGACGAGACAGTTGGTTAGCGCGAATCAAAATGGATTCCGGCATTGCATTTCACACCTTTAATGGTAACGTTAATGCCCGTACCCGACAGCCCGTATGTAAGAGCGTTCATGCTCAGGGAAACCTAACTACCAGAGTTCTCTGTTCTTTGTGCATGATACTGCGCGGCTGCAACGGCGACAGCGTAGTGCATGCTGGGTAAAGACGGTAAATTTCCACGAAAAGCATGTGCAACGGATTTATCACGGTCCCGTGGTACGAATCGACGACAGACGTTGCTGCTTGGTAGGTTATGTTCTCTCGGTATCCTTCTTGCTCCTTTCTTCGTCAAGGACGCGATAAAGAGAGAGAGAACAGATGAAACGTCGATTTCCAAATGCTTCGCGTGAACTACATTGCCGCGTACTAGATCGTGCGAACTACGTTAGACCCGTAAAAGTCAGTCTGCAAGAATAAGACTCGCGGTGGTAGACAGTTACGTTGGGATAAATGCGACTTACTGTAGTTAAACTGTTCGTACGTGAATTTCCAGCGACCCCTTGTACCGGTGTTGACAATATAGGCATAATAAAATTGTCACGGTATGCATCTTTCTACGTATTGCGTAAGAGCTAAAGCACGTGGCGAAGCGAATTCGTACGAGAATATATGTTTACAAATTCGTTGACTTTTCGTACAAGGCACAAAGCTTGAATAGGCACATTCGCAATTACAACATAAAGACACAGGCGCGACAACACCGTTACTATTCGAGGCAGTTCGCACTTTGCATTTACAGTGGTAAATAAATTTTTGTCGTACGAACGAAGCAACGATGAATCTCAGGTCGATTTAAGTAAATCCAAAGAGGCATCGGATCGTCTCTGAGAACCACTGCAAGAGGATACGGGCCACATGGTCCGTCCATGACGTCAGCCTGACTGCAGCGAACTTCAAAAAAAAAAAAGACCAAGCTCCTCCGGGGTTCTTGGTACGGCCGCATGACTAACCTCGAAAATATTGTTGTAGACCGCGAAACTGATCGTTTGTGCTTTTTAAGAAATCGTTGAGACGCCGTAACGATTTCCTTAAGCTTGAGGCGAGTCGGGCTGGCGACTGTACGTAATTTAGGATAGGGATCGGTATCGTAAAGTATAAAGCAACGTTAATTGTGACTACCAGCAAGAAAGGATGGACACCCTGACAACTGGATTATACATATATATTAAACAGCAGGTAAAATCTCGAGGCCGAACGACAGAAAGGATACAAATTAACGATTAAGGTAAAAGTATTTTAATTAAAGTGCATTAAGTCCTGTACGTATCGAGCGATCGGTAACTCGCACGGAATTTCATATTACGAATTTCGTTCGAGCCACAAGCAAAATGACGTTGCAGTTACGGAAAATTATTCCTGTCGTTAAAGCCTCGTTCGGATCGCGAGCGCGATTAGAATATATTATTAATACTTACCGATCCCCTATAATCCTATTCGATTATATCGTATTGTCGTACCACGTTGCACGTTTTATATCGTTCGGCTCGCAGTATCAGGCTTTACGTTGTTCCATTCGTGTAATTCTTCGGGTAATAAGGCAACAGTGATATTTTATCGGGATTACGCGATAATAAATCGGTAACGTCTCCCAGGCTTAAAAGCGAACTCGAACGATCGTTCGATCGTAACGATATTTTAAATCGTTTCCTCCTTTCAAATACGATCGTTACACTTGGCGAGGCCAATTGTTCGGAAGAACAAAATAACATTCGTACTTGTATAGCTGTATTTATAGATCGATATTATAGATCATCAAGATAATTAATTGCCGGCATAAATAAATTTCGATATTCTTTTGTCCCTTTTTGGTTATTGTCCGATTACGTTATAATTTTTTTTTTTTCGACTCACGAACACACCTGGGTAATAAAATGGCAGTGATAATAATAATTTCACTTGAATTTTTATTCTCCCTAGCCGCGATAATTCCACGTACTTCTGTGCCTAATTCGTTTCGTTAGAACAAAAGCCACGGCTGTTATACTTTGGTTGTTTCGTTTCAAAACAAAACTGGACCCTCGTTGTGTTCTGTATTATTTATTACGTCTTTATATTATTTCGAGTCTTCGTTTTATTCGCTCTGAGACAGACAGATATTCATGTGCATTTATGCAGGGATATATATATACTGGGTGGGGCATTTATAGCGACCAGATCGATTTTTTTTTTCGGAAACGCAGCCAGATATAAAAAAATGTTTCAGACGGAAATTCGCACTCAGGGGAAACGGAAAATTTCGTTATTAAATTCCTTCCCGGAGTGCAGGCGTTAAGATAATTCGAAAGAGAACTTTCTTTTTTCTCAATGGAAAGATGCAAATTTTCTTCCGGAAAAGGAAAGAGCATGAAATTTCGAGTCTAAAAGTACAAGTACACTAATGACCCAAAATCGTCAATATATCTGGCATCGTTTCCGATAAAATTGATCTGGTCGCTATAAATGCCCCACCCTGTATATACGTCTGTCCGACTGAAGATCAGAGATTCTCAGCCAGCGAGATGAATTCCGTCCAAATTGTAAATTAATGAACGTTATGAAATTAAAAATGTTGTTTTCCATTTAATCTGTCAAACTTTCGGTCCTTTCAAGATCTACAGTATTCCGTTATGATCCACGAAAATCAAATTGTATCGATTGTACGTTAGTTCTTGAATACTAAGGAGTCCCAGCACCAGAGTCAACATTAAACTAGCGATTTCGGCCGACCTTATAGAATATTTTGGTCCGCGTGATTTCACGAAACTTACGAAATTTGACTTTGCACACGAGTCTGCTCGTACCTACATACATAGGTACATGAGTTTATTACTGCTGCGTTATTCTTAACATCGAAACTGATGAATAAGCACGAGATCAAACGAATATTTATTCCAGGAAGACAGTCATTGGATACGACGTTGTTGAACTTGAAGAAACAAATTTTTTTTTTCAATATTAATTTGATATCATTTAAAAATTATTAATTCTACAGTCGATTCGTATTAACTCAACGAAATATTAGACAAAGCATACTGCCTTATGGTATCTGATACAGTATTACGATTATTTCGATTATATGGAGTCTGTGAAGAAATTGCAGACCCACGTGCGTCGAGTATCTTAAATCATTAGGATCTTTCAATAGAGCAATTTTTTATCGCAGACTTGAATACTCAAAGAAACTATAGATCAACTAGCTCGGATGTAGCTCAGATTAGGCTGTGAGATAATAAAATTCAAACTAGCGGGGTGGACCGAGAAAGAAGCAAGTGCGCGACAAGGAACGGTAGACGATTGAGGTCATAGGGCTCGAAAATAGACATAGTAACAGAGATAGAGTGAAAGGATAGGTGGAAAAGAGGGAGACGAGAGAGAGAATAGGTGTGCGTGTGAGAGAGAGAGAGAGAGAGGGAATAGAGGCAAGAGAGAAAGAGAGAGAATGGGTGACACGACATTTTCTCAGTCGTTTCTACGTCTATTCTTGACCAGATCCAAATAAGAGACGTAAGAAAATCTAATCTGTTTGACAAAAATAAAATAAATTCGTGCGAAAAAATCTGATTTATATTATTTTTTGCAATGTAACCAAAAAAAAAAAATATTTTTATAAACAGTCATTCTTTGTTTCAAGTAACAGAGCTTTATTTCATTGATAAACTTGATAAATCAATCGTTACGTTACTTTTATCAGAATTATCAAAAATTAAGACATAAACCGTCACCAGATGCTTGAGTAGGCTAAAGTTTTACCAAAAAAATTTTTCAAAAAATCGTTGAAACTTTCTATATAAAAACAAAAAACACCTTTATTCGCGCTGATAAATATTTGACCACGTTCTACGTACAATCTGTTTGGTCAATTTTCTAATACACCGACTTGATAATATGCGTATGCATTAATATTAAATGCACTTCAAGCGTCCAAGACAATTGTACAGACTGCCTTTTACTTTTGCTTTCATCGCCATTCTATAATATCTAATGGCGTTTCACACTTCGTGCTCTAACAATAGGTTAACCCGTCACGTTCAGTTGGTACAATAACAAGGGTTAAACGAGCGTGGCGACTCATCACTGACCGTACGACACACAGACTAATATTAATTTTTCAAATCATTTTCATTAATAATCACTAAAGGATCTAACCATAAATTAACCGAGTCAAATGAAATATTTCAAAATCAAAAATATATAATTTCATAAAATGAGCAAAAAAAATTTCTTCCCTTTTTCTATCTCCTTCATACTACCATGTTCCCTCCCTGTAACGTTTTTCGCTCTTAACCTCTGGACGCGCGCCACTCCTTATTCAAAACTCAAATATTAAATAGTATCGGTAATAAAAATCAAATTTTTTTCGAGTTAACGAAATCTTGTTACACAATTAAAAAAATTATATGAAAGCGTTTCCATTAGATTGAATAGGAATAAAAGTCATCAAAGGAAAGGGAGTCTCCGCATTGTCTAGTCTGATAGGGATTGTTGGATTTGGTGTAGGTCTCGTAAGTAACGTATGTGCATATAAGTAAAAGGGATATCATACGAAGCAATGTATAGTTTAAGTATGGATTACATATGGACCACATAAGACTATGTGTAAGCCCGTTAGACGTGGGTGTGGTCTCGAATATATAAAGCGCATTCGTGTTAAGAGACTCGCAAATTCCCAGGCAGTCGTGCAACTAGAGAAACTTATCATATACTGTATAGATATACTATAAATTCACTGTGTACTACTATCGTATGGTAAAAGTTCACTTTGAAGATACAAGAGGCACATACAGTATCTGCTGTCTGATGTGAACTCATGTCAGTTTCGCCATTGGAACGAATCTGTAGTTAAGTAGTAAAGTTTAGTAGGCAGCTAGACATTTCTACTTTGGTTTGAAGCTGCGTTTGCGGTTTTTCCGTATAGAAATAAAATTTGAAAAACCTGTTTTGTTGTATGTATATTATAAATGAATAAGGACGTTTTGAATATTTACGTTATATTCTATATATTATTATGTTTGCTTTTGAGCATTGTATGTGGTCGCTCAGAATGTGCATAGGAAATCTTTTTACCACGTAAACGTCAAACGAAGAAAGACAGTTTTTTTTATCTTATCTTGTTGATTTCACGTAGCGGAAGTGGAAGCGGTTGGTTTTCTTGGGAGCAGGAATTTTAAACAAAAGCTCTGTGATTTTAGGTAAGGACCATTAAAAGTTTAAGAATTTGTACGATACGGTTATTTGAAAATGTAAATTTTCAAAATCTTAATGTATAAAATATTTTATTTATTGAAAGTAATTAATGACAAAAAAAAAGGAAAGAGATTACTTGAATTACTTATAATGGTTGTTAGGAATTTTTTGGATGCCAATAATCAACCTTGAGAAATTACGTTTTAATTTGAAGTTAAAAATATTTAAAGTACAAAATTCATAAGCTTCATTATAATTTTTTTATAATGGATATTGTTTGTTGATGAATTTACAGAAAGTATCGCGTCATCCACCAGTGTACAGGAATATGGATTAAATGAGGAAGAAAAGAACTGATCAATATTTTTGTAAGAAGGCACCGCAATGTTATTTAGGGAAAATTATTAATTAGGACCAAGCGTATGACGTCATAGGAAATTTAAGGTTTCTTACATTAGTCACCCTTTGGGCGAACTAGGAAAGTAAATTTATGTGTTTTGTGGAAACGACCTGGTTACACCCTAGACGGCTATCGTACATGGGATAATGCTTTCAGTCTGGCTAGTAGTTCAAACTTGAACTTGACTGCAGCCGAGAAAAGAGATTGCACATGCTCATGTGAACGCGCCTTGCTTGGTTTTATATTGAAAATCGATAGTCTGTAAATTTGTTGATTTGTGGAATTTATCGTATAAGGCTTATCTTTGTTGTTTCCAGTAGATAACAAAAGACACAAGCAACGAGAACGACAAAGAACGTATATTGCGTTATGTTAATAAAGGAATTTCGAAAAGTACGACTCGTCGATTAAAGAAACGAAGATATGTACGTGGAATAGCTGATTGGATAAATTAGTAGATTAATTTTAAAAGGATTAACTATATCAGTAAAGAGTTGTCTTCTAACGGACCGTACACGTTATCGATTCGATTATAAACAGCCAGGAGTCACAAAAACCGTTTCAAGTTTGCCAAGTAAATATTAGGATTATTTGAAATTTTCTCAAGAGTACCAAATAAGTCAAGTGTTATTCGTATTGATTTATAATTCGAATGAGACGAGAGGTTTACGAAATTTCAAATCCCTCGCTATGCCCTATCAGTTCCCAAAAAGTATTTTCAAGCCTGATCTTTATTTAGAGCAGCGTGGAATCTCGTAGAAAAACATTTAGAAAATAAATACCGAAAATTCGAGTCAACGTTCTTATGAATCATTTTCGAAAAAGTAACTATATATTTTCAACGGATCCGATTCGTCGTAGAGAAGGAGCTTGGAAGGAGTTAACCTCAAAAAAAAAAATTACTTCGTAAGAAACATTTTTTAAAATTATAAAGACAAATTAATCTACATTTTATCCTCTCATCGATATAACAGCCAGTCAAATAAATTTCCAAAATCCACTAATCCCCTTTAACGAGCGAGTAACGAATAAGTCGTCAAAATTCAAATTTCTATATCCAGTACTTTGACGTAGACGTCAAACCGTCAGTTAAACGAAATTCTAGAAAAGCACAAAAGAAAGTCTCGTAAATGCCCGAATGACAAATGTCAGGTCGACGACGAGAACGAATGTACACAAACGCAATAATAACGAAGGATGAGAATGAGAAGATATAGTAGGAGATGTAGCCGCGATGCCGGGAAGAAATCAATGCCAGCGTCTGGCCATGGCGAAGCAAATGCCGGCTCCAAATCTTCCACTGTATACGATTTACTCAAATGACAAATAATAATACGACAAGCACTAAGATCCATAAATGTACTCACTCAATAAAAAAAAAGATCTCAGTGATCTCCCTCGTTGGCTTCCACCTACAATTCTTTGTATTTTTCAACCTCCTCTTCTTCTACTCAGTCTCCCTTTTGATGCCTCGATCAGAAATACACTGTCAAATGAAACGTAACACACCGTAATTTCGCGGACCTTCTTTTTCCAATACTTTTAAACACTATATTCCAAGACACCGCGAGAATACTCCTAAAGTAATTACGAATAGGGTAGAAGAATCGTGTATCGAAAGTGGACGAGAAGAAGGTAACCACCAGTCCGCTATTACGGATGCCCGAAGCCTGACTGAGGCACCGGCCCCGAGCCACACAGAGATCCGCCCAGTGCGATGCTGCCATATAGCGGGTGTCGGCGAAACAAGCGTTCCCATTCGTTTTCAATCCTGCTTTACTACAGGGTTCAGATCATACGTATGTTTTCGCAATATGATACAATCAGGGGCGGTTATTCGTTTTTTATTAATACATTTGAATTTTTTAAACGTTATTTATTATCTTCCGATCTACTCAGGTCACCGAGTATAGAAGCGTATAGTGTGTATAGTGGATGATCTTTATGCTACCGATAGACATTGGTCACCCGTGCTCACTTGGTTCACTATCTACCTACGTTACGGATCTTCTAGCCTTTGACGTTTCTGACGATGGCTTTTCCGCACGTAGCGCACGTGACGACGGATAGGGTTTCGCACGACTTATTTAAATGGCGCGGATGCGCTTCGCTGCTTCGAGAATCTATACGATGCCAAAGATTCGTTTGGTCTTTCTTTGCTGCTCTTTTTAATTCGGATTTCGTGATCAGTTTTGGGATTGTTGCTGGTAGTTGTGGTGATTTTAATGCTTGAGAAGAATTTTTGCAGGTGGGAGATATTTCAAGGGGTATTCTGAATGTTTTCTTAAAAATGCTATTTTTAGGAATTTTGTATGTATTATAGTGCACATAGTTCGTTGGTGGGGGACGGATCTTAATATAGATCGTGTAATATTTTCTGTTACAGTTTTGTAAAAACTTTTAGTATCGTAGACAGAAGACACGAAGGTTGCCTAAGCCTAATGTACTATAGTCTCGTGAGCCATTTTGTATTATTCTTTGGAGTAAACGGTGCCTATTGAAATTATTGAAAACTCATTCTGAATACTCTGTGAAGCTTTTGTCAGAGTTGAACGTGATTAGAGTCCTAGATGGTGCAGTAGATAAATTTGAACCAGTATGGAATTGATTTATTACATATAAAATCGTGGGTATTTTAATGCCTTTAAACCTATACGATTTCTACCATTGATCTGTACATTCAGTTTAGAATTAATGAATTTATTATTAAAGCAAACGTGTTAATTTCACCCGGTACGTTTTGAATAATAGTTTACAAAAAAATTCGCTCCCGTGTTGCAGCCCTGGTAAACCGAACCTTACAACCAGTCCCATATAAGGATAGCATAAAACTATTTTCAGTGTCGAGCTTACCCAAGCTTCGTCGGTAATTCTGTACTTCGATTTTTACGCAGCTACTTTCTGTGGAGACATCTTTGAATCGTGAGCTATTTAGTGTTTTAAGATTTACCATTGCTGTATCGAGTGGCGCTGAATCCAACGGAAGATAACTAAACCAGGCATTACCGTGTGTCGGTGCCGCTCGAATCTGACGTATTGACGCATCATCAAGAAGGCTGCTACCGGTGAGTTGAAAATACAGCTATTAGTTCGTTATTCATTTGAAAAGATTTGCCTGGTCGTACGCGGCATTTATGAGAACAATTTGGGAAATCAGTCCGGATAGAAAAATTGCGTTTAATTGGATTTTGGCCTTTTAAACTATGAAATTAACTTAAGCCAAGGCTTAGGTACAATTCAACTGTTGTTTTGTGCTCATTCCTTGAAGATAGTGCCTAGAAATCACTCACAAATTGTATGCATTTACTGAAAGTTAACACTAATACACTATAAGACCCAGATAGTACATCAGACACACTGGTGGCGGCGCTACTGTTCGACATATTTCACATGAAGCATTGTATGTACACCGTAGGGAAGTTAGCACGGGAAAAAAAAAATTTATATGTTTATAATGCTTAAAAAATTGCTACTTAAATGCTCCATATGTTTCCGTAATTGCTCTGCCGCTCATATTTAATGATTAAATATTCATTAAAAAAAAAATTTATTTTTATTGAAATTCCAAATAACAGCAGATTTTCATATGATTTTCTTCATGAATTAATTGCTCTCGATTTGCTCGACATTGCTCCGCAATTAGTTTTTTGTTTTTTTAAAGCATCTTTAAATAACAAGTAAAATCTGATTTTCTCTTAGCTCGATTACAAAAGTAAACAATATGATTGGTTTACGAACGCAGTTGCGAGAGCTACGTTCGAAGATCAGCCGAGAGTGCTTCGAGTATCATTGCCTCGGTTCAGTTTCGAACTCAACAAACTGGCGACTAGACGCACTACTTACTACGCACTTAACTTGAATTTTAAAAAAACGGTGAGGGGGCAAACGATAGGACGCAGTGGAGACGTACCAGAGACTATACTCTTTCGAATGGGACCAATAGGAAAACTTAACAAACGATAGTTTTTTGAAAAACTCGAAAAATCGGTGTCTAGACGTACTCCTTACTACGTACTTATCTTGAATTTCAAAAAACTGCGAGGGAGCAAACGATGTGACGCATTTGAGATGTACTAGAGACTATACTCTTTCGAATGGGACCAATAGGAAAACTTAGCAAACGATAGTTTTTTGAAAAACTCGAAAAACTGCTGTCTAGACGTACTCCTTACTACGTAGTTATCACGAATTTAAAAAAAAAACTCTTGAATATAAGTTTTATGGAACGTACCTGTTACAAGTGTATTCGAAAATAAACCGAGGCAACAATGCTCGCAGCACTCTCGGCTGATATTCGAACACACCTGTCGTCGGTGTGTTAGCAAACCAATCATATTCTTTACATTTGCAATCGATCTAAATAAAAATCAGATTTTACTTATTATTTAAAGATGCTTTAATTAAACAAAAAGCTAATTGCGAAGCAATCAGGAGCAGCGGAGCAATTACGAAAACATATAAAGCATTTAAAGGAGAAATTGTTTAGGTATATAAACATACATTTTTATTTTCCCACGCTAACTTCCCGACGGTGCATTATACGCCTAGAATATCTGACCGTCGGTACATCTAACTCGCGCGATACCGAAGCACACGTGAATGCCTACAGTCTATTTATCGTCAATCAAAGCTTTCATTTTCACTCAAGAGTTCCTGCTACACCGAAATCGCATTGATTGCGACACAATTGTGGAGATGGATAAACATAGCCATAGTGAGTCCCAAGAGTTATAAAGACCCGCTCGTAAATTTCCTACAACACTCGTTAAACTGCCCTTTACTGAGATTCCGAAGTGAAACTATGATTCAACCTGGCGTTTACGGGAAACAGTCGTTTGAAATCTTAAATCCAAGTGAATCATGGAAACTCGTAAAAGCCGCAAGTCCGTCACTTGGGTAAGTTCGTCAAACGATACAAGTTCTCGTCCTAGCCAATGAAAGAGACAGTAAAGCCCTCGCTACTGAAGATAACAAAAACTATGTACAAATGAATGACAGTTGGCTGCAGCATTGACAAGATTGAAAAGCACACTAAAGCTCAACAGCGAGGCCGAAGATCGTAACTTGATTTCGCGTAATCCAATATGCGAGAACTACGAACGTTACTGCCTTGCGTTGCATTTGTGTTCGCAAATGGCTGTAGCAACCAATCAAAATTTACGATGCGCTCTATCTACGAGGGAATGAATTTTTATCTCTAATAAACTGCGTACCGATAAAAAAGCTCGAACAATAAGCTAACGCAAAGCTTTTGCCCTTCTTGGTACCAACCCTTATCGCAATAGCGACTAGCACAGGTAACTTGATGCTTGATAATTCCCACAGTTACAAGCCTACGTTCCGTAGTGACACTATTGCCTCAGCCCTGAACTTCTATTTAAATTCCATCCTTAGGGTTACGATCGAACGATACACTTCTTGCTGCATCCTAAGTGGAAACCTGCAAAGCATCTTGGCAAGGGGATGCTGATTTGTATTCAAGGGATCAACTCCGCGTGGAAAAACCTTTTTCCGCAAAATTGAAATAAGACGCTTTAACTAGAAGAGCTCGCTTCGGTATTGAAAGTTTTATCAAATTTCCTTATGCGTGTTTATAATAACCTAACCTCAAATTCAAATATATTAAACGTATTGAAGGGACATAAAGATCGTTCGAGTGAGGATGTTGGAATTTAACGAAATAATTGCTACAGGAGCAATTAGAACGAGGGATAATTTTTAAATTAACAATCATCCCCTCTTATCATCTTATCACAGGGAAAGAGTTGATAAGGGCTCCTCCACGAGTTGAAGAGGATTCGGTGGATCTCGATTTTATTCTTCAACCGAAAAATGTACCTCCTATATGGTAATACAGTAGGAACACATTGTACTTAGTGGAAAGGTAAATTATTTCATTTCCCAAGGGTTGAAAATTCGCTACTGTTTACTCAGATCTCTGCTATAACGCATGGAATGCTTATTACAAAATAATTGAGTTAATTAGTCTATTACGTCTATACGTATATATTTGTATAGTATTAACACCGATAGCGAAGCCTTGTTATTGACTTTTCCAATTATGTTTCGAAGAATATCCAAGCAAACCGCAAATTTATTATGTGCAATATAAAATTCTGTACTGATAGTGTTAATCGATATTTCTGAAAAGATTTTTCAAAATGGCTGCCGATGTATGAGAAAAGATTGGACTTGGATGCAATTTCTTTTTCCTAATCCAATAAAGTAACTTTACGATATTCTCTCCTGCAGTCTTCTGTATCCGCTATTCGATACGAAGAAATTACATTCTACACAGTTACAGGCACTTGTAAGCATTGGATAATGTCACCCCCTATAATCACCCTACAATTTACGTTTATGAGACTGAAAAGCACGAGTGCACGGTAGAACATGGGACAGCGCATCCAACCCTTAGGAAAAACATATTTTCCCACAGAAATATGTTCCACATGAAAATATTTTTATTCTGAGCTTAACTTCTCTCTGTATGCAGAAAGAAAATGCATCCCGCACGCTGGCGCCAGAGAAAATTTATATCTCGTGAACCTGCAAGAAAACGAATGGTACGGAAATTGCAGAATTTTTTTTTCCAGTTCTCACGTAACAGTCATAAGGTGTAAAAAAAAATTGGTAGTGAGGTGTACAAAAAAAATGGGGCACTAAAGGTTTTTTTTTATAGTGGGGTTAAAACTTATTTTTGAAAAATAATTGTTTTCTCCCGTGACTGGATATTCTTCATCGTGGGAATTTATGATGGGTTTTTAACGGGATAGTGCGTGAAAATGAATTTAAGTCGCATCCAGGTCGAGGACACGAAAATGAAGAGTTTTCTTGATGGACTGGAAACGAGTTCCGTGGTATCCAAGATGGACGGTAAAAAGTGTTTTGCTCAGCGAGACACTTCTCAGTTCTAATATTCTGCTGACTAAACTTCAGAAGCTGCCGACTGTAATCTAGTTTGTCGAGAAGGGTGAAATTTGAATTTAATCCGCTACCAAGATTATTGCTAGCAGCAGGATAATCCGGGAGGGAAATTTTTGAAAAAGATAAATAACATTAATGCGTAATTATGATTTGCAGAGATTTCAAGACAATCAAACCAATCTTCTACCACGTGATTTCGAAGACCTAATAAAGATTGAGAAAGAAGGATTTTTAAAAATAAAAATATATAATCACTCTAATCTCTTCAATATGGCGATCCGAGTAAGTCCAATTATCGAACGTTATTTTTGAAAACGTAAATCGACCTATTACTTAATTGGAGTATCCTCAGCGGCAGATGTGCCGAATACGAAGGGGATAACGGAAGGACGTGGCAAATCGAAAGGGTTAAATTATCCTTACGGTCCCTTCGAGTCCCAATGACGCCCAAGGGTTCTTCCTGAAAACCTTAAGGGCGTCAATCCTAATTACTATTGGTTAATGATCGTACGCGGTGACCTTGGTGACCTAATTTCAGAGTTTTTCAGGGACGTACTTAGCACCTGAGCACCCTAGCAATAGGTGAAGTAAACACGGAAAATCCATTTCCAGGACTGTTAACGCTGCAGTATATTACCGTGACTGGGATACGTTTTGGTCTGGAATAAAATTGAGTTAAAAAATAAGAAAACAGCTATAGGTGTCTTTTTCGAAAATTCATTGTCAACCTTATACTTTTACATGGTTGACGAGCTAAAGAAACAATTTTAGAATTCGAATGGCGTCTTTGTCGTTCCCAGCAATATCACTGGGAAAGTCTTAGGGAAAATAAAAATCCATTGTCTGAACAGATATGACACCTTGACTTTTGCCAAGTAATTACAAAGTAGGCGAGATCCGCATCTTTCCAAGCCAGGAAATATGAGCGATAACCAAAGACTACAAAAAAAAAACGAAAAATAATTTTCGCTCACCTAGAAACGGCCCTAAAGGCCTCAACAGCGTAAATACCATGGAAAGTCGTTTAAAGGACTTTAACGGCAGTATAAAAAGCAACGCTCAGCTGCACTTACTATACGGAAGAGCAATTTTACTCTGACTGAATTTTATCACAGGATACGCGAAACCTTCCAAGAAAGCTAATGCCAACTTCCTTCCACCATTTTTTTCCCTTCCCATTTCTTACACCGGTCCATTCATCCCCCCCCGCTGTTTCTTCATCCTTATCTCAAACTTCTTTTTGAAGTAGTCGACGAACCGTGAATAATCGTTCCAGATATATCATTCAAGGGAAAAACTTGATAATCCAAAATAATAATATTACGAAAGACACTGATATGCCTTAATAACGTGTGACGTAAATCAATTTCATTTCTTGGTAAGTGATTTCCTTACTACCCCCCCCAAGAAAAACAATTTTAAATAACCGCCAAGAAACGTCGAATCGACAATATATTATCCTGAACAAATTTTCGGCGCTGAATGTATAAAAACAAAATATAAAATCGCAGGGTTAAAATATGGGTCATGGACCTAATATAAATTCTGTAACGTATATCCATATACCATTTACCATAACTCCTGGTACGTTCTGCCGACCGAATAAAATGACCGAACCATTGTTTCTTTGATCTCCCCGGAGTGTACCCGACGCCCAGATGTATAGACACGCAAGAGCATAAAGAAGAAATAGAAGTAGAGGAAAAAAAAGAAAGAAAGTATTTCTAACGCCATAACAATAGAGGATGGAAATTCATTATAGAATGCAATACATAACCTAAAAAAGTATCTTTCTCGAGAGAACCATTTCACATGACCTTACCATGGAGGTTTCATTTTTCCATCTCGTTTTACCTAAATATCAAACCTCACCACCATTTTTCTTCTTCCAGCTGAAGAATGGCCTAAGCCCTTGGAATATTCCTACGAGCCCAGGACCGTCTTCATGGCTCTGAACGTGGATGGAAACCAGAGTGGAATCGAGACTAGTATCCCATCCTGGCTACGTTCAGATGGTACCTAACGCAAGGAGAAGCATAAAGATCGATTCACATGTATCAGAGAATGGTTCTCGTGGCGCATACATCCTGCTTCCTGAATTCTCCTCTGGTACTGTTACACGTTTAGCATAGGTAGCTGTATTTACCCAGAAAGGGGTTGCGTACTCTGCAGAGCAGACAACATCAAGATTGGGACCTGCATAGCATTAGGGTTAGGTTAACAGTGAGATGCAAGAGTTACAGTGTTGCCGTATCGAAAGTTAAATGGGGGGTAAATTAGACCTGGATACTAGTGAGGGTAGGCATTATTATTATTATTATTATTATTATTATTATTACCATCCCTTTACGACTCTAACAATTACATTGTACTTAGCAGGATGCGTTAAGACCAACTTTCAACCCTCGACGTACTCTTGGTTCATCCCCATGTGAATAGAATGTCATTTATTGCAACGAGGATTCTCAGAGGGGATGGATACTGCAGGAGGCTGCATTGTTGGACGCTGAAGTGGTGCAAGGGTTGTATGGCTAGAATGTTTGGATCGCTGATCATACCTACCCCTAGTGAGTGTTAACCGAGGGCTGGTAATTTTCTGGCAAAATTACATGGGTCTGTATGTTCGGATTTCGATAGTGAACTCTGGACGGAAACGCATGGATATTCTGTATGTGTAATGGGGGATGATCATTTTCATTAACATGCAATGCTCCTGGCAGGTACGTGATTCAGTGCGGGATGCGCTATAGGGTGTATTCGTTAGCAACAGTCCGGAAGTCCTTCTGGCTATGTACATATACGTAGTCTGTAGTGGATGCTGTTTAAAATTGAGGGAGGAAATTCGATAAAGTAGAGAAATTTTTTTTAAATTGAGGATGCTGTTGATAACTATAATTATTAGTTAGAAATTCAAGTATATAATATAGCCAAGTGTCAAAGTGGCAAAAATATGATCCAGAGTGGACATGAAGATGGTGCCGTAAATATCATCCGCATTATGTGGCAAAGGAGACAATATTTATTCAGGGATAGTTAAGGGAACCGGAAGCAGAGTTTCTAACCTGTGGAAATAAAATGTGGTAGGGACTGCGTTGGAATTCTTTAGGATGATTTTTTGCATAGATGGCGCAAGGGATGAAACTGACCCTTAGAAAGGGAGATACGACGGTCTTAAAATGTTTATCCGAGCTTTCCGACCTCCGGACGAAACATGAAAAAGCTGGCAAAGGAAATTGAGGGAAATGGCGAGAAAGGGTGGCGCACGTGGGTTCTGCTTGGCTATAATGAAAAATTGGAGCACGTGCAAGGTCGCTGGGTGACAAGGGTATCGCAGATTTTATAACCGAGTGTGAATACGTATGTACCCGACGCAGCTATATATATATATGCTTACATCACGTATACATATTTATAGTCAGCGGATAAAATGTGTGGTGGGACGAGTATCCGTTCTGAAAAGTTTAGCGAGAAAGTTCTGAAGAAAGACGAGGGCAAATATACCGCGGTAAGCTGCGCATAACAAATTCACAAAGTGTGACTAAGAGGTGAATTTTGAGAGTGTCATTGCACGTCTTAGCTAATGATGCTCAGGGGTGAGAGAAAAAAAAAACCGGAGTCCTGAGTAGCGGTCGAAGCAGCTTTACGTTTCTGATCATGGTAAATTTACAAAAAAAAATAAAAAAAGGATTTCACTCTTTAAATAAAGAATTTTCAAGAGTGAATGATCTCGATGAAACGGGGAAAAAAAATCAATCAGCTGTTGAGTTGAGAACCTCTATTAATGTAAGAGAGATTAGGGTGGTTGAATTTGTAAGCATCGGATCTAAGAAGGCCATTGTGGCCACAGGGTAACCCATCTCATGCGTATAACCCAACCTATCAACCATTTCAGGGGCTTCCTCCTCTCTACACGCAGGTATACCAATTTGCCATAACCTCCTCTATTCCACTTCTACCCCTTTCATTAAAATGAAAAATAGTGAACGGGTCTTGGAACTTTTCTTTTTTTCTGAGGAAAATAGTCTGTATCACGCACTGGACGAATTGTCAATCTCTAAAAAGCACCACTCAGCCTGTTTATCGCAGTCGTTTTGTAAGTTTAATTTTAACTTCATCCAAGAGAATCCTCGAACTGAACGCATGAAATTTCGATTAAATAACAAAGAGCTTGACGTGGGAAATTCGAACGTTTCGCAAGCTCGCTCTTGGATTGTGCAAAATAATGGAATAGCCTGAGTGTCTGGAAGGAAGGTAAAGCACAGCGTTATGGAAATAGCGTGTTAACGTAGAAAGTGGAACGCCCACCCCGGTATACAGTACCAAATGCCATAAAGTGAAAAGTAAATGCGAAAATTCTGCTAATTAAAAAATCCCACGAGAATTAATGAGGGTAGAGCGGCTTGTAAGGGTTCATTCAAACCGAATGTACGTTTCGCGTCTGCTGATAATACAAAGGGGTGGGAAAAAAAATTGTGGATACCGTCGTAGAAAGAGGGGATGGGGTTGGCCAGGCAGGGCAACAGGGGCTTCATCGAGGGTGAATCCGAGGGCGTTGGAACTGCGGGACGGCAGGGCCGGAGAACAAGGGTAGCTAAAGCTAGGCCGATGCTGTAAGGCTAGCTGATGGAAGCTACGGAGGGTGGAAGCTCCGTAGTAGGGTGCTACCAGTGGAAAGCGGGAAAGTAGGAAAGCTCGTACCTCCACCAGCCACAGTTCACTTCGGCTTCGTCAGCCGTGGAAGCGACATCGCCGTTTGTTATCTGTTCCCGCTTTAATGATAACACGCTTCGTCCAATGGAACAGTGCTTTTGGCAATATCCGATAACGCGGAGTCATCGCGCATATTATAATATGGAATAACAAGAATTTAAGAATTTTTTCAAAATTTTCACTGTGTAAGAAATACTGAAATTTTAGTGAGAAAATTTTTTGGTTTTTTGAAGGAGGGAAGGGGGAACTTACAAATGTCAGTTTTCCAACTCTGTATCTACGTTCGGATATGACTTTAAAATATAGTTTTATAACACAGAGTAATCGCTGCGATATTTTTATTCTATCGGATATTAAATTCAAAAAATAACGATCTATGTTATCACGACGCGTTTCGTAATCGGTGACGTTAGAAGCAGTGAGCTATGTGGAAAAGTGTATTTTCCAATTGAGACAGTGTTACGTCGTGCTAAACCGGAGGTTACGTTATTTATGTAAATATAATTAAAATTTTATAAAATTTATTCCCATAATGTGACGGTAATCAGTGGATAACAATAATAATAATTCGAGATCTATTAACGACAAGAACCAACGATTGTTTAATAAAATGATTAAACAGAAAAATTCTCTCGAATTATCACCATAAATACTAGCGAGGAGTCGGATAATTAAAAAACACCATAAAAGATGCAAGTAATAAAGTCGACTTTCCATCAGATAAAATCGCCCGACGCGATGTCATAACATGAAAGCAGTATAATGAACGTGGAGAAAAAAAAAAGTGTCATTGATAATCGTATGAAAAGAAGAATACAAAAAAAACCACAGAAATCCGACAACATACAAGAATGCGTATTTCTATGTAACGTCGGATCGTATCAATAATAAAATAAAAGCCGTCCTTACACGGTGCATAAACTCCCAACGTTTCGTAACGCCTTGTCACGAAATATCGACATCAGTGGAAGCGGCTTTAGTCCGTATAACGAGCGACATCGAGCCCAGGGTCGTCGCGACGCCGTTAAATTGGAAATGAACTTTTTAATAAATTTGAAAAAAAAGTTCTCTCGTTGACATCGCGACGGTCGGCGTCGCCCTAATCAAGGCACAGTGTCGAGCCTCCTTTATAAGTATTATACGAATGAAGCGCGACGACAATTAGAGTGAATATGCGACCTTAATAAATTACAACCGTCATGAGGTAACCGAAGCCCGTAGAGAACGTCAAGGTGCATTTGCAATATCTTAAGGACTGTAGACACTAAAGCCTATTCTACAGCGATAATCGATAGACATGCAATACGAAACTGTACCTATTAAAAAACAATAATCCAGCATCCAAGAAAAGGATAGGAAAATCGTCTCAAAGAAGGTGCTCCCCTTAAGGCAGTGCTTCCAAATGAGGAAACCGACGAAGAATACAAGAAATTTCCAATTCCACTTGTTACCTAGTGCAATGTGCCTGGGACGAAGATTTACCCTGATTTCACGAGGCAGGGGTTATCAGCTATAAAGGTACGTACCTAATGGACCAGAAAGTCACTTTCATAATCGATTTCGTTGACGCTCTTATTACGTAAGATGATCGCCAAGAGGTTCCCAAGATCGGTGCGGTTACTTCGTTGAAAGTTAATCCGGTAATGGCGTCGAGTAAGAAACCCACCCTTAGGAGATGATAGCGATAGAACAGTGTCTCCTCGCCCCTTTTCGCTCTCTTGGGAATTAAGATCTTCCTGATTTCAGCTACCTGCTTATCAGTCATAGTTTCTCTCGTTATATGCCTACTGCATAATGGTCTTTGCGTTAATAACAAACCTCTCGAAATTCGCATTCTAGCAGGATCGAGCTGTGCCGATAGTTGGCAAATAACATTCGCGACTTGATAAGAACGTGACCCGATATGAAGAGTTTGCGATACCGTGATAAAAGATTGATAAACAGCATCGCCTATATGTTATCAATAGCAAAGTGAAAAAAGCCCGGAACAAAAAAAATAAGAAAAATAAATTTTTTACCGTAAGAACGAAAAGAAAAATTAATTAACCAGGAGGTGTTATCACTCCGTGATAATAATAACGTCTGTCAGTTCAATAACGTCGGATTGGTGCGAGAAGCTGGGAGAAAAAAGCAGCTTGGAATAAATACAGCTGCCATCTTAATACAGAGATACACATTGAGTATGTACGTTAGCGTGTCATCGATTTTCCAACGATTTAGAGGTACGAGGAATGAGATTTTGAAAATATTTTTCAATTTTTCAAAACATATACGAGCTCTTGTTATTTATTTTTTGTATTTTCATGGTTAACTTAATTTCACGGAAATGAGATTAAAAATTATTTTCAATGAATATTTTCTAATAATTTTTCACTCGACATCCCCGTTAACACTTGCCTGTCACCCAGCTGCATCTGGATCTTATCTATTCCGTTATAAGAACCGCAATAGACTGCGCCCGATTCAACTGACGTAGATCCTCAACAATCCTGATTACACGTTCGCATAGAATTCATTTTGTCTTCCATCCCTCTTGATTGAAATTTACCAGGCTGTCCGATGCAGCGCTTAATCAAGACATTCCTCATTAAATTATCACAGCTACCACCACCCACGTACAAAATTTTACCCGATGGCAACTTGTGTCATCCCTTACCTACCTGCAACCCCTATCGAACAACTTTCTTCAATTAAAACCTATCAAGATCCTTATCAGGAGCCACTGGGAGTTATTAAGATTCCCAAAAAAATCCCTTCACGATCACAATCGTTGGGTGCTTCGATGAGTGTTTTTTTCAAAAAATCAAGATTTCACGTCGATAAGATTTTTTTCATGTCTTCAAAATATTATACATAGCTGCATAGATTTTAATCAAAATTCTAAAAATATTTTTCTAACGTCAATTCCTTGTATTTTCTGTTATCTATATATATTTTCTTTGCTCTTTTCTCCAGCGAACTGATTTCCCATTCACGTGCTTCTACGCGTGATGCAGTATACTGCAAAGTGCATATACACAGTGTGTACCCAATAATACTGCATTACCTATCCAGGTCTTATACCTAGGTTTATAATGTATACAGATGGCTGTGGGTATAAAAGTTGGTTATTCATCTTTGACGATGCACGCTGCATGCTCTAAAGATCTAGCAACGTAGGTTATACATGGTAGTAGACTTAAAGTATGATTGTCCACTGAATTCCCCAGGGATACTGATGAATCTTTCAATCTGTCGAAATTATTTGATCTTGCGGAATACTAAGATATGGCAACTTGTGATTACTGTAAAAAACATGTATACAGTGAACTTAATTTTGTATGGACTCACTATAAGCCACTACTGAAGATACTTAAACAGTCAATACTTTCTTATTACTGCGTTCCCTGAATTTTTTATTCTTCAAATCGATCCCTCCATTACGGATATCTGTTATATCCCATGAATGATTCATGCTTGACCTTCTCTATCACGAAATACAGCATCTGTATTGGTTTCCTCCGTTATATATTTTGCACGCAAAGTCATTTTGAATATGAGAATTTTTAAATGAATTTCGAGAAAAAAAAAAGATAAATTGCGCAATGTGGTATAAACACTCTTGTTTTTTGGAATTTAAAATTGAGAGAAAAAAAGAAAGATCATACAAAGTTTATTACAGACTGTATAAGTAATGCGTAGCTCATCATTAAAAATGAAAGACGAATATCAGTTTGGCGAAAGAAAAATCAGTGCAGGAGAAAAGGTGCAAGTTGATTGGGACGATTGAATTTATACAGGAAATTCAAAATACCTAGTGCCATTGAAATTTTTTAATAATTTTTGTACAGTGCGAATGGCAGCGATCTTCGTCATAGTGTTATTCCGAAGACGACCCTGGGTGCACTGAAGTCTCGAGGGGGGGGGGGGGGGGGGGTGAGATTATTAAAAAAATGCGATAACATCTCACTTTACTGTTTTATCAAACTCGGAAAGTTTTACCAAGTTAAACCCTTAAACGATCGTCCTCGATACTCCTGGCTGATAAAATATCTTAAAATTTTTTAATGCCACAATGTACTTCAATATACATTAATTTCTCACGATTTCATTAATCACAAACTATCAGCCAGGCCCAATCGATCGGCCTGTAATTGTTCTCGAATTTAGATTGCTTGAAATTCAGATCAGTCACACTAGAATCATATATATATATATATATTTCTATCTATATACAGTCTACATAGCGACCGAGCGGAATATCATACAGGCATATACGGTGACCATATTTATCGCATGACGTTTTACGAACGATACATTTTAATCCTATTTAAGATTATCCAATGGCCGTGAGTTCAAATCCTTAAAGTACAAGTTTTAAGAACACAGAGTTATGTAGTAATCTCATTGGGCGTTATATATATATATAATATTAAATACCCTATATAAAACTTACTAACGATAAGAAAAGAGAAAAAGTAGGTCATTCAAAAGATGCAGAAGTTCATGTTACCACGTAACAGATAAGCTAAGAGAACATAAACCTCTTACTATAGTATAGATACACTTGAGATAATATTTTGGTAAAGTACTACCTGCCATGCACTATGATAGAACACTCGACCGTGTGTACAGTAGAGAATGGAAACCGTTTGTCTTCAAGTTATTCGGACAGATTTCGATGAATTGTCTTTTTAGTTTGATACCAAAAAAAAAACACAGATAACTACGACGTTATATATATCGCAAAATCAAGTAATACAAATTGAAATGAAATTTTGAAAAATAGTCAATAAAAGGCATAATGGATATAGGTACTGTAGGAGAAACGAGGAAATAAAATTAATTGGACGAAGAGAGAAAAATACAAGGTGAAATATCGTAAGGACGAGGGAAAGAAAAATTTATATGGACAGCAACGAAGGAGTCGAGAAAATTCATTGAAAATTTTCCAGACCAACAGACAGGGGAGGGGAATGGATGGAAAGCACATGATTGATATTTCGATCATTTTCCCGAAGCTTCCGATATACTTACATATATCTACAGTATAAATATTATACAGCATATAAAAACCCTACTGGAGAATCTTCAAAGAGGCGATCGAAAATTGTACGATAATACTTGATGAATTTGACATATGAAAAATTTATTCTGCTTGATCTATGCTATATCGTACATAGCCTGTAACCTTATTGTTGTATCTTCAAAGGTGTTAGGTATTAATATATTTTTATTAATTACAGATAAATCAGACGATGACATCCGGCAGCTGATCAACAGCTACGGCAGATACCGTATCTACAAAATTTCAAAAGTTAAAGAGACCGACCAAACGAAAAGCGTAGTTCACATGAAAATGGCCTCAGGGCCATTTCCCAAGGTGAACCTCCTGTTGCACACGAAAAAATGTTATTTGTCATCTGATATCCCCCTGAAGCATGCCCGTCAACGAAAACCGTACGAGTCTCGTTCAAAAGTACAATCAGCACCTTCGGCAAGTGCATCGTTAACAGGAGTCGATATTGGTTCACCAGGGATACGAACGTTCCCATACGCGGAACGTTCAAAAGGCAGCCGATACGAGAAGAACAATGAATCCGATGAAGAACATAAAATCGATCTTGACCAACCGAAACTGAGTGCAAAGTTGACCCAGTAAAAAAAAAGAAACAGTGATAAGTAATATTATTAAACCAAAAGTGGAACAGAGTCCAGTGAATGCAAAAAAAACAAGACTATTGACAATAAATAAAAACTGTAAGCATCTTCAATTCCTGCGAGACGATCGCCAATGAAAATTCAAATTTTCCCGCCAACCGTGCTACTCTCGAAAATCCATAAACACTGACGTCCTGAATCTACGTCACGGTCCGATTCAAAATGAGAGCCAGCGATGAGTCACGGAACGAATAAAAATTTCTGAGCCACTGTCGTGCCTGTCGCGAAAAATAATTCACAATGGAGAACAACGTGACCATTGACGAGGAATCGAACAGCAGCGATGCTTCGACGAGTCTTTTAAATATTCTCATCGACACCGGACAGCAGAACAATGACACGAGGAGCGACGAGAGCGAATTCGAATACGTGCTTATTTTAATAGCTAAAGCTTCGATAATGGGATTCATAATTCTCTGCGCGCTCTTCGGCAACCTCCTTGTCATCGTGTCGGTAATGAGGCACAGGAAGCTACGTGTAATAACCAATTACTTTGTAGTGTCCCTCGCCCTCGCGGACATGCTCGTGGCCATTTTTGCCATGACCTTTAACGCGAGCGTCGAACTCTCTGGCAAGTGGCTTTTTGGTTATTTCATGTGCGACGTTTGGAACTCGCTCGACGTATTCTTCAGCACCGTATCGATATTGCATCTGTGTTGTATCAGCGTTGATCGTTATTACGCAATAGTACAGCCGCTTGATTATCCATTAATCATGACCAACCTAAGGCTAGGGACTATGCTGAGTGTCGTTTGGTGTTCGCCGACTATCATGAGCTTCCTGCCGATTTTCGCTGGCTGGTACACAACACCGGAACACCTTGAGTTCCGTAAGAACTCGCCGGACGTGTGTTCGTTCCAAGTGAATAAACTTTACGCTGTTATCAGCTCCTGTATCAGCTTCTGGGTTCCTGGTATCATCATGATCGCCATGTATTACAAGATTTATAGAGAAGCTGATCGACAGGAGAGGATCCTTTATCGGTGAGTCTAATATATCAGCATTATATATATATATATACATACATAGGTAAATACTATTTTGGAATTGATAGTATATTATCAGGGGTTGCGAAGTTTGAAGAGTTGGGGTTGGAAAAATTTTTGATGGAAATAAAGGACTCCATGATATTCTACTTTGTAAGGTATGCTGGGAGTGTTTGAAAGCTCGTAGAATTATCTTTGCTAAACAACCCTTAAAATGTGGCTCTGATACTTGGAAGCATCTCCGAAGAGCCAATTAGGGTAAAAGGCGTGAACAAAGAAAGACAAATACCACAGTCTAGTATAAGGATTTCCTTTGGGATGTTATAAAAAATAATTTATGTGATTCCACTGTTGTTCCTTCTCGTTATCCTCCATCCCCTCTGGTCACGTAGCAGAGCACCAGAATTCTATAATCTGACGCGGTACTTTAACAATGGGGTGGGCAAAGGTCGAATGGAATTCCTGAGAATCCGGTGACTTATTACATTTAGATCACGGCGCCGCGAGTATTTACATACTCTGACACTTTTACACCAGCTGATTTAGAGCGATAACGAACGAGATGAAATATATTGATTTATCAGTGATCAGGGCGATATTTATATTAATAAATAATACGAAGCACAAAAAATTATTTAGCTCAGCAAGTTGCCTCACTGTAAATATAATATCACATCTACGTATATTAATTGATACATTTCACGTAAAATTAAAGTCACTCCGGAAATTATCAGTAACCGAGCAAATTCGGGTCATACGGAAATACCTTGGATGCAGGAGAATTGCCAGATCTTCAAATAGTTACTAATGTGTCCTCCGTATAGAAGCCACTCCTAACATCAAAGCTTTGTTAACGTCACTGGTAGTTGGCTGCAATTTCTCAAGTTTCGTTGGGCAAATAACTTAGGGTTAACTGGCTCTGCCCTTACACGACAAAGTAGATGGGATCCTAGTCAGGAGGCACAGAGAGCCAGGAGATATGAAAGTTTCGCCGATGACTATATTGTAAATTTGAAAAATAAATGTGCATAGCCAATGACATTATTATTATTATAAATATAATAAGACGCCATTGGCTACCTAGAAAGTTCTCCATCTTTTCCTATTTTCAAGTCCTGACCAAGATCATCCAACATGCGCCGCGCCATAGTCATTATGTTCGAACCGAACAAATGATCTCGTATCTCATTCTTAAGTTCATCCATAGCAGCCTCCCTCGTCAGGCCCTGGCTCTCCGTCATTGTTTTCATCATCTGTATCAGCAATTCGCCGATCTCTCCCTCCTTAATTCTCTTCTCTATCTGCCTCTCTATCTGGAAGGTAAATAAATCGCTATCCTTACGAAACGATTCACTTAGTAGACTATTGATTTCCGTTACATCCTTAAAGCTTGAGTCATCAACGCGACTATCGCCTCTAATCCTCTCTCTAGGTGCCGTCACCGTATCGTCCTTGGACGATGTCGTCACCATATCCTCGGTCACCGCAGGGGTCGTCGTCATTTCCCTCTCATCCGATGATGCCGTCTCCTCCGACCCCACGGATCCCGTCACCGCAGGGGTCGTCGTCATTTTTCCCTCATCCGATGATGTCGTCTCCTCCGACCCCACGGATCCCGTCACCGCAAGGGTCGTCATCCTTTCCGCCTCCTCCGTACTTGTCGTCACATTTTTATCCGTCACGTCAGCCGCCGTACTTTTCACAGCGTCGTCACTCGTTTTCTCAGTTACGTCATCCTCCGTCGTCGTTCCAGTTGGCTTCTCCGGATCAGCGCTCGACGCGGCAGCGGTACTTCTCGAATTGCTCGTATCATTGCCATCTTCCGTCTTGCTCTTATCGCTTCTATCGTTATCATTATCTTCTTTAGAATTTTTTGTCGTGCCATCCGTTTTACCATCTTCCTCGTTTTTATCCGTCTTCAAATTATCATCGTCCTCCAGCTTGGTCGTATCCTCCCTCGCGCGCCGGAAGTATCTTCTCTTTCGCACCAAGGACGGCCTTACATCTGCTCGGCTTATCAATTCCTCGATGATACTTCCGCTGAAGGTCATTACGTTACGATATACACACGTGTTGTTACCGTTTTTCAATTTTGACCTTTTGCCAAGGCTTCTTATCATTCCACCCAATTTACATACCTGTGATACAGCAGGAGAAAATTTTATTCAATTCAGTATTCAGCATCCCCTAGATCTCTTACTTGGCTACATGATATATCGGTATCTTCAAGATAGATATTTCCCTATGAACAGTAATACTCACGTGCGCCCTGCCTTTAGCACGGCTTTTGATAACGTCCCAACAATGAAAGGAATTCTCGTACGCTTCCAAAGATTCTGGACACGGTCCAGCTCGCAAGTCCATTTCGCAATACAGGGTTTTCCCTTCCTCGCAGCTATATACGTAACACAGGCGACCAAAGAAGTTGGAGAAGGTACACGATGAATTAATTATAGGATCGTGCGCGTACAGCCATGTCTCCATATTTATACCAAACGTTACGCCAAGATTTTTATTTACTTCTTTATCAGTGTCAAACGTACTCCGAACACTACGTAATGTTAAGCGTATCTTCGACCAGGGATCCCCGTTACGGTTCCTTGAATTACTGTCGTTTACGTCAACAGAGGCGCAGGAAACGACTGAGAGAAAAAAAAATATTGATAGGATTGAAATAAAATATTTGAATTCCTTATCAAATATCATCTCATAAATAAGGGATGCTGGGACTCACCGATAACGATATATATAATGATGTAGAGTAAAAAGAGAAAACGATTGTCTCTCATATTTCAATGAAATCAGTTAACCCAGCTCTCTTGTTTCGTGTATACGTAAATGAAGGTTAGCAACGACTAAGAAATTTCGCTAATCACAACACGAGGTTGATAATGAAGAATTTATATGTATAGACATTTTTAATCGTAGTTTTATTAAGAGACTTAATGTCACGCTATAGGTAATGCTCCGTGACGTCGTATCCGGGTACAAGCGCATTAATAAATCCATGTGATTTGCACCGGTTTTGACTTCTTATCGTAAGCGACACAAAAGGCTAAGGCTTATCTCGTTGACCGTTTCGGAAACGGGGGACGTCGAGTGGTTATCCCCTCCCCCTCCCCCTGAGCTGGTCTTATCAGACATAAAGGACTTGGAAAAACGCATATGGTATGATAGTACCAAAAGGGTTCAAATGGTTTGGTTTGAGGGTCGTAGGGGAATCTGGATGAAGGGTCTTAATCGAGGATAGAGAAGCTCCTACCGACATGATATACGTGTATCTTTCAGGACTCCGATATTTCAATGGAATCCATTGTCAGTCTTCTGTATATTAAACCAGCCGGCAAGCGATCCCTGGATCTTGAAATAAAAATAAGAGAAAATGTATAAACTGAAAAGGAATACTGAGCTGAAATGGAACTGGGAATAAATACATAGGCTTACAGTCGTCTCGTGGAAACCCGGCAAAAAAGAGTAGCGACTGAATAATCGGCAGCGATTCAATTTCTTCTAGAAGCAACTAGACTCAACGGTCGCTTACTGTTGCAGCTGTCCCATCAAATACAGATACTCTAACTTAGTCTTACTTTTTTTGTAAATTCGCAACCCACGAGTACGCACTCTCTCTCCCTGTCTCTCTCATAGGATACATCCGCCTCCCAACCGAATAATCGTAGACGCAGGGTCTCCCGATTCTAA
The DNA here is from genome assembly GCA_031762395.1 of Calameuta pygmaea. NCBI lineage: Eukaryota > Metazoa > Arthropoda > Insecta > Hymenoptera > Cephidae > Calameuta > Calameuta pygmaea. Next base: position 350,456 of record JASANN010000380.1, on the reverse strand, counting down.
AAATATCTACGATCCTCCTTCGACCGTGGATGCTTTCGTGAGCATTTCTACCGTGTACAGTAGAGACAGGGCTACCAAGCCAGACAGATTAAATATCGATCGTTCAAAACTGGCAAATATTTCAAACCCCATCAAGGGTAGGTTTTTCTTTCTCCTTCTTTTTTTTTTTTTTATTCGTAGGGTTAGAAACCAATGAGTGGCATTCCTGAATGCCTTTTTCTCTTTTCTCTACTTTTACTTTTTTCATTTGGCCCCTCCTTTCTTTTTCCCCTCCCCGGTCTTCTACGTCACTTTTCTCCAAGACCCCTCCAGCTCATAGGAAAAACACCTCAGTTTTCGGAACGCTTTAGCCCGACATACGAAACAACGGCAAACACGCAATTAACCTGTAATTTAACGATCTTGCACCTTGGAAGACTCCCTTACTTTTTATCTCTTTGGATCATCCCTCGTTGTATAATCTATTTCTTGGTATCGTTTAAAACCACCGTTTTACAGGAACCGTCTAATAATTTTTACAAGATCACGAGAATTTAATTATTCCTACGTCTACGATATTCTAAGAAGGTGCAGCTCATTTTCAAGGGTTGCTTTAGCACGGGTGGTCGAGATCAGCCGTGTGATGGATTTATAACGCGTATCAGAGTTTATACGTAAAAACGTGAATTTACCCCAAATCCCTTTTCACCCTTTTACTTTCTTCGTACATATCAGTATACATATACACGCATGCAATGAATAAAAGATGCTTCTCCTAAATTCAAAGAGCGAAAACAATATACTCAGGTTCGTGTATTCGTACGTATCCTCTTACGCTATAGCTTTATGGGACAGCAAAATATTGCCATTGAAAAGCCTCAGACGTAAACGCAAGGGCTGGAGTGTAAAAGTAAATTCAAACTCGTATATATTATAAAATTCCTACATAAAGAAGCCACCACTCACGATACAGAGACCATCGCTTCAAACGATCCAAAGGAATCCTTAAAGGAGGAAAAATAAATTGCGCCGAACAAGAGCAGCTACCCCCCCCCCCCGCCGATCTCCCTCGTCTAGCTTCCGTAAGAAGTTTTAACGTGCGTGAGCATAATACGACGAACAAAAAAGAAACGAGACTAAAAAATAAAACTAAATCATTCATCCAAGTGGTAAAAGTTTATAGACTTACTTTTCCTAGAGGAGGGCAACTCCAAAAAAATTCTCAATCCTGAACTTTCCACTTTGAATCATCCCTTTCAGGATTTTTCTAACGACTTCGATTGCTTCGGAACTTAAACGAAGACGAAGTACGAAAATGCCCGAAGGAGTACGATAGAGTCGACTGCGTGGCAAACGATTCAACTTATGTCTCATATACATATATATATACATACACACACGCACATACATATATAGCTATCAATATATGTATATAGCTATCAATATTAAATAATAATAACAAAGCGATTCGCATTGCTTGGCTAATTGATAGAATTGCCATTAACGAATTCCCTTTGAGGAGCCGCTATCAGGAATGGAATGGAGGAGCAGCCAACCTTTTTTTTTTTTTAAATAACCTAGTAGACAGCGTGTGTACATTCAATCCTCATTCCTAAGCAAGGATCGATCGTTACGTCATCCGATTGACCAAGTTCGAATTAAAAGCATTCAAAGTTTTCGTTACTCGATCGAAAGATTTTTCTTATTCAAGAACCAACATTTGTGCATCTAACCAAACACTCGACGGTCCGGCGAAATAAAGAATGAATGAATATGTCAGTTAGTCGACACGGTGTAACAATCGATACTCGAATGAGCTGGGGCTACTTTCATTCGGTTCGAAATCACAACGATCGACAGTCTCGACCCTATTCGACTCGTGCTTACGTTCTCCTACGTTCTTCCCCTCGATCCGTAACTCTACAGGTAGCACGTTCGATTCGATGCACAAACGTTCGTTCGATTAATGTAAATAGTTGGCACGGTTCTTGCCATTCTAGAATTTTATTGGCGCTACGAGTTTTTGTTACATCCTTCACCCATTTACACCTGCTATCGGATTAAATCGGATTTCATCGCCGAATGGGATACAATTCGTGAAACACGACCTGCCAATTAGGGTTGCGAAGGGCGATCTATCTTCTGTATTATATATCACTTTGTTTAAGGGGGTCATTCAGTGACTGCTAATGGGGAATATGTCATTCGTAATAATGACATGAGGGTTTAGGTATTTATTTTTAGAGTATCAATATATCATTTTAATAGCATAATACCTTAAGACGTTTTGACAACAATTAAAATTTATTTTACACCCTCTACGCGTGAAATCTCGAGGGATTCTATGGAACAATGGTGGAGACTCGAAAACTCAGCATATTCAGATCGAGCATTTGAGGGATGAACAAGCAGACAGTTCACACGATGTACAAGTATAGGGAGATAATTTAAGGGATGCGAATAGGGAAGATTCGTAGAAGGAAAAATTTGTATTTCGTACCCGTTAGATATTTTGAACGAAGGAAGGGGTCGATGTCTTTGTGGATGATCAAAAGATCCATTAGCTATCAGTGCTGGGTCTCGTTAGGTTTGGCTAATATTATTAAGTAGCAGAGATGCTGTAGACTGGTCCATTGACGTGTGAACGAGCACTAATAATTTATTTACCCGATCCGCAGCCTCTTCCATCGTTATATCTGACGGTGAATTGACGAAATCATCAATTTTTTTGGATTAAAAATGGCCGACCTCACAATTGATCGCGGGTGGCGCCCTCCTGCCTCTCACTGGAAAACCACGAGCCTTCGCTATCACCTATCTTGCTTCCTCTGTGTTTCATTTTCCCCGAGGCCTCTTTCGATCCCTGCAGGATTCGGAAGACAAATTCCCATCGTCCTGCTTAGCCTTCTTTCACGAGATTGGACCACTTCGCGGATAATAGAATACGCGCGATGAACTGTTGTTCGACTATACTGAGACAGGTTGAGGGAACGTGGAGAAGGAAGTGGAATGAAGAAAAAGAAGAGGACCCACTGGACCACATCTTCTCTTAGGTGGAGAATTAGATTTGACCGGAAGACGAAAACCGATTTCCTGTGGGAAAGCTCTTCGAGTATCCTGAAGACGCCTAGTCGGGAAATCGTGTCCTGGTTGCTTTTTTTTTAGTTTTGTGCATCGCCTTGACATACAACCAGGACCCATCGTTGTATCGGGGATTTGGTGAAAATTTCTTTTTGGATTTAGTCACTTTACTTTCGTTTCAGTGACGTCTTGGGGAATGGATTCTCGCCAAGGAGAGGAGTGTCCTGCTTTTTTTCAAATATCTCCATCTTATCCTAGATCTACTGTACGATTTTTCACAGTCACTCGACCGAGATGAATTTTACTGTGTGTTCAGGAAGCCTTATGATGAGGGATATTTTGTAAGGACGAAATAAATACGTTTCCGATTTTCCCATACGTCGCCAGCACTGCTTTATTTAAATCAAGGATATGTTGTCCTTTTGCGGATTTAAGGAATGCCGGAAAATTGTGAATGATCTTGGTAAAAAAAATTTTATTAAATTACCGTGATACCCAATTTTCGTTCCTACCAGCTGCATTGTACTTGGGGAGTTTCCTTGTGATAATATCAAGATCCAAGGGTGGATTTTCATAAGTCGAGGGTGCTGTATATTACGTCAGTGGAAGCTCCCCCGAGTGCTTTTACACTGAATACAAAAAAAAATAAAAATTCTTTCCAAGATCGATCCAAACTCAAACAGGGTCTGAACAAGGGCGAATTTACAAGATACGAGTAGCTTTAAAAATGCTAAAAAAAATTATTTATCACATCCAATCACACCCAATCATTTCACGTTACAATTTTCTAAAAATCAAACAGTTTTCAATTTACAGAATTTACTATCTTCTTCCATAATAACGAAGACATCTCCAAACTCTATAAATGCCTAAGGTGACCACACACCCCCGTCCCCCATTTTCTTTCTCTACAGCCCAAAATTAATCCATACATTTTTGCCACCCTCGGACCCAACTTCTCATTTTCACCCAACGAAATTCACTCATCCCCCATTGCATACGATTCTCTTTCCCTTTCAAGTCTAAAAGAAAAAACCTTCAACCCAGCACCCTTATCACCTGGTGCAGCTTTTCAACCCTGGATCATTCTACCTTCAGACATTTTGATTTTCTACCTGGCCAACTACATGAATTGACGTAGCATAGTACAGTACATACATATATAGTACCTACATAAAATCATCCCTTCAAACGAAGCCATCATACGAAGCCAGAATATTAACGTCATCCAAAAAAAAATGGAAAAAATTAAAAAGAAGTAAAACACCCCTCAGCCACGTTCGCCATTAACCAGAAAATTGGATTAAAGAATTCTACCTGTTCATTGACAACTATAAAATAGCCATTATGCGACCCCACTCGACGTTAAGGCGTCGACCCGTAAATACCCTCCGACAGGTTCTACGATTTGTAAGGTCATCCGGGTCAGGCGTATCGAGGACGTAATGGCGAGTGTCCTATGGTTGTCGTATTAACTTTCCCCTTACCTTCCTCGATATAGGATACAGTCAATGAGAAGGGACTGAGAACCCGAGCCTCAGCCTCCCTCCGAACACCTCCTGTCCCTTCTTAAGCCCCATTCACACTTGGCCACCTTGCCAATCAATATGCGACACACATTGTAGCGGGTTCACAAGTTTCGTTTACACTGCGGCCAGGTTCGTTTGAAGTTAGCGCGAATCTGTTATACATACATTACACTGTATGACAGTGGAAGAGAGAGATGTTTCGCGCCAGTTTCGCAACTAATCGTAAACAGCAATCTGCATTGATACTAATCCCTCTTACCGCACCCCCAGCCCCCCTGCCAGCACGTGTTACAATGACGATCCATTTACCCTCCTAAGCAATAAATTTTGGAGTAAAAATTTAAGAGCGGAAAATAAAAGGGTTGCAAATGGAATAAGTGGAAAATAAGGGAGGTTATGAAAAATACGTAGGGGGGGGTAGGAGAAGAAAGTTAAAGGTCAATGGCTTGGATCATCGATATCCTTCTATACTTATATATCATGCGTATACGTACGGTAAAATGGTGAGGGTGCGAAAGGGTTGAAAATTTTCAGAAAAGTATGACGTACCTATGAAATTAAGGTAGGGAGAAAATTGTTGGGAGGGAAAAATAATTTGAAGAGTTCATAGGGCACGGTATGGTTCTATTAATCGCAGGGTGAGATGCGTATACATATATGTAGTTTCTCCAATTTGTGATAACGAGCCGCTGGCTGCTAGGTACATATGTGGCTCTGGTCGTAACTAGGCTTTTGTTCTACCTGTTATATAGTATATCTGTATATGCATACATATATATCCATGTCATTATCTGTGGCTTTTTATTCTCGTCTGTGGACTTTTCTCGTGTTGCAGATAGCGGGAAAGTTTAAAATAAATTCAAAGCGACTGTAGGGATTGCGGTAGGATTACGTAATTCGGTCAGCAATTAAATTTTTTTTTAATATCTCCGATTATACAGGAACGATAAAAGTTTTTGGAAACTGTGATATAACTTTGTAGACCACGGAAAAGGTGATTGGAGAATCTCGAATGAGATCTTGGGGGTCAACGAGGATGAAAGGGATAACTCTAATCATCCCTCATTGATAAGAATAGGAGGTTTCGATTTTTCTTGAGAAAAATAAAATTTACCAGTACCGGCTAATGGGGTTGGATTTTTATTTCCCTGGTGGATATATATATATACATATATATATATATATATATGTGTACATAAAGAAGGGTTGGATAGTTCGAGGGTTCAGAATGAGGGAACGAGGGGTTGAAAAAGAGCCGCTTTAAATTCCACTAGGAGTCTCGCATCTCGGTTCGGGTCAGTGGGAAATTTATAGGATCGACCATGATGAATAATAGATGGTCCTCAACTTCTTACAGCTCTATTTAGTAAGGGCGAGAAGGATCGACAGGCTCTGGTGGCTATTTACGTGGTCCCAAAAGTGTCAAGGCAAGGGACTACCCTTAAGCCTATACGAGCATGTCAAATTGTTTGATTCTCCATTGCCCAACTAATCTTTTGCCTCTGCTAGAGGAAAATGCGAACCACGAACCCAATTAGCTATCCGCAAGAGGGACGAAGAAAAATTGTGCCGACCAGTATACTTCGTAAGAAACACAAGAAGAGAAAGACTGCGCTTAAAAAAAGAAGAAGCGAAAGACCAAAGAAATGCCTTCGCTAAATAATCACTTTTTCGATCCTTTACATACAAATTAGAACATCAATCCAATTTCGTATATAGTTTTGTTAAGTATCGTCGTATCTTTCATTCTACGGGCTTTCCAAGCTTATGACATAATTACAGCTATCTAGTAGGCAGGTAGCCAACCAGCCACGTCCAGGGGGACATAAATAACGGCTGTATTTCATTCTATAGCGTTACCGATGAAGTATCGATTGTCTGTACGGTAGGTCAATTGTTTAACTAAAATTTGTATACAGAAGTGTTGGGGATGTGAGAAAAGTACCAGGGCAGCGTAGTTAATCAAATTTGAAGCTTTTCAATCGCACGAAGTGTTTTCGAGCGTGTTCGGTTGGTAAGTGAAAAAAAAAAAAAATTATTGCCGGAGAGAGAGAGAGAGAGAGGGACAGACAGACAGAGAGAGAGAGAGAGAGAGAAACAGAGAGATAGAGAGAGAGAAGGGATGATGTGGGTAGACAGGCATTTGGTAGGTAAATCAGCCTGTATTTACAATTGTACTTTGGGAATAGCGAACGAGAGGCGATACGAAGTAGCGAAGCGATCCAAGCGGAAATACCATTGCCAGCATATTTCTTCTGTGAGTTACTGCGTGTTTTAACAAGCAAAAATCTGTCGGACTAAAATTCATTCCTCCTTACGCTTATTGTGACGCCTTGAAAAAGCTATAAAAAATGTTCAGTGCTTATGAGAAAATTTATTTAATCTCGCGACTCTATAAACAAATATATTTTAGCAAGATTCTAAGGTACTTGGTTACGCCACTGTACCCGCTGTAGGACACTGACACTTTGCGGTTCTCAGTACCGTAAAATCGTAGGTACTTCTGCACATGGAAAAACGCGAAATATCTACTTTTGTTTTATATAAACGTACAAAGAATATCCTAAGGTCCGACTAGTCTTTCGTCGTACAATAATATCTATCAGAGTATTTACTTTGCGTTTGCGAATCTATTTCTTTGATATTTATTAGCCGTTAAAATGAAAATTTTATCCATTTTACCTGGAAAAGTCCGTGGTATTTCGCATTTCCTGAGACACACACGACATTGGATTGTATCTTTCGCGGAAAGCCTTTTATCGGAATGGCAATGGCATGACGTGTCGCACGGAGAGAATCAAGATGGATCTAAATCGCATTTTCGTAAACGTTGACGCGTGACGTAAACGACGTTTGATTCTGCGGTAGGTTGTGTTTGAGCCTTGAAACTAAATAATCGTATTTCTCTTTTAAATGTACTATTAGAGAATCGAAAAAGAAAATGTGCTTGCCACTCAAAAAATCCGGCATTTCCGGAAGCTCGAAAAGTACTTGGAACAGCCATGAAAATACTTTTGTCCCTTTGAGGCTTCGCGTTAACACGCGATACCAGCAAGGAGGCCAGCGCGAAGGTGACACGTGTGCATCATTCTAGAAGCGCAATAATGCATGATAAACGTTCGCGAGGAATGTGAGGAAGCCCTACGGAATGTACCTTGACCTTGGAAATAATATTCCTTAGAACGGTGCTGTATTAACTTGAATACGTTTCAAGAGCAGTGAGGCCATTGAACGAGTACCGTAAAGTAAAATCGTATACAGAGAGTAAAACTGTATGCATAAAGTACAATTGCATTTCTTTGCGAACACAGCCAATGGAAGTAACCTGGAATCCCATTGTGTACAAACGAGTCTAACAATTAGTACACTTACGGGCTGTAAGACTTCTTGAACTTTGATTTTATTTAAATTTTATCACTACCGACAGCATCCATCTTGATTTTTGGGTTGTGTATAAATTGAAGTGAAATAGAAAAACGATACCAAAGGCCGCCAATAGTGCAACAGTTTGCCATCGATTTACATAATGGCTGAACGATCGTTCTGGCCGCTTGCCAATAGCCCGTTCAAATATTCTCCTGCATTCGACAGCTCGTCGAATAACAATGGAAAAACGGATTTGCCAGATTATCCTAAAAAAAGGAAAAAAAATTTCCAAATGTAAAACCAAAAAATTCAAAGTCTATCCGTTCAACGTTCGATACCTATATCTATGTCTAACCTGATCTATCGATTGAATTAGAAAGCCAATGGTGACGTGTCCGATAAAATAATTAATTTATTAAAAATCATATTCGTGTTCGAAACCCTATCGAAAGAAACACGGTAACCTTTACCTTCGAGCTCTTCAGTCGAGTGAACATGCGGAGGACAAAGATAATGAAATTTCCTTGAACACGAAGCTGCCTTCAAGGCGATCTCGAAATTCCGTCACATCCCGCTTTTTTCCCGTCGTACAGGAATATCCAGAATTAGTCTTCCGGAACGAGGATGAATGAGAAATATGCTAATTTTTGTACACACTCACATATGTTTCTCACGTACGCAAACTCTTGCGTGTAAATAAAAAGTTTTCTTCACGTATGCCGATATACGGGCGATACAAATTTTCGAAGAAAATGACAGCCGTAGCTTCAGTTTGTTCCCATCGCGAAAGCTTCTTAGCGAGATGCTTTACGTGATTCGCACTCCCATCAATCTTGGAATCGAGGATTAGCGAAGGTGAAGATAAACGTCCATAAGAGGATTACAGCTCGGCTACGAATGTAAACAGTAAGAAGATAGGGGCTTGTTCTAGATGTATTTAATAAATGCGATCTTCGTTATCTCAACAGTTTCAAAGTTTTCCCTTATAACGTATATCCACATAGTTTACATTCCATACGGACATTTTTTTTTCTTGTGAACACTGTCAAAATCCATCAGATCGAATTCCAAGTTGTTACGCAGTACCGGGGGAGACGGGAAAAATGAGGGGAAAAAAGCGAAAAATGTGCAAATTTGTACAAACAAAGTTTTATACTTCTATCAATATTTTTCTGCGCAGCGACATGCGTTATTGTCCAGATATATGCATATGGGTTTAATTGGATATTCAGATAATAAATTTAATATATATATATAATAAATTTAATATATATATTAAATTTATATATATATATATATATATAATATGCTACATTAAATGACGTCAGATTTAGATTGAAATTGCCTCACGAACAATGCAACTACAGTAGCACAAACGCACGGTTGGGTTCGAAGAAATCGAAATTGTCGCAATATCCTCTGTGGTTGAGAATTCGCCCACCGAAAGGGACATTTGAAATTCGTTTCGTTATCCCAGCTAATCATCACGACGTTAACGAGGAACGATAATTTCAGTCGCTCCAGGCTAATGATTCGTGACACCCTAATACACCGAGTAAACTTTATACGCCAAATATTTCACAACAATGGCTTTTATTCGCAAATAACGTGAACTCCAATTGTACATTAACTTGATGTAAATAATCAATTTCTGAAAAGGCCACACTTGATTCTCTCGTTAAAAATGTATTTATATCCTCATAAAGAAACTGCTAGTCAAACTGTCTTATAAGAAATCATTAAAAATTGTAGTTTCGCACCAGTTAGAGTGCTTTACTACGATATTCCTCGAGGACACTTTATAACCTTCAATCAAAACAAGAAAAGCTCGTGCACAAACTTTTTAACAAGCTCGTCTTTTCAAAGTTTTTCCCAGTTCCAATCGATGAGCGGAAAGGCTTTTCAAGTAGCGATATAAAAAATAAAGGTAGCCATACATAAACCTTGAAAATTCTTTTCAAGTTAAAATTCTCAGAACGTCTCCTGGTCCAAGAGTGGCAATGAGTATTTCTTATTTTCCTCAGAACTTTCTTTTCGCCGAGAAGATATCATATGCAGCACTCTGCGTACGTTTAAATAGCTTTAGGAACACCGTCAACGAGGCATTATGGAAAGGCAGTATAGCCATAGATTCCTAAAGTACCTAGAGCGTCGACGTGTATGGAATAAAGTGCATCGAGTCGAGGCAGCCTGTTTCGAAATTTCCCCGCGGCAGCTTTTCCATAGCGGCTAAACACGAACCTTGTGAATGTTACGGAAGGTATGAAGTAGGTTGGTAGGCCTGCGGCAAGAATAAAATGTACCTACGCGTGTCTAAAGGAGACTCCTTGCTTTCGCATAACCTATAATAAATTCGCATAGCCCTTTAATTATTTGGTGAATTTTAATATTTTAATATTACTTTCGCAGCCGAGGTTTTTTAATATTATATAACTATATAAACGTAAATTCCCTATAAATGTTACTAGCTCTTACAAAATATACATCGGCTGATCATGCAAATACTATTAGCCGTAAGATCGACTTGTTTTAGATAATTTTCGAGACAGCCGCCATTGATCCTAAAGACTACTGGATTCAGGTGAACTATAATATATAATATTTCAATTATAATTTTTTCGAAAATAATCCAATGTTAAATGAACTTTTGTCGAACAATTTTTTTTTTCTTCCTTATTCTAACAATTTTCAGTCGATTCGAGCTCTGGTGTTTTCGAGTCAAGTGAAATCGATTGTGCACGTCAGTACGGTTCGTACACGTTGGTAGAAATTTTAATTGGTAATTAATGTAATGGTTGAGTAATTTATACAGCTGTATAACCTCACTTCTCGACCATTGGTAAATATAGTTCAAACGTTGTTATTTCATAAAGTGTAATTAGATAAGCTCGATTCCGGATAATTAGCCTCTTTTTCTATTTATTAATATTACAATTGCACGCTGTGCTCGATAATCACAAATACCGTATAGCTCGCATATCTCTATAACCACGGCTACTAAACTAATAGGAGAAAACCAATAAATTGGTCAGAGTTTATACTGTATTTACGAAACCCGTTATACATAGATTCGCAGTTACGCGAGTACTGTGGTTAATTGCTTCATTAAGCCCGGCGATACATTCGGTTTTAAGCTTCCGAATAACTTTAAAAGTTCCACCGTGAAATTTTCCTCTCGAATCGATGTTTCTCGTAGTGGAAAGAATGTAAAATGGCCGCGAATAACGGTACGCCGTTGGGAAAAATAATTACAAGCCCGTCTGCGGTATCTCGATGTAAATAAAATTTGTTCATGTAAATTGCTTTTTTACCATCCAAAGAATTTTCACCTTTTAATCCCATTATTAACCACAGTTCAACGTGGCACGATAACTCCCTTGAAAAATCTATTACAGCACACAAACTCGGCCTCTTTGGAGTCCGCTCAATTTTAAGCCAGGAAAACACAGCGAGACGAACCCATTATAAATTTTCGTGTATCCCTTCAGCGAAAACAAGCTAATTTTTCCACTCCTTCCTCGTCGAGTCTCTCTTTGTCGCTTTGAACATTTTTATTTTCCCTTATCTCTCCTTCGTCGTCATTACCACTTCGCACCAAGAAACGACCGCGTAACGAGCATCTACATCTTTACCAAAGGAGTTTCCCAGTCTGTAGGTTAATTATCTGACATAACCTTTAAAACTCTCGAGACTCGAATCAGCCTACAGTCTCGTCTTAAAGTGACGTAAGACGGCGCTAGACGAAAAGTATGTCCATTCGATAACCCAGCTTTGCAATCATAGTCGTCACAAGATGGCCGTCAAGGACTTGTCTCGTTCTTAGTCGAGTGATACTCGTTGGTACAATGGAAATTGACCGGTATGAATAGCTGAGTAAATTTCTGGGTATAATGACAGTCAACTCAGCCCCTTTGTTCCATCGAGTACAGAGAGCAATGGCAAAAGAAAGCAATGTATGTATATAATAGCATATAGAAGAACAATGGGACATGTAGACTCTATGACGTTCGATCGATTTTTTTTTCTTTATCATTTTTTAAATATCGTATACTACGGCGCAGGAGGTCCAGTAGCGCTTTTGTATTGATTGAAAAAAAAAATTTCTATCCTCGTTTCCTCGATCCCTTCCTATCTTGACCTCCGGCATAATTAAATGGCTTCTCGTGCAATCTCACTGGAAAGTAAAATCACCGGCTCCAATCCTTTACTTTGGGATACTCGGAATTGAGTTTTGCTTCTTAAACTTATATAACTCATCCCTTCAATCTGGAAGATTATTACTTATTTTTTTTATTCTCTCTTTTTCTTTTTACTCCTTACTATATATTCCGTGCACTCTCTTTTTTTCTCTTTGTTCCACCTCCATTATTTCTCTCACTCGCAATTCGGACGCGGATCTTATCTGGAAATAGGTTGGAATCTTTCCCATGTTAAGGACGGATGTATATATGGTACATATATATATATATACTTTTGCCTCAGAGCTACTGTGGGAGCAATTACTTGTGACTGTTTCGGTGGGGTCGGACCTCGCAAAAATTCCAGCTTATGGGCTGTCTTGGGAACTGGTCACAAAATATACAGCCTCGAGCAATCGGACGATTTCAAGACACTGTGAATGTGTCGTTTCGGGGTGTTGCTAATCTTTACTTGACGAAAATGAAGGTTGAAGTTATAGAGGTGTCAGAGATATACAGGGTGACGATTTATTCGATGACGAAATTACAATGACGACGGTTACGTACGAAATCTGCATAATTCAAAGACTCCAGTCGTATCTACAGGGACTAACGAAACACGTTTTGTAATATTTTTTTGCCCCATAGTTTAAGGTAAACACGGGCCGTATATCTGACTTGTTGAAGATAATTATTTAATACCCGCAGCCCCCGGGTCTGCAAAGCGGAAGCATGCTACATCGGGGAGAACATAAGTACTCTAAAAGTTACGTCGTTTCTGGCACAAAGTTTCATCCGCCCTGATTTAACGAGAAGGCGCCAGCTATACATATAGGCAATGTTGGTTAATAAGGATATTACAAGTTTGGATGTGTCAGTACGAATCTGATAAAAAAAAGTGTATCAAAATACTCCCTGGCAAATATTACCCACGTAAGCGACTATGGATACGATATAATTTGGCCGGAAGATAAATTTGATAATATAATATGCTCCGTATCAAAGGTATCGATTAGATATATCTGCCGTCCATACTTTTTTGGTTACCCACCAACCGTTGATTTATTTCAAAAAAAGAAGTTAAAAAAATGTCCAACATTCATTTGCAATTTAAATAAACTTCCAGTGCGCACCGAAAAGGATTGAAAATTGATTTTCGAGCTTAGCTCCATATTCACTGCGAGTGCGAGAGAGACGAAGCTATTGGCGTTTACATGGCTAAGAGAGAGACGCGTATACTTGAAATCGAAAATCATGATCAGATTATAAATAACCCTTTTCTCAATCTGGCTGACGCGTACTGTACAAATGATTTTCAATTATCGGATAGGCAAGTCCAATTTGAGTTACCCTGTATATCAAATTGCATAATAATATACGAAGCCTACAAGCAATATAATCCCGTTTGTATTTCATTGACAGCGAGCCTCTAGCCGTCCTAACGTATCGTCTATGTTAAATGTATACAGAGTGACACCCCTGGTATATTCGAGAATTTCGAATCCATGGGAAAAGGGGTTGATTGCGTTTCGCGAGGGTCAAACCCGAACTGCGATCGAGTATCAATATATTACCAGCGAGAGATGAAAATCGTGAAGATAGTCATACGAGGTAAGGGGGGACTGTTAGAAAAAGACATAGAGGCCCTGGATATACGAGAGACACGGCAGCAACCGTAAGGAGGGATACGCTAGGTTATATAATGGTCGATGGATACCAAGGGCATAAAACGTAGCCTTCGGGATAAGGGAAGTTTCATCCCACCCCCAGCATAAACACATCTCCGCGTAATAAATCGTTCTCGATCGCGTATTTCATCGTTCCTCCCGGTGGAAAACATTCTGGCCTTTCCTGATCCAAACTCAGCACTGTGCATCCGTTCTCCGCACCCCGTTCCTCCATGGCGAACCAGAGCGAGTTCCCAGCCCGTCACGCATAGGAGAGAGACCGACCGACATGTTTCAGCCGCGAACTTTCCTCTCGGCATAATCCGCCAAGTTTCACAAGCAGGTAGAGCCAGAGCTATGGATCCTACGACAGCCAGTATAAATCAAGTCCAAATGATCCTGCTGATGGCTTCAAACTAGCATTAATCTCCCGTTCGTGAGCAAACTTACGGAAACGACTCGAACCGCCCCCCTGAAACCACCCCTTGAAAAATACGTCATGATCTTTGCCACTTTGGTTCTTTACCGTCTCGTTCCTTATGGCTACATTCCGTGTACCCTGAGGACGGTGATTTTCCTTTAACGGATTTACATAAGAGATCCGTTGTTTCTGATAACGTATTGATGATATTAGGAAATAATTTTGAAATTTTATGCTTTTTTTTTACATGCATATATGTATCGTTTCTTTCGAATGTTTTGGGGGTATTTCGCAACTCTGTTTGGGGTTGATACTGAGGCACTATCAAATTGTGAATTCTTCTGAGGATTCAGACGGATAACCTGACAGGGATGAATTTTGTCTGGGGGTCGCTTGTAAGCTTATGGGACGACATAACAGGGTGGGTAAGGTGAGCACAAAGTGCAAGTGAACGACGTGCTGGGGTCCAAGGTTAATTTAAATAAAGTCTCGAGGTCTCCATTTATAGATGGATCGATATATGCAGTAAAGATTCATGGTTTGTGCTATACATAGGAATGGATCAATGGGAAAGTAAAGGACGTGGACGTTGATCTAAGAAAATGTCAGACCGATTTGGTCAGAGATCTTTTTATAATTGAAAAGGCCGACGAAGTGGTCGCTCAAAGTTCTTAAGCGCGATATTGCACTTTAAGCTTTACTTCCTCACAGTTGGGTATAAATAGATCCTGAGGGTAGATTTGGACCCGTGGAGAAATATTATCAGGGTTTTTCTAAGGTCCTAATTAATTTTTCCTAATTCTCTTAGGGGCCTCATGTGGAAGTCTCATAGGGTTCGTTAAAGGACGGTCACGCTTTTTCCTTCAGGATCTTGGCAAGGCTAAATGTTCTATAAATATCATTACTATTCAATTTATTAATATAACCAATATGAAAGTTAATTATTAATTCCAAGACGCAATTTGCGCGAGAGGTGGTTAAATTAAATTTATAAAAAAGCAAAAAATTGTTTGTTTTCGTAATATCCTCCGAGATGTAGCATTTACGGGATTCGAACCTAAGACCTGCGAGACCTACCTAAATTTTACTTAATTAACCTAACTAACTATAGGCGAACACGCTTAACCATTAGGCCAAACCGACTATGTGAATTTCTTATACTTAAATTCCACAATAGTTGCATCTAGGATAACAGTTATTTAAAGTCAAAAATTTCAAAATAGTGGATTCAATATGGCAGATCAAAATGCAAAAAGTTATTTGATTTCGATGAAACTCGGCACTCGGATTGATTTCGAATCTGAAGTTAAAATTTAGAAATTGAAAATGGTGGATCGACTATGACAGACCAAAATGTAAAAAGTGACTTGTATTGGACGTGGAACTTGGTAAATTAATTTGTGTACTTGATACCATGGTTTAGCCTGATTGAGCCCTTAAGTAATTAACCTCTCAAGGCCTTTTTAAGTTTCATCATGAAAATCTATAATTGCCTTATGAGGCTCTTATCTGGCAAAGTCATTGCTGATTCGCGTACTTGTTACCGTGATTACGCCTAACCGGGCCCTGAATTAATTGCCCTAGTATGGCCCCCCATTAAATTTCGCCATGCAGCCCTAGAATTTTCTTATAAGGTCCCTAATAGGCAATGACATGGAAATCCACATTATGGTATCCCCATTAAATCCTAGTAGGATCCTAAGTTATCTTAGGGCATCCCTAATAATTTTCTTCACGGGAAGTGGAGTCAGTATTGACCTAAACCACAGGAATTTGAGTGACTGTGATTCTGGGAATAGAAGCGAAAGCCCTACCCTCGTAGCGTGCTGATAGAGGGAGAGAGGGAGAGAGAGAGAGAGAGGGGGGAGGAGGGGTGGGGGAATTAAAGGTCAGTTCATTCCTTCACAAAATCTTTAAACGGAGGATCAACATTTCGCGGAAATCCTTCCGGCTGGAATCCTTCGAACGATTTGGCAATCGATAAAGAAGAATCTTCATCATTTCATTTCTACTTACTCGATTTCCCAGAGGAACTGGTAGAAGGATTACGAAGTTCCAAGAGAATCAAAAATCGAGGAAGCAATGCGCAACTCGACGGTCTCTAGTATGCAAAGACCCAATCTTATCAGAATTTCTAAGAGACCCTCCGGTATGAACTGATTGCGCAAGATCCCATTTTGAGATGCTTGCTCATGCAGCATCTTTATCAGATATCCTGTTCGAGCTGGACCTTGAGACTTTTTAATAATTCCAATTACGCATAAATTATTTATAATTTTGAATATCATTTTGAAAAATGTTTGATTAAATTGTAAATATATGATAAATAGAAGTGAAAAAAAAAAACAGATTGTCTCGAGTAAAAACAACGCTCGTCCCTGCCGTCGAATCAAGAATTAACCTAACCCCAAGGACGTGCCAAAGTTCCTCCAATCTACGAACAAGACGTTATTAGGACATTCATGAGTTGAGAAAATCCGGTTAACATTGGAATTGCTAAAAGTTCAGAGATCCCTTTTACACGGTATAAGTATACTGCGGTATACCATTGCTCGCCTGTGATCTCTGTATCCTTCCATTTGTACCTTATTTTCCAGTCCCGTAGAAAGGGTAGGCAATGACGACTCGCAGGCGTGAATAACTACCAGAAACTATGGTAGAGCATTTCTGGTGACTGTATAAGGATGGCAAAATGAAGGTATGGAAGTAGGATAGAAGGGATGGAAGGCTGGTTGGCTTAACAGCTGTGTTATTTGAATTGCTAAAGCCAAGGCTCGGCTGTTCAATGGCAGACAAAGCTTTTGGTTTCGGAAGTTGCCTCGCAGTCTCCCCTTGCGGCTTACAAACTGGAATCATATCACGTTCGAGGGATGATTGTCACGTTACGATTATTCGAATTGTCCCTGTTAAACTATCACCGCGTCATGCGATTACGTTGAAGTCCCTTAGGTAATGTTAATTTTGGAAAATTTTAATATCGTACCAAATACCTACTCAAGATATATGTTGTAAACTATGTGTGTGTGTGAACTCCCTTTAAATTTTTCGATGTAAATTTCCAGAGTACCAGATGTCTCGACGTCGCAAATCGCATAAAGTATGCCTCTAAATTCGCCTACATGAGAACCCTGGTAATTTATATTTAAATGTTCAAAGGAAAATATGAAACGTAGACACCTGACGGAGGAGCTCCTTGGGAACATTTGTGTATTGGATATAGAGACGTATGGGCGGATTTTCAATGGCGAAACAGTAAGGGACATGGAAACAAACGCGTCTGGATTCAATGTCCCAGAGAATGGAGGGCGATTTCTATAGGCTGATTAATTCATGCTTACTTGCCAGTCGCCGATTCC
The DNA here is from genome assembly GCA_031762395.1 of Calameuta pygmaea. NCBI lineage: Eukaryota > Metazoa > Arthropoda > Insecta > Hymenoptera > Cephidae > Calameuta > Calameuta pygmaea. Next base: position 332,879 of record JASANN010000380.1, on the reverse strand, counting down.
CATTCCTTGTATACATGGAAGAACGCCTTTAGGATTGTGCGTAGTTCCAATGCTAATTCTAAACAGTGCTAAGTCCTCCCTACGTATTTCCGCCGATCTCCTTAATTTTCCAAGATCAACTTAGGCAGTTTTACCGTGGGAACGGTTCTTTGGATACTCAACTGTGATCACTGAGAAAGTTAATAACGCGAGAAGACGAAATCTACCTGGTCTCCCTTACACGTATAACGAAATGAGTTTTCCTCAGCGATTATCCAACCGTGGATAATTAGGCAGTCGAATCCGTGTCGAAGTGTCGTCCGCATGAGAACTCCGAGATAATTTAAGCATCCCTTTATTTGGTTGACGTACACGTGGAAGAAGTATTCGGGGGAATTTTCATGAGTGAGAATGATTTATCGCAAGGTGAAAGAAATTGAGGTAGACAATTTCATAGGGTGATACCTTGAAATACGTATATAAAATTCATAAAGCTGAAGAAGCATCATCGTGCTGACTTCTATTTACCAGAATGGATTCGCGACGTGAAAATTCGCCTAGATGAAAGAGACGTCAGACGAATGAATGTATTCGGGTTTGTGCAATTTTTAGGATTTGTGTCGCCCTGGGTTCTCGATCTAGGCCAGCTCTAGTGATTCGTGTATATATGTACGTCCTGATATAAAATCCCAGCCTCTCGAGCTTCCTTTCCAAAGTCCCTTATCATACTGCTGTCACTGGGCTTTTACTTTTTCGTTTTCTCCTTTGACTCCATGTAGAGAAGAGGCTTGATAGGAAACGAGAATAAGAGAGAGAGAGAGAGAGAAAATAATACAAAATAATTCAAAGGACGAAAAAAAATGTCAAGACTAAGCTTTAAAGGGATGTCGTGATATTTGGGCATTTCGTCTCTCGAACGCACCCCCTAATGAAATCATACAGCATTTCTATGACAGGCGACATGAAAGCTCGGGAAATTTCAAGAAATAAAATCGGAAAACTGCTTTAGGATCGAACCGGTGCTCTACTTTGTCCCGCATCAAGAATCAAGAATGTTAAGGGTCAGTTTGGTACTCGTCCTTATGGTCCAGATGCCTTAGAGAGAATTCATCTCCTGTATTTAAATAATATATACAATTGGTCTAACAAAGTCAGATATACCATCCATAAAGTGAGAAGGGTTAAAAATTATATCTTTGCAAAAAAAGAAAGTATCTACGAAGTAACAAGTAACAACGAAAGCTGTCAAGTGGATAAAAAAAAAACGACGAGTAAAACGTGACCGGGAATTTAATAGCTTTGGTAGAATTCGAAAATACAAATTTCAAAATTAAAATAAAATATAAATAAGGTAAATGAAAATTGCACTGCTCGTGGGATAACACTGGGTCATAGGTTGGGACAGAAGTTATTTAAAAAATTCTACTGGCACTATTCGTTTTTTGATTGACGTCAATGTACACCGTTATCAGGTGGTTTTTAATCAAGTTTATAAAATCAAGCTGACCGATTAATATAAATATGCTCGACTGGATTCATTAGGATATTAGCTGTCAGGGTGGACAGTAAACAATTTTCTGGATGAAAAACGCATAGAGTGCACGAGTGTATAAAACCATTTATGGATAAAGGATATATGAAATTCTCTCAAGTGTATTAACGATAAATTCATATGATCGTCAGTGGATAGCGTCGAGACGTATTATATATATATATATATATATATAATCGAGATTTCATTAAAAATACTCGAGCGAAATGACATTCCGATAGAATCTCGAATTCCATTTGGAATCCAGCATTTTACCGGCTTTAGCTTCTCCCACCCAATAACGGACGCAACTTTATTCCCAGAACGTCTGACAATTCCGCATAGGCGCTACGCTTCCACGCTACTTTTCCCCGTGAGGAATTTTTTCAAGATAATACCATTCGTCAATTTCACTTTCAGTTATCCACTACGTTTCAGATTGGTCACAGTATCGCAAGCAGGAAAAATTCTCAGGCAGCAGACTTCAAGGGAGGAATTAAAAATTTTAGGCCTACAAGAAAGTCATGTTACACAGGGGAAATAATAGGATTGAAAAATGCGTCCTCTTTAATCCCAATACTTATTCGTTCTTTTGTTAATATTTAATTCGCGCTCTGTATCGCTGCAGCGCCGTGTAGCCTGAAATTATTTCTACTTTCAAAGCGTAAATATTTACGTGAGAAATGCGAGAGCCCTGGGGAATTTGATGTGACGTTGATTCGAATGCCGACGAATGAGGTGGGTTGAAAATAATTTGAAAAACTAAAAAAATTCGTTCACTCTGTCCGGGCTCTTTATGGCAAATTCGTGTATTTACGGATAACACGGATAAAGCAAATCGATTTGATCCCCTGAAATCAATGGCGTCGCTATCGTACGACAGTTTGAATATTAAACCGCCCACGTGACTCTCCTCAGACTGAAAGCGCTTGAATAAATAACGCGGAAAATCAAAAGGTGTAGACTCGTCGAAAATGTAGTTTCAAGTAGGAAATAACTTTTCGGAAGGAGAAATAAGGAAAGAAAAATAAATAAAATAAAAGGATTCGAAGAAAGTTCGCGAAAGAGGTTGGCAGGATCTCTCGAAGGATGTCAAAGAGAAATTTTCCTCTTTACTTAATAGCGTCGCGACCCGATACCTACGTACTATAAATTACCTCGTGAAACACGAGTCAGATTTCTTTTTTGACTTTTTCCTTTTTTTTTTTTCTTAACAAGTAAAATGCCTCGTCTACTTTCCTCGTCGGAGCAAATCTTGAGTCTCGACGATACTGAAAATTGCGACCGACGTTCCCCACGTGTAATGGTGGATTAGCAGAAGCAACGAACAAAAGCCAAGGGTTTAAAGGATTTGTAGCTATTTATAGAACAATTACGTATAATCACGAAGGAATCAAGTGACGAATTTGAAATTTTCACAACCAACCACCGTCTACGTGCTTTCAAGGCCGATTTATCATAATTGCGACAAAGTCCCGTAGTAACCGACGCCGGTATCCAACCTCAATGAAAAATAGAGATTCCTGACATTGATGAAGATCTTAAGGAAGATTAAGAGAGTCTGCGTCCACTTAGACCCAATAACTCACGTCTGACTCTGAATATCTTTTACCACTGAAAGTGCTGAAACGCAGCACGGACTTGGAATTCAGCTCGGACTATACCTGTAACATCCGAGACACGGATCGATCGGGATCGATGATTTATGCAAGTAGCATAAGACGAGATAAGATTAGGTCACTTGCCATAATTTGAGAATACACGAAGATCCTATTCTTGATTCAAGAGAAGTGTCACTAACTGAAAGGGTCAGGTCCTCTGAGGTTTTCCTGGATATTATCAAGGGCTTCCGGGTCATGGAAGGAACGCCAGGCTCCTATCACACGTGAACCCTAGGGTTTCTCTCACACTTGCAGCCAGACAGAGACTTCAGTTATTAAGCAGAAGTCGGCCGTGGATGAAGTGGGTGGCCACTTGGCCCACGAGATATATACACCTAGATTGCCGAGAAGTGCCTACGATACTAAGAGCAGGTAGCTTCAGTACGAAGTAGATTTGAACTTCAAGGGATGAACCCTGAAGAACGATATCATCCCGTTCGAACATTGTGTTATCAATGCCAAGTCAAAACATTATAATCATATGATTGGCTGAGTAGGATCAGCTGACTAATAGAGGAGCCGTTAGGTTGTTTTATCCCGGAAGTTAAAGTGACCCGATAATTTGCTACTTAGATACGTCGAGAACGTGACCGTAGATGGTGTCGGTAGGTACCAACCTAGAAACCCAGAAATCGACCTGCACGTACACATATAGCCTTTACTGAGTGGTGGCTGTTGCGCCATTGGTATCACGTTCTATCGACAGGAGGGTGGCAATCAAATGGTCTCCGTTCTCTACACGGTAATCGGAATCGTGACGCTGACTTACCTCACTTCCGGTCCCTTCGAATTCTCTTCGTGACGGAACGAAGGAAATTAGAAGGTTGAAGGGGCGCGAGGCCAGTTTATACGACGATAAATGGCCGCCTCTAAGTAAAATAGTAGGCGGGCGAAGCAATTTGAACGGGAGATAGCTACCCAACTCCGGCAGCCATTATGAAAGTCATAATAACGCACAGAGTCCTGTGCTACTGGCCCCCCCCCCCCTCTCTCTCTCTCTCTCTTTCTCTCTCTATCGCACTTAATGACTTTCTCCTTACTTTCACTCTACGACTTTACTCCACCGAGCGTAGCAGTCCTTGGTATTTTCATGAAAAAGCAATTTGCCTTGAAACAAGGAAAGCGCCATGGCCGCTTGCGAAACTCGAATACAATGGTTGCTCATACAGAATTTCTCATTGTAGATTCGTCTCTCTTACCCGCGCTTTGTCTCCGTTTAGTCTTTCTCGGTTCAAGATACGTTTCTATCCTCAGCAGCTTACGGGACGAAATGACGTCTCTTCTTTTTCGCATTACCGGACCCAATATTTTTCATTGTTATTACATTTTATTCATCGTTTGCTCGATGACAATAAGGCAGCAGGATTTTCGAATCCTGAGGCAAACAAGTACTTGACGAGGAAATAATGAAAGTGGTATTGTATGTCAAAAAATTAAAAAAAAGTTACTGCAAAATTTTATTATATACTGGGTTAGGTTAAACTTTAAGACGCGAAAGTAACACGACGTATCGACTGTACTGGAAATAACAATCGATAAAAATAGATTTTACCACTTTCATTATTAAATAGATTTCATGCTGCAAGCTGCCGCGTAGAGGCGCTGTACTTTTCATACTGTGCGATAGAGCCTCGATAAATGAATTATAAATAATTATTCGCGGAAACCTTATGAGGCGCAAGGAAAATAACTCTGACGTCAGAGTTCTCAGCGAATTCCCTCCATCAATTTAACCTTGCAAAATACCTTCTTCGAGATTTTTCCTGTTAATTTAAAAAATAACAATAGCACGTTCTCGACGACTTTAAAACGATGAGAAAAAGAATCCGTTTTTATCGCAGGCAAAGTGGATACTACGTGTGTTTGTGCTTTGCTGGAATATCGTTAAAAGATATTGCGTAACCTTCACTTTATTCGGTATCCTATATTATCCCATATGGGTAATACGATAATTATGTGCTCCAAGTGCACTTGGGACAGCAAGATTCTCTCCTGAAGAAATTCCACGACACAACTTCGACCTTGTAACTTTCTTATAAAAAGATAATAAAAAATCATCGAATTAACCACCCTCTGAATTCCCATTGGCGTGAGCTGAATCTAACACAGCTTTAACATTTCCTTGATATTAATGGGAACGAGTGTGACTTTATTCCCGACAGACCCTACTTATGTAAAAGTCCCATGTGCAAAGGGTCGGCAGCAAATAGGGTAAAAGGTCGGCTGTCTCAAAATATGAAATATTATTAAACTTGAGACAGCGACAAATCCGAACGTAAAATTGAAAAATAAATCGTATAGTTACGTAATTTGGAAAAAAAAAATAGAATTTCTACCCATCGTTACAAACAATCGATAACAGAAATCCTATTAATCAATCGTATCGATTACAACCGCGCAAGGGAACAGTCCAATTAAAAAATTCATTCAAGCCAAGGAGAACTTAATTTATGAATCGCTTTGAAATTTTTTTTTTTTTCCATTTATATTCCGACTGTACAGGGTGTACGTTAAACACGACTAAAAGAGGATGACCATTATATTTGTTTAACAGGGCTAAAAATTCGCTCGAATTTTCCTGAAAAGATCTGTCGATTGTTCCAGGAGCAAAGTGGCAGCCGCTCTGTTGAACAAGCACCTACAGATCAACGGGATTTCAGCGGGCTTAACGTCGCTGCCAACCGTAGGACAATCGTCCCCAGAACCAGTACCGGATGAGCCGCCAATAACGAGTAGCAGTAAGATGAAGAGGGAGCGTAAGGCAGCAAGGACGCTTGGAATCATTATGTCTGCCTTTCTGGCATGTTGGCTCCCCTTTTTCCTATGGTAATAAATACCGCATGCATTTATTTATACCATTATCATTACCCACCAATCTGTTTCCCTCAGTCTCCATCCGAATCTCAATTTTCAAATCTCCTTCCCACGTAATCCACCCAGGGACTATTCCTTCAGGTAGCTCGATCATAATTCATTAAAATTCGTTGGTAAAGTTCCCCCACCAAATTTCAATCCTATCCAAAGACTGAAGTAATCTGAAAATGGTAACTCCGTCCTTGGGGAACAAAATTGCGGTGGCTCAGATGCAACCCTAGATACTCTAGATTCAAGTAAGCAGCTAGGACTCCCAGGGGATCTTGATGAAAAAGGGAGACAAGTTCGGAGTAAACGTTGAAGAGAAAAAAAAATAAAAGCATCTTTGGTATAACGAACGCTCGTACTTCTCCAACGTACTACTCCTCGAGTAACAAAGATTGATGACAAACACAGATGGAAACCCAAAGTCATGAACCACTGAGATAAATCACTATTAATGAAACCCAAAGACACTAGGTATCCCGTATGACCTATTAAAAAAAAAAAAAAAAAAAAAAAAGTACGTCTCTTCATCAATCTTAGTTATCATCATTTGCACTTTACTTAATTTTCCATTTTTTTTTATCTCTGCCCTCATTCTCGTAACAATAGGATACGTCATGACCTGCATTCGGTACGATATATTCTAGGTAGCTCATCGAAATTTTTAAGAAGGTAATAATGCTGCGCTTCTGGATATACGGTTTGCCGAATACAGGTCGATAGTATCAAGTGGAAAGCAGTACATACGGTGGTTCGATCTAGCAGAAAATTGTCTAGCAGCAGAATATGGCTTTAACGTGGGACTCGATGGAGACTGGGTTGCTGTGTGTCAAGCAGCATCTCGAAATATGTAGACCTAGATTGTGTACATAATGGGCACGACGCACAACGGGCGACACTCGAATACACGTGAAGGCGCTGGGAATACAGAAACGGAACACAGAGGCGAAGCGGAAGTGTAAATGTTCAGTGTTCAGAGTTCAGAGTGTCGAAGGAGGTTAAAATTCGATCTAACCTTCATTGACGCTTCGATTCTGTATCACACGTGAAAAATTTCAAAAGTGCATACGTATCGCCTGATATTTATTATCGTGGAGATGCTATTCATCGATGCATTAATTAATAATTGCACCAGAATCGCCTGCAGTCGAGCCTTGACGAGCTTGTAGACCTGAAGGAGAGTCTCCAAATGGTCTTATACGGGCGATACGTAGTGAGTGCAGCCTAATGCAATATTGGAAGACGATAAATTGATAGGTGAGATATATGTGTATATATGTGTATATATATATATATATATATATATACTTGGAGCTTCCAATTGACTGCCGTTCGGTTGCCCTCTAGCATCTTCAAGATATAAGCTATATAGCTTATCCGGCCATCTTAGAAGCCGGAGCCTTAAGGTATTAGGTCACCGTGTTAATCCTATCGATGCTCCAGAGTGGTACGTAGCAAAGTCCGTCGCCTACGTCTTCCCATAACCTGACCAAAGTAGGCGCGATCAGTGTCGATCGAACTGATAGGGTTAGATATCAAAACGTTGATGCTACCTTTGGTAAAGAGCTCTTTTTTTGGGAAGGTTCTTTTTTATTGGGAAGGAAAGCTTCTTCGGGGTGAATTTTCGAAAAAAAAAAGTTTATCCATGTAACCTTGCCAAGTGTGAAATTTTGGAAAATTTCATTAGTATTCAGAGGACTTGGTACAGGAACCTCTACCAGAGCTCCTCCACTAGTTTGAGTAGGATCTAAAGCATTATTCATCAGGCAATCTACCCTGCAATCCGGATTCTATGCCGTGTAAGAAAATCCACTAGATACCGACGTTAAAGACAGTTTAATTATGCAGCACTGTTGTACCGCCAGTGACAGTCGAAACGACCGTTTTTCACCAGGAAATAAAGGCTTCGAATATTCTCGTGTTACAAGTTCTTAATTCGACTCCGATAACGAAATACCGTGAACTGACCTACGTCACCTTTACGTCCATTCATCCGCATGCCAGACGGGCGCTAGTCGATTCTTTCTTCATCGGAAACTCACGAGTCGGTATAACCTGGTGAGGTAAAACAGTCTCGACTCTGCCAAAACGAGAACTTTGGCGGAATCTACTATAAAAGGCGATAAGTTAACGTGACCGTAAATCGAAAAATCACGTCACAACACAGAAATATGTCCAAAAATTATTCAAGACCGTTTCAAATGCCTTCAAGTTTTTTCGATTCCCTTATCACTCCGGCCTTGATAGAATATTCGACCCTAAACGTGAAATAAGTTTGAATACAGGAAAACGTAACCGGAGCGCTGAATTATTTTCAAGCAGCTGCGAACTGATTGAAAATTTTAGGGTGAACCGGAAAAAAAAAACTTTTCTCCTACATTTGCCAAACAGCGAAGTCGAGATGTTTGAGCTGTGAAATAATTTGCCTTCGCAGGCTTGAAATTCGAGAAAACTTCTCTCGACAGGGGACGAAGATATAAAGGTATCCCTGCCTGTCGATACTAGAGTCTGACAAAGAGTTAAAAAGACGGACCACTTCTTCTCGACTAGTTCGCTTTATCCACAGCCCCCTGCCAGTCATGTATTTCCTTTTATTTTCTTCGATAACCTAGAGGCAAATACTCTTGCCAAACATCCCCCATGCTGTAATCGGGCTTGACTTTCTTTACGTGGACCTAGGATCTCGACACCTGTACGTATACCTGAGTACCCAAATATTGGAAGGCCGGTGACTCGACCTTCTGATGAAACGACCACCACTAGTCAGACCTTTAATCCCTTATTGAAATGACTACGTAAACGAAGTTTCACAGTGCTGCAAGAACTTGACGAGTCCGCCCCGAAACTACCCTTGCGACCCCACGTACTCATTGACAAAGTTTCTTTTTCAGTTGATCGATCCACTCCTAATGCACCAATAGGAAAGCAGCTTGGTTTCAGGAAGTACCTAGGTAGACTCTAAACGGAGACTGATTAACAACTCCCCATGCTTACTTCCTACCGAGCGGATTCATTAACTTGTTTTTCCATGGTTCCTTCTTCTTCTTTTTATTCATCCCCTCTCCTCTTACCGAATCACCAAGTCAGCAACGATCAGCGCAATCAGCCACGGTACATAAAAGTTCTCAGCAAGGATGAGTGTCTGTTTCATTAAAAAAGTTTGAATTTTCCCGCGACAATCTCTTTTGGCCTCTGCCCTTTGCGATACGTGATACGTTTTGCACGAAAAGTTCGAAATCAGTATGCCATCGAGATCATCCTTTGTCACGGCTGAAAGCTTTCTTAGGTTCAGCCCTGAAGATAGGGAGAAGGGACTTCCGGGTACACATCTTTCTTAGATATTTTGATGGATTGTCAGTTGTATATATATATTTTTTTCCAAAATATTTTCACGATATCTTATATCTCTCCAAGGGAACAACGGATCCTCGGATAAGACCTTTAATCTTGCAAAAGACATCATTCAGGCAGCTTTCAGGTATTTCTAACCTACAGCGACGTAGAATTAAATTTTGCATTGAAGACTCTTTCGGGAGCTTTGAGCAGATCCATACGAATACTATAACCACAGTAAATCAGCCATGCGTGAAATAAACATAGGTGGATGACGTTAAGGGTCACGTGATTTCACATGAAAATCATTGAATGAACTTATCGCGTAATGCCCATATACGTATATAAAGCCCAGGTGACAAAAATTCGATAATGACGGTAGACACGTTCGAGAGTTTGAAACTTTGAGGCAATTAAAGAAAATGATCCTGGCTTAGAATTTAAAGGTCCTTTCACGTCTAATTACAGCCGAATGCTTCTCAAAGATCCAAGGCTAAGTGGCGAATTACGAAGGATTGAAATTTTCCTAGAAATTCCAAGACCCTTGATATATTCGAAATGACGTAACTCCCGGATTATCAAGATATAAACAGTGTATCGTCAGACCAATTTGCAGTTTGCAATATTGATTGGTATAAAAAACGTGAGAAAAAAAATTAATTAAATTCAAGCAGCCTAATCATCAGACCAAATAATCTAATCGAGAGTTTAATACATAAAGGATGTTTTCTTTGATCTGTGACAGGTACATGATTACCTCCTTGTGCGACACGTGTCACAGCAAGAACATCGTCGTAGCCGCGGTCTTCTGGGTCGGCTACTTCAACAGCGCCCTGAATCCTCTCATCTACGCTTACTTCAACCGCGAGTTCCGCGCTGCTTTTCGTAAGACCCTAGAGAGCTGCTGCGCCGCCCTGGGTCCCGTCCGGGACATGAGAAAAATTCACAGGAAGCAAGACCTGGTGCACAGCAACGCATCGTCCGAGCTACACGTGAATAATCAGCTGAGAGCCAGTGAGATGACGAACGTACATATCGAAGCATGTATTTAGAAGGATAAGCTGAATATTTATTAAGAAAGAAAAGAAACTTACTGATATTCCTTCGTGTACTGTTATAGTAAGACAATGAAATTCTTGATTTAACAAAATTTATAGAACAATGAATTCGCTCTGTCATACTGTACCGTAGGCATACATAACATATAATTTCGATGCGGACACAGACTCTAATCATCTCCAGAAGGGACTTGTATATGGAAAGGCAAAAAAGGGATTAGGTAAAAAAATGTTTAAATACAAAAAAACTATTCACCATATATAACGCGCAGAGACATGCTCAAGACGTTCGTTCTAACGTGAGTTAACGGGAGGGGGGGGGGGGGGAAGATGTAATATTGGCAGGGATGCTCCAACAATGGTAGCCCTGTGAGTATTGGCTCAAGGCGTCAGGTGCCAAGTTTTCTCTTTCGACTCTCGACCCCAGAGCCAGATGCGTTGGAGACCTCGAGAGCTTCGCGCAATTATCCAGATGATAGGAAAACGTAATGACACCGACAAATATCGAATGACCTATCGATCGCACCTACGAAGAGAAGCCAGTTACAGCTGCGTCCGTTAGCGTCCCAGTAGGTAAATTGAGCCTGACGCAAAGATTGCGAAACTTGCGCCAAATAACGTAGCAATAATTAAGCCCGTAGTAGATAGTATTAGTTTTCTTGATGATATACACCCGGGGATATTCTCTTAACGAATGGACGTTACAGGAGCCTTGCTCGCCATTGATCCTTATTTTAACTATTACCTACCAGCCTGAGGTTAGTCCGATGCGCTCGATACGCAACCGCCTAGCAACTTTTATTGAGTCCGTAAATAAAGTTTCCGTCTAGGGCAGATCGATGGGGTAGCCCAAGGTATTGCCGACGTTTTAAAACGGGAACAGTAACATTGTGGTGCCCCTCGTCGTCGCTTTGCCATGGAAATGTTCTTCACGCTCGAAGAACGTTACACATGCTCAGAAATGTGATATCGAGTTGGTAGAAAAAAAAAATTGAATTTCGAACCGTGATAAAAATATATTTAAAGAAAAAAAAAAAAAAAGGAAAAATTCTTCCTGATAAACGATCTCAGAGTTGGTTCCTTGGGTCGTACTGATAAAAGACGTCACCCGATAAACACAAAGTATCTATTATTACGTATCAGCAACAATAAAATGTTCTACTTGACTATATAAATTCCCTAGTATGTGTGACCGTCACACCAGCCTGCTAGGAAATTTTAACATTGCCGAACATGTAAATATTACTAGATGCTCGCTGCTAGGAAAATTACCTAAGCCATCGACTGACGTGACGGTGAAAGTCTCAAGAGAGATGGTAGGATAATGGGAGGGTGAAATGTACAGGGGATGATTTTTTATTTCGGTTAGCTTATCGTTTCACGCCGAAAGAGAAATGTATCAAAAAAAAAAAAAAAAAACACTCCCATTCAGTGGAGTCCAAGTTATTCCCTATATTACCCACTGAGCGCCATCCCTTGTCCTTAACCACTTACATCCCCCACCCAGTCAAATAAAGAGCTTTATCCTTCCCACGTCCCATTTAAAGCTCCGGGAAATAGCTGCTGAAGAAAATTCACCACCGACAAAGTCGCAGCTTTCACGATTTGGTAGGAGGGATGAAAATGGCAAAGTGATAAAGGGATGAAGGCAGATAATTTTTTTTCTTCAATTCCATATACATGCCCCTTCTGCCGTTTAACGAGAAAAAAAAAAAACTTTCAACGGATACGAGATGAATTCCAATAAATACGTCATTATTATTATTCGGGGAAAGCGTCGAGAGCTTATTTGTGTGTATTTCGTGCCAGTGATGATATTAATGTAAATAGTCGCTTTACCGTAGGAAACCCTCTCGTAAAGCGTATCGTATAAGGGACGCCAAGGGTTGCTAAGAACGAAGGGAATGTAACTTTCGCTTATACGAAATGTAAGCGTAAATGCGCTGTAATACAGAATGCAACCCCCTAAACGTAAACACCGTTCAAAATACAGTGCGTAATAAGTAACGCGTGGTAGAGCGTTGAGGATCAAAGGACTCGAAGAAATATATTAGAAATCCGATTGAACGAACAAATGCAAAAAGCTTCCTTGAAAATTCCCATAGGAAATGTACGATAGCGCCGTAAGTGTGTAAGGTGAAATTACTAAGGAGACTAAGGGGTAAGCGAAGAAAGTAAATGAAGAAAAAAAAAAAGAGAGAAAAGAAAAAAAGAAGAAAAAAAACAACCAAAACCTACTCAAGTTGCGTTATGTAGCAATCATTTTGTACATAAACTAGTTGTTAACTATGTGTAATAGATGTATATTATATATTTCGTACATAAGGGTGTCTTACTGTATATAATAATAATAATAGTAGTAATGATAATTATTATTATAATACCTGAGCGTAATAATAAACGCCTATAGATTAGCTAATCGACGTCATCTCGTAAGACTCAAATGTTTCTGCGATATTCATTGTAAATGCGAAGCAAGCAGCTCACGTAACGTTACGGCTGATAAGAGCGATAAGAGCGCTGAATCGAATAGATGAAAATTCTATATCGTCGATTGTTATGTTAATTACGTGAAGGGAGAACTGAATTTTAGATATGAGAGAGCAATACCAAATACGTATTAATTTGTAGCAATAATGAGTAAATTATTTTTATCTGTTAACGAGATGCGAATTGTTTCTGTATTTAGAGGATAGTAACTGACGTATGGAGTTTTTAGAGAAAATTGATGACTATTATTTTTCGTTACTTTTATTTTTTTTTTCACCCGTGATTGCGACAAATCATTTATATTCGAGTGGTATGTAAAAATTGACAAGATTTTTTTTTTTGACAGAGTATAAAAATAATGATCATTATCCGTTGAGAGAATCAACGTAATCGTCGTGAATCCTTCGGGACGGTTTTCAATGCCGCAAGAAGAGAGAAGCAATGAATGAAAATGAACGCAAAGCTCGAGTACATTTTTCGCGCTTGTAAAAATTCAATTCATCCGCTTCAACACGTATCCATAAAATAAAGTAATGCGCGAAAATCACTCTTTCCATAAAAATAAAATTTCATTTTCGCACCGTGGTGAACTTGTTTAAATTGCTTACGCAATAGCTATACCAGCGTCGACTGTATCGTGTTACATTATATAGATATATAGAAGCGTCAGCGAATTCCATTCGTACGATTACCAGCTGCGCGCCAGGTAAGAAAAGAAAAAAAAAAGAAAATACGAAAACGGATATTGAAAATCGCGTTAAAGCCGACAAAGATATGAGCAAATTCGTAAGATCTTATGCGAATATTGTGAAATTTGCAAAATCTGCGTATCAGTTGCAGCCTAGTAAATGAATGTGAATACAAAAGATATAATTACGACTGTGGCCTATTGTATTAAGATAAAAAGCAACAATCGTTTCTTCTTTTTGTTTTTAATATTATCAAAGAACAAGCGATACGCGTATTCTGTGAAATAAAAATCTGTAACAATCACCACGACTAATTTCACGTAATGACCACGATTGATAATTTTGAAATTTTATAAAAGACAATTCAACTTCCGTTTCATTCGATACACCCAAAAAAAAAAAAAAAAAACAAAAAAAACGTACACTGCGGAACAATCATTAGCTTAAGAGAGAAAAAGAAACAGCGAGAATCATCCTCGAGTATCTTCACTCGAGTAAACGTTATCATGAGAAACAATAATAATATTAATAAACAGTGAAGAAAATTCGACGAAGATGCGCAGCTCTTTATTATTAGAACTTCTGTATCCCTTTACCCAAGTGTAATTGACATGTGACGTAATGTATCGGTAACATCATAATTCAGTGTCTAAGTGTAACGAAGTTATCCAAGATACGTATAAGTCGACAGAGTGATAAACCAAAAATACAATTGAAAAAAAAATAAGGCAGTATTGAACAAAAAAAAATTTAATATAAAACGAACGAACAATGCAAAAGAGGTACTATCGAGTTTCGCTATATCGACTTTGAAGAAGAGACGCCACGTCGCGTAGAATTCAAACGAGGGAAAAGGAGGTCGCGGATATCGATTGACAATAGAATGAAGATTTATTTTCTGTTACGCGAGCCAAAGGGAGAGTATTAAATATACGTATTACCCAACGGCCAAGTAAAACAATATTGAGAAACGTCTGCGAGTCTCTCTAGCCCATAAGTGTGTGTTTCGAAAATCGTTGAGTGTCCCGTAGCCATATTGAAAATTGGAAGAAAAAAAAAAGAGAAAAAAAATATATCATTCGATCCATACGAGTAAGGAGGAATGGATCGTCTTAAGGACACGTGAGACATTGAAATAAAGGTATTTTAAAAAATTTGTATAGTCCAACCGAAGTAACTCTCTAATACCTTCGTATTCTTTCTTTAAATATTAAAGCCTATATCCTATACGTAATACCTCGTCAATCTCGTTACACTCGAGCGCGGAGATTGTATCGGGGCAACGAAAGTACTTTGATCCTTTTCCACGATTATTCCTCTGGCAGAAATAACCTCCCCTCCCCACCTATCGATCCTCACCCTTCGATCACTGATACCCTTTGCACCAACACACTATACTGACCATGAAAGCCATCGACTTTGTTCTCCGGGTCACGTTCGAATTAAATTTCGCTACTTGCCTTCGTCTCGAAGGATTCACTGTGAGATGGATTCGCGACGCCATTTTGGATCAAATCAAAATTAAATGATGCACTGTAACGTGAACTAAATTTTTTTACTTTCTTTTTTTACTTGGTTAGCCTATATCCTCTTGACTATAGGTACAGTAATACACTTTTACTCGATCCTCTTGCTTCAAATATTTACATTTAATTTTATTAAGTTCGAGAACATTCAGTGCGGGAAGGTTGGCAAGCCGTGATTTGATATGAATGAAAAGGTTGTTGTTGATTTTTACGTGTCAACTTTGAACGGGGTCTTTTTTTACAAAAAGCTGATATATATATATATATGCTTTTCAAAAGCTCCGTTTTTTTTTTTTTAATGTTTCCTTAGGCAATGAGCTTTTTCTATGAGCAGCCATATTCACTTTACTACGATTTAATTTGTTGTTATCGCTTCTTCTGCAAATACATTGGGGATAAGAAAACAAGATGGCCACGCGCTGCGTTACTACTGAGATAAAAAGGCAGGTAAGGATGCTTACGAAATGTTTTATACAGCAGTCACTTCCGCTTCAAGGATTACGAGTGGATGTAAATTGAAATCTCTGACTAAGAGGATCAAACGAGAAATATAGTAAAATCCACGATTCCACGAGAAATCAAAATCATAAGCTGCTCTGCTATCTCGGTAGAATCGCTCCGAGCGTTGAGCGTCGGTTTTATTGGAATAACCCAGTTTCATTTTCATAAATTAATTGCTGCTGTTATATTAAATTGCGTGCGCCGGTTACACCATTCCTATGCATACCGTATGGAGATGCTGCAAATGGTATCCGGTTGCACACATAGTTCAATAAATCTCAGAGAACGACAAGGGGACGACACATGAATAGATACTGCTGAAAGATTACACTATCGCATACAGAAAGTTAACAGTAATTGTTTGTTTGGCGAAAAAAAATTTTTTTACTCCATTCGTAAAAAATTAACAAAGTTCATAAAATTCTAATGAAAAATAAGGAGAAATCATGATTTTCAAAAATAAAAGCTCCGATTTTTCCTCATCGTTCAAATCATACTGTACACCGAGGATATCAGATGTCAATATTCTTATTTAATATCGAATAAAATAAAAGACCGGTGGCTCCTCATCAACAAATAAAATATGATAGGATTTCCATAAACGGATCGAACGCTTCTGGTTCCCAGAGCTCTCCGAAATTCTCAAAGTTCATATCAATTGCCGGAAGGAAATTTGTCGAAAGTATAAAAAAATCTGCAAAGGATCGCAAAACGAATAATTACGAGGAACAAGGGTTCGCCCTAACCTTTAAAATTCGTCACTGTAGTGGAAGACAGATGGCAGCATATGTACTACAGTATATTCACTACAGTGTAGCGAAATATGTAGAACGCGGGGTCTTCGCGTATTGTAAGCCTACAGATTTGTGTTATTCTCCGTATTGTAAGACCACGTTCAAAAATCCTTGGCGTACATACATAGAAATGTGTCCATTGTCGACGATGCTTTTCGACTACTTTTTCATATCCCACACGATTCTTATTCGCTGTCTACCGCCTGTATAGCCCTATAGAAATTCCTTCTGAAATTCAAACGAAGCCACCCAGATCACTGCCAGGTGTACAGGTAGTACAAAAATCTGGGATTACTGCTTGAAAAATATACATACGCGAATAGAGATGCTTTGTAAGAAAAACTTTTTGAAAAGTTTCTCAGCCTTTGTCAAAATTCGGAAAAAATCGTAATGGCCGTTCGAACGACTGAAAAAGACGCCGGTGCGAGTATCGCGCTTCAAAGATATAAAGTCTACGTTATACCTTAAGAACGTCACAAGTCATTGAAGGGTGCGTAATGACCTTTAAATTTGAAAGAAACCACCCACGATCGTTAGGCCGACGTAACGATCGACTGCGATAAAACGGAAATGGTGGAAGCGAAAATCTTCTTAGTCGACATAACCAGTGTGACTGGGATACCACTTGAGCACAGCAATCAGTTCCGGTTCTGTTATCAAAGAGACTACGACATTTACTGTAATATTACAGACAGCATAGAGCACGTGCTTGTACCTACTAATTCATCCGTATTAAAAGAGGATAAGGTAATGACGTTCAAAAGGACGACCACCATTTTCTTTCTCTGGTTTTTGGAAGGTTAGATGTGGGGAGGTGAGAAAAAAAATTCGTATGAACTAGTTGCCGCAGTCAAGCAGCAGCAGCTTGTATAAGATTCTAACCTAACTTTTGTTTCACGAAAAACAGGAACAAAACCATCCTTTCCGACGGACGATATACCGGGTGAATTTTTTTTCTCCGGTAATCGTTAGGTATATAACTTGAGACGCCGAAATCCAGTTCCCAGGCATCGAGCCTAAGCACATTAGACTCTGGACCTTGACATAAGTTGGCTTCAACAACGTCGTATCGGCGAATTGCCAGCATTAATTAGGAACTCGTGTGGTTCCCATGCGGCTTCCTAATTAATTTTGAACCACTTACAAACACATTCACGCCCATGGACGGGCATGGGTAATTGCTTACATGTAAACCCTCCTAGAGTCCCTTATATTGAAAGCCGCGTCAGCCGAGCCTCGTGAATTCACGAATTTCCAAAAGTGCTTATCCAGTTAGAATTGTCAGGAAAAAAAAAGTGAAACTTTCGCGCCCAAGGGACCCGTCATTTTGGTTAACGCGTGAATTACCAAATTCAACCAAAAATAATTTGAGAGTCTCGAGCTAAAGTCTGATTCCTGGTGAGTCAAATGACATTTAGAGTTGACAATTCCTACAGATTGACAGGAACGTTTACATAAAATTGTCTGTACAGTCACTGTGAAAATCTTTAACAAAGTTAAAAGATGTTCCTTAGTATTATCTGCTGAAACAATTAGGAAAGCAAGCAGAAACCCTGTAACTTTAATTCTAACAAAGTTCTCGAGTACTTGAGAAATATATAAAAGCGGAACTCGACTCTTACTTGAACTTCCGGTAACTAGTAAATCTAGAGATTCGAAATAAAATAACTTTCTTTTTCAAGTTCTTCTCAACGTAATAATTCATTCCTTCTGTCAGGTGCGCATTGAGTCCCTTCCCTCTGCGAGTGGACAGGATCCATAAGTAAAGGGAGAAAAAAAAAATATCGCCGGGTGCATCTCCAGCATCCGTAAGAGTCGGCGCAGATAAGATCCATGAAATTAAGAACGCTTGTTAGTTAAATTTAATTTCAGTTGGAGCGAGAGCACCGAGAACAGGGAGTGCAGGGTCGAGAAAGCTGCGGGACACGTGATCACGTAGCAAACAATTGGATCAACTCGAACCGGGGCCCTAACTCGATTTACCTGCGTTCCAAGATATATCTTGGTAGCATCTCGCGAAAATAAAGGCATAGTCGTTCGCCTTCAAATACACGGCAGTCTAGTGCGTTAATATTGCAGGAATAAAAGAGAGCGAAAATTAAAAAAATCACAGATTACTCCAGTAACTCCAAAGAGAAAATTCTGTTTACCCTGAACTAGTGTAAATTTCAAATTATCAATTTCAAATTTCGAAATTACGACAATAAAGGCTCATTAAGGATATTGCACAAAATAAAAAGGTTCCAAGTATTACTGTTACCTGTAATTATAGTATTACCCAAATGGTACTGACAGTCTCACTTTAACCCTTTAACAAATTTTTTTTTAACAAAATGCAAAAAAATCAGATACGTATACAGGGTCATAGCTCGGAAGTGCATAAAATTTGTGAAACCCTGTATGAATAAATAATTTTCGTATAATTATTATTTATGCTGAATTTAACAAGGCTGCGTGCCACGTGGTAATATAAAATATATAAAACAAAGTCCTGCCCGAGTTAATTCACGCTTGCGTCTCAAAGGGTTGATTGTCCCCAGTTAACTCTCGACTACTTAAATTTTCTTTATACTGATTACGCGTAACAAGCAAATCCTTACAATTTACTCTCACCCTCTGTAAGTTCAAGCAGATTTCATCTTAATCCCGTTGATTGCGAGAATCTTGTAAAGTTTGTAACGCTCGTTTGTTAGCGTCAGTGGTTAACAGACGCTGTAATTGTTATTTTACGTGGAAAACCTATACGGAGGTTTACGTGTACAACCCTTGATGGATAAGACAGGGGGTGGCAAACAGCAGACAAACGAACAGTTCGTTTCCTCAAGATTCCAGAAACTTCTGAGTCTTGCAGGGTACAGAGCCAGAGGGTCGCGCGTCTGCGACGAGTAATAAAACCACCCCTTCCCGCCCGGGTGATTGCAGCAATAAAAACTCCCCAGGTGTAACGACAAGATGCTGTTTACTTTCAGGAATCGTCTCTTTGGTCCAGCTGACCCAGAATCCATTGATTGAGATCGCAGCACCCATCCAATAGGAGCAGATAGAATCCAGTATTTTTGTAACCCCTTGAAAAAGTCTTTTATCCCTTGGGAAAAAAAAATCACCCTTATAAGAACTCTATAGACAGTTCTCCATCTCACCCTCTATATATTTATAGAACGTATTTCGTCCCATTGAAATCCTAATGTATCACGCGACATCTAGATCCCCAGCCGATCAATTCGCACCTCCATCCACCGACTCCGAGTCTATACCCATGACATTGGAAGACCGTAGAAATCCACTTTACGCCTCTTCTTTTTTCTATCCTCCGACCCGCGTCAAATTATTCGGCCGAATTTAATTTCCTCGCCTGATAAAATCCCGCGGCAACGCCAAAGCAACGTGCGAACAGCGTCGATTCGATTGCCGCGGGAAAACGCGGACAGAATTTTAATAGCGTCGTGCACGACGTCACAGTCGACTTCGAGATCGGATTTGGTCACTTTTGGTCCATACGAAAGATGGATCCACTGTGGATGAACAAGAATGAAATAAATTCCATTGTTGCCATAAGAGATCCGGAGGGAGTTATTGCGATTTCTTGGATAGGACGATATTTCGTTTTCTTTGTATTTTTCTTTTCTTTCTCGCACCCTCTCTCTCTCTCTTTCTTTCTACTTCTTTTTCGGGTCCTAAAAGAAATTCCAAGAATTTCAATTACAAT
The DNA here is from genome assembly GCA_031762395.1 of Calameuta pygmaea. Classification (NCBI taxonomy): domain Eukaryota; kingdom Metazoa; phylum Arthropoda; class Insecta; order Hymenoptera; family Cephidae; genus Calameuta; species Calameuta pygmaea. The sequence continues at coordinate 312,752 of JASANN010000380.1, read as the reverse complement.
ACATCAAGTTTTGCCTATACTTCGTAACGTTATTACCGAACTGATACGGAGGTAGTCTCTATCACTTTTACATCTCTTCTTTTTTTCACCCTGATAAAAGCAAAACAAGTGACTCGTCTAGACCCTCGGCGAATGTCTTTACGTAGTCGCGTTTTATATTTTTCAAGAAAAGCGTAAACACCTCATATACGAAATCCAATATTCTTCCACCTACGTTCACGTACCATGTGTACCGTTGATGTTGATTCGGGCAAGGCCACGTGTTACGTATAAATTGGGACACTCTCCTAGCGACAACACACACGACTCTTCGAAGGAGGAATTTCAAGAAGGATTTGTATTATTTCTTTTACCGCGTTATTTCGCACAAACAGAGAAAAATCACTAAGGTTACAAAGATTCCAGCAAAACAACCATCGATAAAACTAAAAGGAACGCGCAGCGTTATTCGTCGTCGGACATACATTCAAGAAATGGAATAGAATTCCTTGAAAATGTTCAACACTGAAATATGTATGAGAACCCAGCAAGGTTTCTGCTAAAAAAAAAGCCAACGGCGTTCAACCCCTACGCATATGAAAGTCACGGGCCCGCGAGTCACGGCTCCAAAAAGGGGTTAAAACGTGACTGGGTGATTGTAAAAGAAAAAAAACAAAAACAAAAACGATTACTTTGATCGGAGGATAAAATTGATTTCCGAACCCAACCCAAAACCCGCAACTGATTGTCAACCCTCACCGATGCTTACTACCAACCCTTATTTCCGAAGAAACTAAAAGGATCCAGGACGTTTGCCCCAAACAAAAATCATTATCACACAATGGTCGCGCCTCGAACAATCCGATTCATCCCTTGCGACGGGGTGCAGACACGCAAAAAATAATCAATTTTCCTTCTGGCTGCAGTGACCCCAAACCCCGTTCACTTATCACTGATACTATCAGTCGCTAGTCTTCTTGGAAGGAGGATCGCGGTAAACGGTACATACATCCGGATCCCCAGTGCATGATTTCGTCGAGCAGGGGGATGAATTTCGCCAATACATTAAATTGCGAGGGACGTTGCGCAAACCCCAGTAAAACTACACAGAGGCACGCGGGTAAAGTGTCTAACCTGAAGGATACAGCGTTACGTTGAAAATGTCAAGAAAGGATTATCCTTAAATCCCATACCGGTGAGAAGGGATGAAGTTAACGAACCCATGTTCCTTTATCCAGCACGTATACACGCGAGTAACGTAATTCCCAGGAACGTACATGAAAATTTTATGGATCGCGTTTACCAGCCACTCGCACCTAAGATGCAGCTGTGCAATTACCCAGGAAAATGTATTAGCCGCCACCCTAAAGCCATATGAAAAATCAGAAAACCCAACACAAAGGGGAATTAAGAGGAACTATTTTTAACGTCTACCAAGACGAACGAATCAATTCGAAATTGGTTGCTACAGTGTGGTGGTGACGTTAAGGTGGATTATGGTGAGAGAGAGAGAGAAGATAAAGAAGAAAGATAAAAGAAAATAGAATGGGTGGGTGAGAAAACAAACAAGAAGGCAGTGTTAAGCCTACAATGGATCGACAGCTCCTTCCCAGCCAAGTTCATCCCTCGGTCTGTAGGTATTTGGCTTTATCGAAGGACTTTCCGTGCTCAAAATTCACTGGGGCTCGATGGGTCAGAGGTTGGGGAAATGAAGAGGCTCGAGTATTGGCTCCTGCCAAGAGCAGCCAAACAATTGCGATACAAACACAGCGCGTCGTTTCCTTTCTGAAAAATGATCGAGTGGGATGTAGGATTTTTCGCAGTTTACTTATTTCAAGAAAAAGTAATAGCCACGACATAAAAATCTAACAAAGATATTGTGTAAAGTGTGTGCGAGATAGAGGACGAGAAAAAAGTATACAAACTGGGTGATTACGATGCGCAGGAAATCACATAAATTTTCAATGTTAAATATTTTCTTGTTAAACTTTTTGCTTGCTTCTATAATAAATCTAACGTATTTTTGTATATACGTGAAAACCATGTCTTCGCATACGTACATCCCTACAGTATTCTAGTACACGAGGGAACGTGTACCTGACGTGAGACTCCGGCGAGTCTCTTGATTTCCGACATTGTACAGCTATGATTTATGAGACATACAGTGCAGCGTCGACACCCTTGCGAATTTCTCACTGCATACAGAAACCTTGCGATTTGAGTGACTGACTGGCTGACTGGGAATACGTGGCAAATCTCAATATGCATACAAAAGCCACCCTACTGTTAATTAGACTCTATCGAAAAAAAAAAGACTTCGAGTCTCGAAAAGAAAGTATCGTGAAGTCTCGGTAAAAAAAAATTAATCGAGATAAATTTCCAAGGGTAGTAAAACGATAACGAACAATTGTCAGAGTAAATTGTAACCGAAGTAAGATAAGGCTGGTAAATTTTCTTAGGCGAGAAATCAAGAAAAGTACAGCCTGGAATTTAAATTGAAAATCGTGGGCGAAGGATGAAAGAGAAATTAGGTAAATTGACGAGTAATTTCGATTTTCGCGCCAGTCGAATATTAACCCCTTCCCGTACTTTAGCGAGTCTGACTCGCGATGAAGATTTTGGCCCAAACATGCATATCGCGAGTCAG
>JASANN010000380.1:195206-308782 GCA_031762395.1 Calameuta pygmaea | reverse complement strand
CCCGAGACAGACTAATTTTGACAATAGCCAAATTCGGGAACTAATAATTCTGATTGGTCGAGATCCTTGTAGCCGATAACTCCTCCTTTCCTTGGAGTCGTCCCTTTAAACCAAATCGAGAGCGTCCTTTAACGAACCGGTACGTAAGATAACTGGAGATCCTCGACGGCCGCTTCCCCAGGACATCGGGCGACAGCTGGGCACCACATCCTCAACTCGGGCAGGAGGTTCCTCCCCTGCCCTTAACCTTATCCAAATCGTACCCTCCGCCCGCTCTACAGCCCTTTGCCCATCTTCAGCCGGCGCCGGTATTACATCCGGGCTTCTGCCGGTCCGTGGAGACGTCTCCGTCGGTTCCTCTACTCTTCTCCTCTGCCGGGCAACTCGTTACGTCGAGACTATCTCCCCTCAGCAGATTCGAGCACCTCGACCTCTACTAAACAATAACGAAATCGTCCGAGAGCATTGGCAAAACTGTATTAACCAACCCGAGAGCATAGTTTCTGACCAGGGTGGCGACCCGAAGGGAGCCGGAAACGAGAACGTTATCTTTATCGGTAGCCGGAGTCGCCTTGTGACCGTGATTCGAAAAATCACGTCACAATATATACTCGAGAGAATAAGAAAGAACGCAAAAAGATTGACGGATGGAGAAATAATTAGAATTTTTTCTGCGCGTGGAGTTGAATATTTCCTTAACAGTGAACAGAGATAAAAAAAACATTGAAATTATACTGATTCCAGGCAATAAAAATTCCTCATACCAAATTCAGCAGAATTCAGTTAAGTTCCACTGAATTTCGCACACTCCAGTTCTTTTCATCTGAACAGGATACTGAATCGCCTTATGGCATCCTTTTCTTCTTCGAAGATCCAGCGCTTTTTGAATTTCCCTAACCCGACGAAAAATGATATTACCACGGCAGATAAACAAGTATTCACAACCATACGCGATACAGTGTACCTATGACACACCAGCCAACTCGTGCAACACGATATTAGGTATTAGAGCAAAGAAAATTTCAAGTTCATTAAGTTCATGAATGAATCCTGCCTACTCTATTGTAAACACGAGCAATATAGATGAAACAGTAAACCGTAACGAAAGACGAAGATAGGCCGTGTCTACGAAATTTGGTACTTAATAACCCATATAACCTACCCCAAGGAAATGAAGTTGTGTATCCGGAGGGTCCCAAGGCCGTTGAAGACAGCACGCATAACGAGCCTCCTAATACTTTCGTAAAATCCTCTACTAAGGCCGGATAATAGCAGAAAGCCTTTACCAGGCGTAATCCGTCCATTAAACGTTAACTGCGATTACTCAGCTACATAACCTCCCTCTGTTGGTAAGTTTTAAAAAGTAAAAAAGAAGATAAGGGCACGTCGTCGCGACGCCCTCAGTTCATCGGTATCAAGATACCGAGGGGTGCACGTGCACCCGACGCGACTGTCTATAGCAAATGGCGGTCTTTTCAACGGAAATTGAGAAAAACTCTTAAATTTCTGTCCGAGACAGCTGTTTCCTATGTCGACCTTCGCCGGGGAACCCCCGAATCAACCAACGGTAAACGAATGGACGTTCCAGCAAATAGGGAGCGAGGAGCATTTCGCAAATGACGAAAAATGCAGGGACCTCCTATCCAGAACCTGGCAAAGATTTATTATTAAGGACTGTCCAGACAGTAGCAGATGGATGGAAAGGGTATATCTGGGCTTCGTTCCAAAGGGGGAATACCCTTTCATAATTGACAACCAAAATGGTGGATTGAGGAAGATGGGACTGAATCATTTATAGGAGAGACGGACTTGGGTTCGTCTCAACGCGAAACTTAATTATTAGATAGGAACGTTTTTCCCGTAGTCCATAAATTGATACCGTACATCTTACCCGTATTTATTGCTGATTCTTATCGATTTTTCCATTTCTCGAATATTTTACCGTAAAATTAGACTTCAGCGTTCCCACCAAAAAGTTATCAGATCTCTGACGGACTCTATCAAAATAGTAATTTAGCGTGAAATATATTGCGCGGCGTAGATATGTGCCAACCACGAAATAACCATAACGCTAATCTGCTGAAATTGGTCATAAAATTCCCTTCAACAATGCAAATTGGGTAGGAGGTGCGCGACTGCCCGATGAACCAGAAATAGATATTGCACGAGTTCACTGCAATTCATAACGGCGGTACAATCAAAAGTTAATTGAATGACACTGAATGTTAAATATAATGTTAAGCTTTATACGAATGAACATATGCGTATCCTTATTCAAAAATAAAAAAAATAAAAAAGGGAAAAACTTAATACACGCCTTAAAGACAAATTCAAGTATACATACGACATAACGATTTTATCTAATATTTTTCTTGTGTTTGTTTATTTTTTTTATATTTTTTCTCACCTCAATATCTCTTAGGGCTTTTATAATAATAATAATAATAATGATAATAATTAATGATTAATCAATCATTATTTAGAATTATTGTACATCGATATATTATTCAATATACTCCATTTCATATATTCTATATTAATATAGATTTCTATTTGTTTCAATTAATTTCTTAAAACTTTTTCGTTTATCACCTGCCGAGGAAAAAATGTGGCAACGTGCGAGAAACACTTACTTAATCGGACAAAACTTCGAGAGCTTCGATTTTCGTAAATAATTTTCAGTATTTTCTTTCCTTTCTCCCTCTCTCTCTCTCTTTCTTTTCGACTTTCACTCGGCAATTGCGCTGCCCTCGATGAAACGCCGTGACCAGGTACGCTCGACGATGCCTAATCTTAACCTAAGGATAGTCGAGATCCCACGTTTGTTATATAAATATTTCCAATCTCGTATTTAGCTGCCCGCCAGAAAATCGAACGTCTCGTTATCGTTGTCGGTATGAGAGAACGTCTTCTCACTGTTATCAGCCCTATCCCCTTTTCCGTATAACCGTGTCCCGGTTATCGTGCCAGACACAACGCTTTGTCGTGCAGCATCTCAAAATTGACTTGCACGTTGTCCATGGCTGTAAATATTGGGCGAGCCACCTTATCAACGTGTTTCCTTCTTCTTTTGTTAATTTATCAGTAAAAATTACAAAGTTAAGATCACATCTGCGTGATTGAAGAAACAACAGTGCTAAGGGACTAGAGGCTAAAATGCGGAATTAGTAGAAACGTAGAGTGAAACAAGCGGATACGAGTAAACAAACGGATTCGTCACTACATTTTTTGTACTTTTTTGATTAGGGTTAATCATTTTTTTTTTCACCTTTTTCATCTCTCTTTCTCTCTATCTTTCCTTGCTTCATATATTGTCTTTTTCTTCTTTGTTTTCTCAGTCTGCAGCACAGGAGAGACAATTGTTTGCTCAGACTAACGACAAGAAGAAAATATTATGGTCCATTCTTTTTTCTTGACCTTTCGCCTACAGTAAAGTACAGATCTTTATGTCATTTGTGCTTCTTGAGTAAGTAACAAACATTCCTTTGGTGTCGTAGATTGATGAAAATCGTAGAGATAAGTGATGACCTCTTTTTCTCCATGAACTTATATTATTAAATAAAGCCGCGTTCACAGATCCCCGCAATTCACAAAAACCTTATAGGAAAGTTTACCATCCTCTCTTTCCTGGTAATTCGCAGACTAATTATTCCTTTTTTCATCCTCGACATCGTTCTTCACCGTTTTCTCTATCTCTCTCACTCTTACTCACTCAATGCCTTCGCAGCCCTCAGACATCCACATAATGATCGAGTTACTTTTCGCTTGCATGAAAAAAAATGGAACGAACTGGAACTTCGTAATTTACCAAGTGACCCGAGCACAATTGACCTCTACCGCCCTAAATAAAGCAGACGTTCCTTCAGAATGGGAAATGAGAATCCCTATATGATTTTTCTTCTGTTTAATTCGACTACGACGTAATTGGAAAGAAAATATAGTTTTTTTTTTAATCAGATTTATATATATATATATATATATATATATATCTTTTATCTTCCCTCATTTTTCTTTAACCATCTAATATTTTACAGCGAGACATAGGCGAGTCGTTACTTTATCGCGCTCTATGTAAAAAGTACGAATTACTACAGTGACCATAGATGGTAACGTATGTTGTTATCAGCAACTCATTACTCTATGGTAATTTGGTATGGAGCACTTTAACATGGTTAAACCATGGAATTTATCACCGAGAATAATTTTTTTTTTTTTTAAGCAATGGGATCGATTGGCGAACATTCGCGTGGATTGTTTTTTCCCCCTCCGGTTGCCTCAAAGCACCCCTCCCCATTCACTTTCCCACATAACAGAAATATATATATATGGATACAGTTAGTAACGTGGATTTTGGGATAAATGACATCAATGTGCAGGGTTCGTATAGTGATGTCCTATTTTTTTTGTTTTCTTTTTTTCTCATTTGGGACGGTAGGCACCACGCGATACTGATATTGCTATTTGCTTGTCTTTTTAATAATAATAACAAAAGAAAACATCTAGAATCCGATGAGATACCTCGTAACGAATAAAAAGGAAAGTTATGTTTTTCACCATCGATCGAATGTCGTTTGCATATAAGCCCAATAGATGCCGATAATCGGCAAATAAGAAGAACAGAAAAAAATACTTGGACTAAACTAAGTAAAGCAAAATAGGAAACCTTTCGCGAACGTTCGACACACGCCAATTCGAATAATAAGTTAATAAATTAATGTAATATTAATTCGTAATTATTCGATACAACTAATAATGCGAATCAATAGGGATTCGACTATCGAATGACACGGTAATCGTTAGTAACGTTTCGAAAGTTTAAAAGTCCGTGCTCGCGGCGTGCGTACATATTTTTTTTTTTTCTTTCGTTCTCTTTCATTTTTTTAATTTCCCGTCGCTCGAGTCATGAGTTTCCATAGGACTACTGACTCTTTTGCATCCAACACTAACGCACTTCAGGCAGCTGCGGATCGCAGATCCTGCGTTATCACATCTTTTCGAGACCCATCTTGCGCTGAAGAAATAGATGCAAATAGAGATGTTTTTACCGATGTTAATCCCATTCCGACGCTTCGTTTTACTCGGGGACAGCGGCTGCTCTAGGTTACTCGTCCTCAGTGTCGCCATCACTGCTATAATCTTGAAGAGTTGCTGGTCTTGAGAATGGCGCATTGTTTGTCTGTCTGCAATAAACAGCCCAGCATGCTGAGTATAAGTATTTAAAATTGAGTGTTATTCGTTATCGAAATAATCGACTGGCTCATCGACTTCGGATAACATGAGAGCTTAATGTATTTGGAACAGTTTGCTGCTTACTTACGCAAGGCGTCTATAGTGATTGAGCCATTCCTCTATCATTTGCGCCACTAGAAGAGGTCTCTTGTGTAGTTTTTGCTGCGCGACGAGGATACCGCCCTCGGTAGTGCACACGTCGAGCCATTGCTTTAGGATGACTTCTTCGCGGCCCACTTCTTCAGGACTTAAAAAGTGTATTGGTAGAAGTTTCCGATCACGATCCATTAAAGGCATGAAGGTTGTTTGCATCTGCATTTGCATCTGTTGCATGGGACTACCGCCTCCGCCAACACCGACGCCTCCATGTGTCGCCAGAGGCGGAATCCTGGACGATGCGTATGGCTCGATAGGCACCAAAGCGGTGAAATGACCACGCGTGTATCCCAAAGCAATTGGCGAGCGAATACAGAATGACAGTTCCCATAATAACGGTAAATAAACTCCCTCGAACCTTGCATAACCTGTGAATTGTTAACTTCATTAAGTGGAATTCACAGTATAATCATAAATCCATTGAAATAGGCTTACCTATATCCTCGCCCCGGAAGCTCTTGACATATTTTACCCCATAGACGATTATTGGCCTTCTTAGAATGTGAGCTAACGCAAAAACATGTAACTGCTCAAGAGCACTTCCTGGCTGCGCTGCAGTGGCCAATAGACTCTCCCAATCCTCCTGCCACTGAGTCTCCTCTAAAGTGAAGTCTAGCATCCTCGAAGCTTGAGACGCCTCGTACTCTCGCCAGCGTTGATAAAAGCTATACAAATGTAATACAGACTTGTATAATCTTCTTATTCAATAATTTACTATTCATTGCTGGTTGCTGTATTACTCACAACTGGCCTGCTTGTTGTAATGAATCTGCAAGAGCTCTGCGCAATGCATTATCTCTATCGAAAACACCCCACGTGGCTTGCATCGCAGAATCCAGCAGACAATCCCCAGCTGATCGATTCCAGAGAGCATGTAGACGACTACCTAATCGCTCTGTTACTTCCAAAGACCAATTCAACGCCGGAGGTTCACCACCCCCGCCCTCTAGTTGCTGTTGAGCCTCTTTGTCCAGAAGTTCCTCCAACATTTGCTCCTGTACGATGCTTGGAAGATCTTCCACCTTCGAATTACGTACTCCATCAGCATTAATATGAATTATTATGTATGCTAGGTAAGATTATTAATAATAACCTCAGCTGGTAGGGCAAAGGTCGCCATGTCCGTAACGAAGTAACAAGGTAAGGAACCTTTGCGCAAACGGATACTATTTGTGACGTGTCTACGTATCTGTGCCGCCAAGTCGGGAGCCACATAGCTGGGAACTCTTTTCACCCCTGAGCCAGAACCCTCAATTTGCGACAAGAGCGTCGCTAAAATGTCTTCTCGTTGAAACCTGCAAAGGCATTTAGACCTTAGACCTTGAGACCAGCGTACAACGAGGAGAAGTTTCGCATTTATTTGACCTTTCCAGGTCAGTGACATTCTAACCAAGGAGGCAGGTAAACACTGAGAGCCATTCTGGAGAGTTTCCAAAAGAGTCTCAAAAGAAAAAAGATGCATTGACAGTAAATCTCTAATATAAAAAATGTGGGCGTGGATAATAATCATAGTAAGTTATGAAAATCTGAGTACACGTGGAGTAAGGAATTGGCGGGGTCTGTACCTGATCGCCAAATGAACTAGGGTATGCCCCACGTCAAAAGCGCTGCTTCTATTTAGTAGTAGAATCTCGGAATGCGTTAACTGACGAGCTGGATCTCCGCCACTTGCCAAATACGCCTCGACAGGCGCATTATCGCCTTCAACAATGCCAAGACATGCGTTTAACCAGCACCAGTCGGTGTGGCGTCTTAGTTGTTTCAGCCTACGCTCGTAGTCACAGTTATTGGGAGATTGCGGAGCAGGCAAACTGTCATTTCGACTGTCGAACCTATGAGAACTCCTAAAACAACACAGTATTAAATTAGAATACGAGATAACTTGTGGATGCCGTTGAAAGATAGGACAAGATCAAGGTCGCACCTTCTGGCTATCGCCAAATTCTCATCTCGTTGCGCTTGATGAATATAGGGTGTATGAGGCGGTGATGGCAAGCCACGTTGGCTGTGATCCCTTTCGGGACTCGGTAAGATGAGACCTATATTCGTAGTGGATTTCTCCCTCCTGTCTTTTTCCTTCTGATGTCCACACATAATACATTTTGTAGCCTTCGGCCAATTCTCATAAGTACACATAAGGCAGGACCACTTGTCCGGATGTACATTCTGTTGCGCGTTCAAATATCGTTCTGGATGTAGATTGATCGGTGGCGGATTTAACTGGGAATTTGATCCCGAATTAGGCGGAGGATCACCCAATCGGAGGGGAGCTAGCTGCTCGTGTAAATTGGAAGCTATGGAGTGTATCGACTGAACGTTATTTGTCGTCCTTCGGTTATCACACTGTCCGCAACGTGTTGTGTTCTGGTAATTAAGATAGGTGCACATTTCACACGACCATTTTCCACCTGATGGCAAATTCTGACTGTAATTCTGGGGGCAGAGATTGTACGAGTCGGTTGAGTGACTTATGTTTGGTACTGGTCCGGATGCCACATTAGAGCCTGACCTCTGCGGACTGGGATCCCGCAAACGGTATATGTCTTCCCCTAGTAAAGGCTTTGCACCTCGACACATTGTACATTTCAGGGACGACGGAAAATTTTCGTACGTGCAATATTCACAGGTCCATTTTGCCTCTGTCTCTTCACACCGGCTACTCATTTTCACCAAATCGCCCTCTAGGAAAGAGCGGTATTGCTTCTGCTACTCGCTATGTGTAGTAGTTTTTATCAAGATTAACTATCTTTTGAACGCTTGGAAAATGTTAATTTTCCAACGAGTTAAGTGATCTCTTGTATTTTCAATTGTGGGTGACGTTTGTATGTCATATGCTGAGTTATCAGTGCCAAAGTCTGTTCAGCGTGGTATGAATTTCAGTCCTATGCCTGCTTTTTTATGGGGTTTGTGTCATGTGCCAGGCATTTTAATGAAGATCGATGTACTAGAAGCTGCTTCAGAGGTATTGATGTAAGCAGTTGTCAGTATCTGAAACAAAGCAAACGATTTATTGATATATCAATCCATCTTCAAATTAATGAATAAAGTTAATTGTTTGAAGAACCATAGATTATTATTGTGTTACGTGGAAAAAAGTATTATGTGAAAATATGCTGAGTATGCATTCAAATGACTTTATAGCAATAAAATCAGAGGCACTGACTTTATTCATTTACCAAGGCTGCAATGAGGATACAAATGTAATGACACATACTCATGCAATTTTAAATAATCTCTTTTGTTCCTTTAATTAATCTGCAATTCATGTACCAGTATAGAAAGCCATGTAGATGAAATCTATCCAGCACAATCTTAACAAGACTTAATGGTATAACGATTTTCCTGAACTTTCACAAAATGCAATACTGTATGCACAACTAACTACGAAGAGAAATTTATCTAGCACACCTTATACAACTACCAAAGACTAAAATTAGAAAGAATAATACAAAAATTGTCAACATAATATAAATTATATCTTGGTACATATCAATTCTACATAAAACTAATCTCAAAAACATGCATATTCATATGACAATACTTCAAGTACAACGGCAGAAAACAAAAAAGATATACATTGATTAATAGTCTTTATATATCAATCGATAGTCCACGACCCAAGTTATGTGAAGTCCTTCAATACGTTAGCACTACATGTAAACATGCAGCACAGAAGATCATTTCAGTGAAACATGCCACACAGAAGAATAAAATTGTATCAATAAGCTAAGAAAAGAGCTGACCTTGAGTGTCTTCACCCTGATAAGGTAGAATGTTGATGTGAAAATAAGGTAGTGATAGATGGAGTTCGGCGAGCGTGTCCAATACGTCGAGGAAGATGGGCTACCTGGCAAAAGACGAGGCCGGTGTCCCAAAAGCTGCTGTCACGCGCAGGCAAGCTCCATTGAAGCGCGAAGCTCTGAGTTGGGATTCGTGAAATCGGGTAGAGAAAGAGAGACAGGAGCGAGGACGTTGTACCACTATGGCCAGCACCCCACTGCAATAATTTCATGAACAACAAAAGCTTTTACGAGTCTGAATCAATTGATCCGCGAAAAGACTGCGCCTTGTTCACGCGCCGAAGTTAACGGGCCTTCCTCTTCCTTCTTGTAGTCAGGAAAAACAGGCCCGCCGATGACGAGCAACGCGAGCGCAATTTTGTCTATCGAGGACAATAACATCGGTACACACTCACTTCTCCTCACTGGTTAGAAAAGAGAAACACACTCTTCCTCTCTTCTGGCTCTCTGCGTCTCTCCTCTCGCAGTTCTACGAACTGGCCGTCATGGTATTTCCTTCGCTCACATCAAAAGCTGCAGACTCGTCGAGAAAGTAGGTTTTGACAGTCATCCGCAAACAGACCACGGTACTGCCAACCTCTGCCACGAGGAAATCCACTACCGTTACTCGTTCGACCTTACAAAATGTATAATGCAACTGCCTCAAGGACGACCGCTTGACTCGTGCCGAACGAAAGCTTCTTACGAAACAGCAAGAATTTTTTACGTGATGCACGACACTCGAGATGAGTTTTAATAAAACGACGTAGACACTTTTTCACTGGTGTATGGTCAACCTGTATCCTTGGGTATCCGGTTCCTCCTTTTGAGTCCCGTAAACGCAATCTTCCCACATTCGCCCTTGACACTTGCGCTTTGAGTCGCCAAAGGTGGGATTTGGGTTGTGTCCACATAGACAGAATGGAGACGAGAGTTCGCGTTGGAATGCACGGCGTAATCTGCACTAGATGAGTCGAACGAGCTTGCTAGTCACGAAACGTGCAAGAGTGGACCGCGCGACGCGCACGGAAAAGCTTTTTTTATTTATAAATACATTGGGCCTCGGGCCAAACCGAGCTCAGCCTAGACACCTATCCTTGACATTTGACCGAAGCTTAAATGTTCGTGATTTTTTTTTTAAGGATTTCGTGGGGAAAGCAGAAGTACTACAAGGAAGATGGACCGGATTAGAGAAGTGAAAATTTAGTTTTTTTCTCACACTGACGGACGTGTTGTCTGCTGTATGGCCGCTGACGTCACGGAGAATCAGCTGGAAACCATCCGCGATCTACTCACTTGGGCCAGACAGAGGTTATTAAAAATCTGAATTTTTCAAGGGACACAATGACGACGAATCTTACTGTGCTTTACGGCAGCGAGACAGGAACTGCCCAGGACACTGCCGAGCAAATTTGGCGCGATGCCAAAAGGTTTCATTATTGTTCTTTGCTGTGTCATAACTTTTTTCACTGCTAATTACAATGGTTCAATTTTTATAATTTTTCTGCAAGATCATTTACCTTTCTCTTGCTATAGCAATAAAATTTTCTTTAATCCACTTGATTTCTGTATAACAGTATTACATTATGAACATTTGATCTTGCAGGATGAAATTAAAGTGCTCCGTTGCAGCCATGGATGAATATAACATTGAGAAACTAATTTCTGAAAAACTTGTGGTGTTTGTGATTGCCACCACTGGTCAGGGCGAACCTCCATTAAATATGAGACGAACTTGGCGTTTTCTGCTCCGAAAAAACTTACCAAGTACTTCTCTCATCAATGTTCAATATGCCGTACTAGGACTCGGTGATAGTTCCTATCAAAAGTACAATTATGCTGCTAAGAAGCTTAGAAAAAGATTGGCACAGCTTGGAGCAAGAGAGTTGATTCCAATTGGATTAGCCGATGATCAACATGACTTAGGGATTGATGGTACTGTTGGTCCATGGGTCAAAGAATTATGGAGTAAAGTATCAGAAATCTTTAATATCCCAAAAGAAATTTACATAAATCGAAATCAGGACGTAATTGAACGATTTGATGTTACTGTCATAAATTCAACTACTATTAATGGCACAAATAATCAATACAGAAATATTTACAAACATGAAATGTCTCTTAATAAGTCATTAAAGATCGGAACAGTGCTTGAGAAGAATAGAACGACTTCAGATGACCATTTTCAGGATGTAAGATTAATTAAATTTCAAGCAGAAGGCTTGGATTATGCGCCTGGTGATGTATTATATGTAAGACCTAAAAATTCTCCAGAACAAGTACAAAAATTCTTTGCTGTGTTAAATGATCATGGAGTGAACGTATATCCTAATATGGTAATAAGAGTAACTGGAAAAGAAATAAAGGTACCAAGTGTACTGACACGTGACCTAACTTTACAAGAAATAGCTGAACAATACTGGGATTTGAGTTTTAAACCACGAAGGTCAACTATGCAAACTTTAGCATTTATTAGTGACGATGAACTAGAAAAAGAAAAACTTATTGAATTTACTACTCCAACTGGCCAAGAAGAACTTTTCAATTACGTTACTAGACCCAGAAGAAATATTATCGAAGTGCTTCACGATTTTCCACATACTACAAGGAAATTGAACATTAAATTACTCTTTGAAATTATGTCGCCCATTAAACCACGAGCTTTCAGTATCGCCTCAAGTTTGAAAAACACAAAGAATGAAATTCACATTTTAGTTGCAGTTGTTAAATATAAAACAAAACTTCTAGAACCAAGGCTGGGATTGTGTTCTAATTGGTTAGCAAATCTAAAATTGGGTGAAGAAGTTATTTTTTGGATTCAAAAAGGAACTTTCAAGTTTGATTACAACAAACCTATGATCCTTATAGGACCTGGAACAGGAGTAGCACCATTTAGATCATTACTACTTGAAAAAGCATCCATGAACAGAGATTTGAGTGATTGTATTCTTTTCTTTGGATGCCGAAGTAAATTGAAAGATTATCATTGCAAAGAAGATTTTGAAACTTTATCACAAATAAATGGACTGAGATTATTCTGTGCTTTCTCCAGAGATCAAGAACAAAAAATGTGAGTGACCTTCACATATTTTAACTTCGTGAATCTATCTAATTCTTTTACTATTTTTTTTAATTTTCAGATATGTACAGCATGTTATACGGGATCAAAGCGAATTGTGTTGGAAATTTCTAAAACGTGGTGCCAATATTTACTTAGCAGGTAGTTCCAAAAATATGCCAGATAGTGTACAAGAGGAATTTGTCAATTTGGCCAAGAAATTTGGTGACATGACAGAGGAAGAGGGAAAAAACTTTATTACGCAGTTGGAGTTGAACGGTCGATACCAAACGGAAACATGGGCGTAAAAAAAATAATTATGTACATATTAGAAACACACACGTACCAAACTTGTACAAATATTTATTAAATGTATTTTAGAACATGTAATCCAACGTTTATACGATTGAAATAGATATGGTTGAAATGACGATAGTAGACGATGGTTGTTGAGAACTATTGCGTCAGTTGAAGATAGTTTTAAAATTAGAAATCAAATTAGCAGAATCATCTTCAAATGTTGCAAGAGTCCTCAATAAAACTTACTTCTTTCATACTTATTATTTGATGCGTTCGTATCATATTTTAAATTTGAACACTTGGCTCATCTGTTCAAATCCAACCAACTTCGTGCATAGTCGGTAGACTTCGTGAAGCATGGAGTTACCACGAAGAACTCTAACATAACCTAGAATAACGACGGGGAACATGATGGTGTGTCTTACGATTAGTGGAGGAGTAGCATATGCGACTGTGCAGCTTTAAGAAACATTAGCTCGTGGTAGTCACGTTCCTTCTTTCATTTGAACAATTAAAGTAAATTATTACAAAAGGCGTGAAACCAGTACAAATTGCTACAGATGATGAGTTTTCATTGAAATAACCGAATATCAAAAATTGGTCCACCCATCACGTAAAAAGTATTTTACGCGCTTGCAACATAGTAGCTTTTTTAAACTCAATTCTTACTTAAAATGCAGTGATTTAATCGACGATTTCTAATATCTTTTATTTGATAAATCATCCTAAAAATGGCTGGAAGTTATACGAAGAAAGAATTCGGCATGGGTCCGGAAGAGCAAACCCTTCTGAAGGATTCAAATGGGCCACGGATTGTTGCAAAAGGTACGGATTTAATTATATATTTTTGTAATTAACTTGCCACTTCACAAAGTAATTACCATATTCTTTTTTATAAGTTATTCAAAATGGTTTTACCATGTGCTCCTTCTTCTGCATTTCGGCTGGCACAATGCCCAAGTCTGTTCTAGATATCACATAACGTTTGCATTTGTGCTTATGCGTTGGTGTCTATTACCATGTCTTTGCATTCTTTAATTATCTAATCTGAGAATAATAAAACGTATGCTTACACTACAGTCAGCTATATTGACCTTCTAAAACAAAAAGATATAACATCTTGCATCGATAGTGTCCCTGCTTTTATTTTTATATTGCATTGGGTTCTTGGATCTCAATTAACCAGAATGTACTCTGCGTAATTTTTTTGGGACCTCCAATATCATAACTTAAAAAATTAGAACAAATTGTATTAAGTATAAAGAGTTTTCACGAAATTAGTTCTCTAAGAGTTTTTAAAGATTTCACGCACACCTGTTAAAAAAAGAAAGGTATTGCGTTAAAAAAGCATAACTGTTATCTATTTTTATTTTTTCCTCCAATCAATAGTTTGCATGTAACTCTTGTATATTATCTAGATATATGTATATGGTACTCCCAACATATTTATTCCAAATATTTCATAAGTTTTTAAGTCATCTATGATTTAAACCAAATAGCTATGGCCTATTATAAACTTAAATATAACTGCACATTTTAACTGTGATCCACTGATTATCAAATTTCATATTTCTCAGTTTTATGAGTTTCTTCAAGTAATCTTGTAATAATTTTCAGAAAAATTCATTATTTAATTATCTTTAATATTGCTAAAGAGTTATATGTAATTTAATATCATAATTGTCAAATATATTTTTTACAATCCAAAAAGCAATCGTCTCATGACCTTCTATTAATAAGTAAGTTAATTGAGATTAAATGAATGCCAAGACTCATCTTATCAGTCAAGTCAACAGGTCATCTAATTTTTAAAATAAACAAGCTAAAAATTAAACATAAATGAAATATTAATTATCCACTCCATTTCTACTCCATGATATATACCATGTAAAAGCTTCTACAGTGAATAATTATAAACCCTACTATTTATTTAATTAGATGCATTTATTTTATATCCACAGCTTTAATGCATTCTCCTCCCTGCAGGTTGGCTTATAACACTTTTACAGAGACTATTGGTAATTAATGTTTTTCTCTTTACTGAAAACTCTTTCAACCACACCAAAATTCTTCAGGTCACAAAATCTAGAGCCGCATGCATTTACAATAGAATCAGTCAGTGAATTATAAGGGGCATAGTAATGGTTTAAATAAGTTTCATCCGGCTGCAACACCAGCCAACCAGCTAATTTCATCAAATTTATAAATTGATTTCAATAAGCGCCTGGTCTTTGCACCTTCACGATATAATAACAACTGGTCGAATGAATAAAAAGTTTTGTCATTCTTTGTCGTCTTTCTGCGCTTTATTGCCTTTATAATGTTCGTTAAATCACTCACAGCATGATGGAATCTTTCTCCACTTAAGGAATATTCTCAACTCTTCAAACTTCTCTAAATCCGTAGGTACAGAACCGGTTCGGTTGTCTCCAGGATGGGAAGGGACAGGCAGACCAGAGGACGAATTGAACTTTAAGGGAGTTACAATGGACCAAGCCGATCTCGAAATAAATCCACCGAAGGATAGGTAAAATAGTTTTAAAAATGTTATATTTAAATTCCATTAATCAATTTAATAATTTATCATTGTACCTCTCATTTTAGGCTGAATCTAGTATTCTTAGTACTGTTACTTCATGGTATAGGGGCATTGATGCCATGGAATATGTTCATTACAGCCAAGGATGTAAGCTACTTATTCATTTCCTAGAATACTCTATTTAGATCAGATTCAATCATAAAATTTATAACAGATCAAGTTTCAAAGAACTTTGTTAGTAAATCTTTTTTTTTTTAATTTTTCATTTAGGAACTTCTCATTCCTAATAGAAATAATGGTTGAATCTGAACATAGGATATATTTTTCACCCATCTTTTTTGATTTTTGCGCAGTACTTTGTCGACTACAAGATGTCCAAGAATTACACAAGCATTGATCCGTTCTACACTACAAATTTTCTTCCGATCTTAGGATTCGCTGCACAAATTCCGAATTTACTTTTCAATTGGTTGAATATATTCATCCAGCTAGGGTTCGTAGCTACTTGAATACTTCACGTTACTACTTTTTAGCTATTAATCGAATATACTTTGTGTATGTTTAACCATGAAAACAAGATTGACTGTTAATTCCAATCCAGAGCGTAGAAAATAGGTTTGACTATTCATTTTTTTGAGGACTTTTCAGAAAAAAAAAATGTATGACATACAATAACGATGCTAAGCATTTGTTGAAGCTAATGAAAAAGTTAAATAATGATCTCGTACTTTTTCTCACATACACTTTTCACACTTTTAGCGGCAATCTAGAGACGCGCATAGTATGGGGCATCTTTGTAGAAGTTTTAATATTTGTGTTTACTATTGTACTGGCAATGATTGACACGTCTGCTTGGTCAGACATATTTTTTTGGATAACAATGATCTCCGTCGTAATGCTAAACAGTAAGTTATTGTTATCCTCATTAGTCAGGCGCACATTAATTACAATGAAAAATTGAAAAATCTTTATTCTTTCAGCTGCCAGTGGTATATATCAGAATTCTGTATTTGGAATGGCAGCTAAGTTGCCATTCAAGTATACTGGAGCTGTGGTTCTGGGCTCGGTAATTTCTAAACTCAACTTTCCTCAATACAAGAAACATACAAAGAGAAAATAATTTTTTTTTTCATTCATTGTCACTCTATTCTATTGCAGAACATAAGCGGAACTTTCACAGCCATTATAAACTTGTTCGCACAAATAATGGCTCCAAATGTACGTACCGCTGCAATCTACTATTTTATAACCGCACTCTTTGTTCTGCTGGCGTGCTTCGATACGTACTTTGCTCTTCCGATAAATGTGAGTTATCGATCTCAGAACTTGTCAAGAGATTTATTGTCTCTTATCGAATTAACAGTTATACCTTTTATCGCCTGTCGCAGAGATTTTATCGTTACCACGAGCTGCTTCATGAAAAGGAATCTAAGAGGAGGCAGCTGGAACATGGATCCAGGGGCGTAAAAGAAAATGTACCTTACTGGACGATATTTAGGCAATGCTTACCCCAGTGCTTTAATATTTTCTTTCTCTTCTTCGTCACCCTCAGTATTTTTCCCTCTGTTCATTCCGACGTAAAACGCTCGGATCCAAATTTCATTATTCCAGCCGACTATTACAGCAGCGTCATGTGTTTCTTGACGTTTAATATTACCGCCATGATAGGCAGTTCTATCGCGTCGATTGTACAATGGGTAAAACACTTTATGCTGCACTAATCATGAGCCAAAATAACGTTAGGCGTTAATCCATTCGTTCATTGTTTTTACAGCCCAGCAAGAATTACCTGATCTTTCCAATTATATTGCGTGCTCTGTATATACCGCTGTTTCTAGTATGCAATTATCAGCCAAAGGATATAGACAGGGTACTTCCGGTATTGATAAACAATGACTGGTTGTATTTGATAATCGCTATCACGATGGGACTAACAAGCGGTTACTTCTCCTCTGTTGCCATGATGTACTGTCCTAGGTATGTAACATGGCTTTGATATGCTTCTTATAACTTTTGAAACAAGCAATATGACGATATCGTGATGACGATGACGATGATCATAATGATAATGATCTCTTGCAGAATGGTTGAACCGCATCATGCAGCTACTGCCGGTATGTTTGGAGCGGCGTCTTTAATCACCGGAATCTTTACAGGGATTTTATTCTCTATGGTTATGCCTTATGTCATATCTTTCGTTACATTTGACTGAGATTATTTTTCACTACACGTTTAAATCTTTACTCCAAGCTATTTGTCCACAAAGAAAATTCTCAAATGGTTCAAACAAAACTAAATACTCCGGCAACAGCACTCAATAGTGGCCAGTAGACATTTTATTTTACTTTCCGAAATGATTGACAGGACTACGTTACTTTGATACTTTTTATACAATTGTTATAAACAGCCTTTCAGGATACTTGGTTAGGGTCTCGAGAAACTTTTTTTTTTGTCAGAAAATTCAATTTTCTGTTTTGCGCGGTTAGGTACATTTTAATATTACTTAGAAAAGACTTGTTAAACAGTACTCAGCGATAATTTGACTTTATTATGACGTAATGGCGCTGTACCGATAGCGTACAGATTTTAGAAAATAGTATGTTTAAAGTTCATTGATAATACTGAAGCACAAAACTGGTAAAGTACTATCGCTGTTTTGTTATCAGTCGATGGGAATGCCTTTGAAGGCAAGTCAATGGTTCGGCCACGGAATGAAAACGGACCAAAACGCCTTAAAAGTTAAGACCAAGCGGTATTCGCCGAATGGTTGCTTACAGGAAAACGGAACAAGCCGCTTGTTATGCACATAACTAATCTGTAAATTTAGGTGATAGGCGTTACTTAATTAGTACAAGCTCGAAAGAGAGACAGGGGATGAGAAAAGAATGAAAGAAAGAATAAAAAGTAAAACAAATAACACAGGAAAATAGTCTCGCCGAGAAATATGAAACTAGGAGTGGACTTTTTTCTTCTGCATGGGTTCATTTCCTTTTCGGGCATGTCATTACAGTCGAAACACATGAATACAATTTATGACATTATACCTCTGTTTTCTTTTTCTATACTAGTTTCTATCTTTATTGTAACTTTAAATGTCTAGTATTTTTTTTTGTTCTTACTCTTCAAGCATATATTAATCGATACTAGTGGAACGCACGTGCTGCAGTCTATAAAGTAATACACGTTATAGATATCGTGTTTCTTACTTTCACATACTCGCATTTATGCATTTTCATGGTTTGCTCCTATGCATTGTTTTTTTATTTTGTTATTTTTCTTCACGAATTAGTTGCGATGCAAATGTGAGATTTATTTTATTTGGACTACATTGTGTGCGATGTTTCGTTTTTTTTTTGTTTTTTTTTTTAGTAGTATTTAATAATCGCTTTATTTCACAGCTCGTTGATTTTAAGATTTTCACTTATATAGATCTCTTGAAAAGGTTTGCCCGTTTCAAAATCCACGTCCCCATTCGTATTTGTAATTTTGTAATATATAATAGCGAGTGTATTTGGGAAAATCATTCGACGCACCGAAACTCATGAAAATAGAAATCTATAGTTATTTGCAATAGGTATTTACTTTGAAATGCTAACTAGCATTTTTTTAATTACATAATTTTTTACTAAATATCGATAAACCATGTAATTGCGAGTGTGAGCGGGCGCGTGTGTGTGTGTGTGTGCGCGCGCGCGCGTGTGTGTAATGCATCATAAATTGATATCCATAATTACATCTTCCATTCATCAAAAGACTTATTATATCCGACTATATAATCTTTGATAATCTACACTATGCAAGATTCCATTTTTACTGTATTTCATGATCTAAACTTGCGTATGACATTTAATACAACTATTAAAAAGTTAAACTAACGCGTTATTATATTGCCGAATTTATTGTTTTTCATATTCCATTGTCTTATGGAATTAATTGATTCAGCTATATACTTGGAATTGATAAGAGAACTGCTGACACATTTCTCTTTGCCCTTTAGTCTGGCTGTTGTTAAGATTTTCGAAATCTAATACATAGATTCCGTATTCCTAATAGGACAATCCTCCGCAAAAAGCAATGCAGACAATAAAACAAATTGACTCGATACAGTAACTAAAGGAATCATTGAATTTAAAAACTGATGTGTCGTGGACGGGGTATTTTTATATTAAAATCCAATACTGAGGATGTTCCATTCAGAATTGTTTAATGCATATCAAGTCGATTAGATTAAGCATCTTTCATTAAAAATCCATTAATCATCCAATGAGATATAAACTTATAATTAATATTCTTCGGGATACCGATCGCGCGAACAGCCAATTAATTTTTGATAATTTCAAAGCGTATTTAGAACCGTCGCGCCATCGGTATCACCATGGATGGCAAATGTTCATAATAGAAAAAAACAAATTAAAACATTGTAATATATTTAAGAGATTCCAAGTCATGGGTATACTGTAGTGCGCAGAATTATACCACCGTTTTAATGCTAACGTTACTAGTAGTAGACCGAAAATGTTAAATAAATAAACCTATAAAAAAAAGAGCAAAGTCCATTCTATTTACTTTGCCTCAGCACAATGATTCATTAAGTCGGAAATTAAATTTAGAGCAATGTGATGCGTTTCATTGAAAATAGATTTTATTTTTACGATTAATATGGATATACAGTAATAAACAATAAGATACTAAATAATTAGACGTATTCTTTTTAAAGAGACAGGTATAGAGAGAAATATCAATACATATATATTTTACAAATCTTTCCAATATGTGCGTATCTTACATGACGAAAACTTTTTCGATTTTCTTGTATGGAAATACTTCTTTGGTTTTTGGGCATGTCACGCTGCCGTTGTTTTCTTGAGCCATTTTTTCCAGGGCCTGAAATATATATTCGGTAAAAGAAATTGCACCTTGTCAGTTATCGTAAGATGGTGAGAAAAAAGACATTAAGGCTTACACGCTCCCCATAAACGTAGCCATTGGGCATCATCATTGGCTGATTGTGCTCATTCAATGGTTTGCCACTAATAGTACATACGAGTCTCGATTGCGAACAATGAGCAAAAGGTAGTGAAGCAGCTAATTCATTAAGAGCTTCATTACAGACGGGACAGCTTGGGTTTCGTCCTTCTCGATTAGCGCTGTAGCACTGCGGAGTCTTTAGAGCTGATAAACCAGCCTGCAATGCTACAGTAAAAACACTCTGACTAGCCAATTGGAAAAGTCTGTAATTCTCATGGCGGAACTGCTCAATCAATCTATCCCACCTACACGTGACAGAAGAAATAAGGTTCATAACATGAAAATATTTAGGAAGTCGAATATGTCTAAACTGTTACCTCTTCTCATCGAGTAAATGTTTATATGGGCTGAGATAAGTATTTGCTGGGAATGCTAATTGACCCATGCAGCATTGGATTTCTTGCAGCTGATAGTCGTCAAAGTTGGCAAAACATTTTCTGGCATGCTTTACAGCATCGAGTCTACGATCAGCTCTAACTAGTTCAATAAATTCCTGTACTCGTAAATTAAACTCCATAGTGCTACCCAACTTGCGTAGCTTAGAACGATTGTCATGACACCAGCCTAAACATCTTGCAGTCTCATGATTTGCAAGAGATTTCTCTACCTCTCTTGAGACCATGAATACGTCTATGTTTGTCAAGTCACGCAATTCACCACTATCTGCCAGCTTCATCGCTGTTTTATAATATCCTTTACGAAGGAAATATTCAACCAGCATTCGATCCAATCTCTGTCTACGCCATTGATTAACAGCACTTGGTGCAGTATTAGCATGTTCCTTAAGATGATCTAATCGTCTCTTGCAAACCATGCCAGCCTGCAGTTCTTCTGCAATTGATTCCTCTGCTTTGCGTTTGAGAACTTGAAGCCTGGCGACAACACCACCCAACAAACGAGTGATTTCTCCAGTGGCAACATTAGTTCCATCAGTTTTAAGGCCTTTCTCTAATTCATTGGTAGCAGCTTGAACATGGGATACTTCTCGATCCAAAGTCTTTTGTGCTGATCGAAATTTTTTATTCAGGAGCTCATATGGCACCTGTACAAAAAATTAGAATCTTTTTTGTTTCTCCTAATAATAGACATACCTATAATTCGATTTGTAACAACATCGCACAAGAATCTTAATACTACGTGTTTCATAAATCCAACAATTGCACAATAGCCTCAGACCTTGAAAATTGACCTTTACCCCTAAAAGGGTTAGACAAAATAACAAGGAATTGCGTTTTAAGGAAAATAAAATTTGCATAAAATATAAGAGCTAGAGTCAAATTACAATAAATGATTTATTTTTCATTCTCATGGACAAAGAGTGCGAGTGTTTTGTCATATAAAAAAAAGCTATTCCTGTTTACCTTTAAAGTTGGATGCTCCAGACTTTTTACGTCCGACATATTCAACGTCTTGCAAGAACTGACAGATATTCAAGAAAAATATTCTAGAACTCCTCAAATTTTCTTCAGAAGATTTCACTGCGCGACAACTGCAATCAACTTCTGCCCATCTCCCTCCAGCTGATTTCTGAACTTGTAAACAGACGGTGACAGAAAGTAAACGAGTCAGGGAGCAGGGATTTATGTATAATCGCTAAACTGAGACAGAAATGTAAGATGCGATTCCATCAGTAATCTTATAAACTAGTGCCACCTGGTTTCAAGTTACTTTAAAATTGGACAATAAAACATCGCAACGTGTAGTGCTGCCAACACTTTACACAATACGAAAATGTTGTCTTGACAGGAAACTACACGACAATGAACAACATATAATTAAATTGTAATAATAAATAAGAATATATAGCACTATTTAATAGGTGCAAAGAACATTGTAAAAAAAAAAGTCATAAAATAAATATCATGCAATCTAACGATTTAACAAGATTTTTTAGACTATGGTATTATAATAATTATATTTACTTCCAATAGTCATCAAAACATCAATTGATAAAACAGTAGTCATATCCAAGTAATGATTGTTCATATAAACCATATAAAATTTAAATCATTCTCGAAATATAAACTTAAAAGATCCCGCGAAAAGCCAAAAGATTCGGAAAACAGGTTTTTCGACAAAGGCGGTGCACATTCAGATTAGCTGACAGAAATGCGATGAGAATCTCTTTGGATTCGGACAGGCCGCTCGGATCTTTTCGTTATATCTCGGTAGAATTCGGCTGGTTACGGAAAGAATCGGAGGCGCGCGCGAGTCACTCGGGTGTCCGGGGGCCGCCATTTTCCTCCAGTGAGGGAGAGAGTCGCGAGCGTACTCCTAGAATCGCGGAGCGGTTTTTCGTCGGATCGAGGGATTTTCGCGAGCGCCGGGCGTCGGGCGGGCGCGCTGGACCCCAGGGCCCACTGATAAGTAACGAACTGTCCCACGGGAGACCCACAAGTCACCCGTGGACACGCTAAAAGACGAGCCGATCCAAGTCGAGTCGCGCGCCGTAGCCAAAGAGACACACACGCTTCGAGAACGCCGAGTGAGTGATTGTGATTTAGCAGTGTCCGCCAGTTAAATTACGCGAAGCCTAAGGACCAGTGGAAACCAGGAAGTTTTAGTTCCCGACAGGTTAGTCCTGATGTGATTTTATACGAGCCCGGCTTTTTTAGAACGTGGACGCCGAATCCCCCGGTTTATGCCGTGTGCGTCGCTGGCGCAGCCCCCGGTCTCTGCGCGGTGCATGCGTGTACACACGCACCGGAATAAATTCCGCGCGCCTCCGTCTATATGTATACGTCCAATGTTCTCTGCGATCATCGTATGTCCTGTCCGTCGCAGCTCTCACAACTCGCGTACTTCTATCCCTCTACTCTCTGAGAGATCATAAGAGAGAAGTTGCGTGCAGTATAGACTCTGGTTTGATATGGCGGGAGACGACGCCGTCGCTGCCACCACCTCCGTAGCTGCTGCTCCTGCTCCTACTCCTACTGCTGCGTTATCCGAGCTGGCCACGCGCATTTCTTTTATTCGCCGACTTGCCCGGCTCCCACTCTTAGCCTTTTTCTCAATTACCAAGTTTATAACACGCTCTCACGATACTCCTAGAGACATCGCTATTCTGTTACGCATACCGGGTTTATTAATTGTCACGCTCTCCTGGAGGTAAACATACTCAGCGCTTGCCAATTTTCAATGGCGTACCCAGGAAGATTTGCTGACCTTCGGTAATATCCCTAGCCTTTAAAATGAAACGAGTAGAAAGACGTTTGAGAGGATTCCAAGATATTACTATACGTTACGCGATTCACGGTAATCCTTTAACTTTTACATAACTGCAACCTCACGCCTTGTCCCAATATCCTTGATCTTGATTCTATTTCGTTGAATACTTTAATATGTTTTAGAATGCAATCAATGATTTCTATTCTTTCGCAATAAATCATTCCAAAGACAGAGTTTCGCGTCCATCACAGCTCTATCCTCTTGAAATGCGAATAAAAGAAAATTGAAACGAGAGGAGGAAGTATGGAGAATGCCTTCCTGCTACGTCACCAGTCCCATAGCTAGCAAAGTGTAGATCATAATTAACGATGCCTTTAGAGTAAAAAGTAACCAATGAACGACTTATCGCACGAGTGCAAAACATGTAGATAGCAAGTGTTAGATGGCAGCACACTAGCCAGCCCACCTCAACCTCGAGTTAATATAAACTTGGGCAGAAGCTTAATTGGCAGTTCCATCGTGCTCTCGAAACTTTTCAAGGTTTAGGTAAATGCCATGTTTTCGGTGACCAGTCATATCGACGAAGATCTAACACCGTGATTTCATTGACGTAGACTTAAATACGGAGGGACGATACCTTAGATTTAGTCTAACTCGCGTGACCGTAATGAATACGGTTGTAAATCATTTATTGCTTCAAGTGTACGTGGTATATAGACGACGGCCATTTGGACAGACGCTTCTAGAATACCATTCATTCGGATCTCTCCCTCTTTCGGTCGGATGTCTAACGCCTTAACGCAGAGCTGTTCCTCTTTTACGCGGCTCTGTATTACCGCAACATATTCCGTTCGACAGTTATAGATCCCTTAATACAAGTTGTTAAGTAGCACTCCCGGCGTCTCTCGTATTTCGCTATATACAATATTACACACAGGCACATGCCTATACTCCATTCAGTCGCCCCTCACCTTCATACGACTAGCATCGTTTTTATTCTCGCATCGCCATAAGAGTATACCAAGTCGTAAAAGTCCGAGTGCGCTTTGGGAACACATTAACTCTTCGCCGAAAACTTATGTATGTATATATCAGACTTATGGAAGGAGTCACGTTGTACCAATTCCTCAAAGCCGGCCTACATTATTGAAGCTACATATCTCCATTGCCAACCGTGTGTATCGGTTTTTACCCTGGGGGCGTTCTGACTTGCGGCTTGTCTTATCCGCACGACCGAAATGTATATACATATATATGACCGCTGCCTGGCCATGGAGAAATCGAATAAAATCGGCACTCCGTGGCACGATCGCCTCGTGGCTCGTGCACCGTAGCCTTACTTTCCTTGCTTTTTCTCGTCATGGTAAACGATGCGTTCATTGCTCTCCGTGCCGTGACAAAGGACGCTCGCGAAAAACCTGCCACTCGTTCGTACGACCGTGATATGGATCTTACGCAAAGATTCGAAAATTTCATTACGTTCACTCGCGGCCATATACATATGTATCTGTTCCTTAAGATTGCTCTCTCGATATTGAGAATTTTCTTTGACGCGGAGATGCTGAGTACGCGCGGTGGGGGTAACTGCGTCTGTTTGGCTCAGCGCACGTTTCCTCGCGTTGGTATTTAAACGAGCTCTCGTTGTGGCCTTACGTAATTTGCTGAACACAGAGAGTCGGCTGCTTATTCAGCGATGTGCTGACCCGTATTCATACGGCGACACTTCCATTCCTCTTTTACTATAGAAACCGATATATTTACGTATGCAGTCTGTTTAGCAAGCGTTAAATATACTTTGAACGGTTCCCTATATGTGCATCCAGTAAAAGGTTAATGCCTCGCCCCTCGTTCCCCTTTTCCGTCTACCATCAGAGATACAATCGACTGATGGATAACCTTTGGAATTAAGCGTGTCTCGATATTTTGTAAACAGATTTTCAAAATTATTCAATGCCCCTCCTGACCACGAGTCTTCCGTGCATACTCATGTAGCTCTATAGTTTACGACAGGTGCTCTCGGCGGTTATCGTGAATCATGCGCAACGCGTAACAATGTTTTGCAATCGGATTGGATACACGTTAAACCGATATCCCGTTTCAGAATCCGCCATGACACTTTTACCGGTCGATCCAGATATATATTATGCCATGTGTATGTACATACGATGTAAGTGATCGCCAAGAATCGTACATGAATTCCGATGCTTCGTTTTCTATTTGATCCTCCTTTCTCGTGTCAATGTCAATTTGAAGAAGCGATTCGGCCACGTATCAAGGACTACGTAGTGGCCGAAGAGCGATAACCGGTACGCAGAGAAGGAAAAGGCCGCCAAGTGCAACGTGTTACAGATTAGAGAACGAAGGAGCTTGGAACTGCGCCAGTATGTTTGTTTCGCGAGAGGACGCGAAATGTAGTAAACCCTCTCGATTTCCCATGTCGTCCCATGCACGTGAGCTACCTCAAGCATTCAGATATCTTCGACTCCTGTGCAAATCTATAGCGCTACTCCAAGTTTTCATGGATGCTCCGTAACTTTTGGCAACGGTCCGGGACCGCGACGTGGACAAGTCACTCGACTACTTGGAATAGTTTTCTTAAAAGAACAGGAGGCACTGATGAGATCGGGCAATTGACTATCCTATGTGTGTGTACATATATATATATGTTTCACTTCCGCCTGACGTAGAAGACTACGTAATACCAGCAACCAAACTGGAAAGATCGCTCCTAAAACAGACAGGTTTGCTGTTAATGATTAATACAAGAGTGAAAAGAAAAAGAATTGCTTTATCAATCCTCTGTCATGTTGTTTTTCGTTTTCCTGTCAATTTTTTGTCCATCCCACAGAAAGAGATTTGCAAATACCAAAGTGATCGGGTCGATCGAGCGTCCCTCGCTCGCAATGGGAACCGGTTGACTTTGCTGAAACGCCCTGTATAAATTTTAGTGTAACGGCCTATGTGGTACGAGTAAAGAGAGACTTGGAAGTTGTAACAGGTGCCCCCACCCTTTTGTGTTGCCGTTCCCCTACTCGATGCGAGCTCTCCTCGTCTTCTTGTATATCTTATAACATACGCTATCCCTTCCTTTGCCGCTACTTAGCTTCTTTTATGTAAGGCTAGCAAACTGACCTGACTCAAGGAGCTGCCGTTGCAACGCTACCATTTTTTTTATTACGTCACGAATCAGAAACTTACTGCTCCCCTTTAATCTCTGGTAATCTTGTTGGTCCTATTATTATCTCTCTTTTCTCCCCCTGCCCCCCCCCCCCCCCCCCCCATCTGTTTCTGTTTCCTTACAATTCTATCCTACAAGTATATACTATACGGAGTTAGAGAGGTCGGTCAAACTCGACCGCAACTTGTCGTTTAAACGAGCGCTCCTCCACCCTGTGCTCAAGAGCCAGAGAAAGTGAGTAGTGAGTTTAACGACGTCAAAGGGGACTTTGAGATTTATCCTTGTATACGTTCTTCGCGCGACTCCATTCCGAATATCGACCAAGCTACCCTCTCCTTGGACAAGCGCTCGTAAAAGAATCCCCGGCGTTTGAAATCCATCGATAAACGCTTCCCGGGATGTATTATCGTCACGAGAACTCCATAGAAAGAGAGATAGAGAGAAGGAGAGTGATATGAAGAGCGAGAGACAGGGAGAAGGATGCCACCGTATAAGTTCCTTGAAACGAGGACCAAAGTCAGAGGGTGACTTCGTTAAGGGAGACATCATCGTCGGCCCACGCTACACCAAGCGAGCCTGATTTACCAAGCTGGAATGTGTACGATATATATCTGTGTTATACAAATCTATAGCACGTAAGTACGTAGCTGAAATAACGGGTGAGAAAATTGCACGAGTACATAATCGTAACGACAATAATCGTCGAGACTCGGTAGCGAGCGGTTATATCAGAGAGAATTTTTCCTGACATCTACATCATAAGTAGGTTGGGCAACAAAAGAGGGCCGGTGAAACTTTTCCATAACGCGAGGAGTTTCCTTCTCCTCATGCACGCCTGAACATCGTTCTCATAGTCGTCCGAAGGTTAAGTAGGAGCCACGTATAATGGGGGGTAGCGCATCGCCATTGTAAACAGACACGAGCAGTAAGCAGCTCCAGGGTTTAGTTCGGGGTACAGAAGCAGGGGCGGATTGTCGAGGGAGTTTAGGCGAGAGGCGGTGGGAAGCTGTCGAGGGTGGGAAGTTGCCGAGACATCGATCGGGCCGGCCATTGCTTGCCACACTCCACTACTAGGAGTCAAGATGCCATCCTAGCGAGGAACTAAACTCCATGAAACTACTACTCCACCTCCTTCTCCTCGTTCCTCCTACCGCTACGCACCGCGAGTTAACCTGTGTCTGCATGCGCCCCTGTAACGGCGGTCTATGCTCACTTCTCTTTGTATTAGAACACACTGGGATGTAGATATACAGCATCTAGTTGCCAGGGATATATGTATACGTATATATCACTCACGTTTATATACGCTCAAGTTGCTTCGTATATGCTACTCCATGATGCCGTCGTGTCGACGGACTACTAACGTACTTTCTGAACCCTGCCGAAGCCGGGCGTATCTCAAAGGAACTTTGATGCATGTAAAACTTTTCTCTGCAATGACCAGCAAAGAAAATATAAAGAGATACCATGGGTAAGCGCGTATACTGGCTTCCGCTGGTATGACAGACTTCGTTTTAGCCACCCGGGCCATCTTTTCTGTACCTGTCTACACTGACTGTCCCTCCGTGGCTATGGGTATCCGCGATTCTCTGTCCGTTGTATCGCATCTCTCTCTATCTCACGATCGGGTTTTCCGGCGTAACAGTATACGGCTCGAACCAATCGTTACTTCGTGAAATAGTCGTATTCGAGTGTGGCGTAGTGTTTTGTTAGTTTCATGACATGGGAGCGGTGTCTAAGGCCACGCTCGTTACGTTTGATAGATTTAGAAGCTTCGCTGTTCACTAATCTCTTTCTGGAAAAGAAGACACAGCCTGTTAATGCGATTGATAGTACAGGCGCGTTGGTATATGTAGGTATAGCTGGGTAATTTGTAGTAATGGCCAGTAACTTTCTGAGATTGGATACTGTGAAGTGCGTGAGACACGTATATGCAGTATTGGCTGTTATTCAAGGACGCTTCTTTGAACTTCCAAACAAATTCGAGAGTCCACGTATTCAATGTGGCACCGGTAAATTTCACCAGTGGCTATTAACGAATCGTCGGCCTCCGCAGGGATCTCAACTGCCCCAGGGGCCTTTGGGAACGTCCTTTTTTTAAAATATTTTTATTTTAAATTCCCTCGGTACATTTCTCGTAATTACTGCGACCGGTTTCTTTTGGGGACTCGCGACGAGTAAACGGTACTTGGGAGCGTCGCTGAGTTTCGTGAAACTTTGTCATCAGCCATCCATTCGATTCGTTAAATTATCAGCGAGTTTCCGGCAGTATCTTCGTTTAATTCTTCGACTTATTCAAGTTGCTTACTTTTTGGACGACACGTCACGCCTCGAATTAATTACTCGATCCTGTCGATCGCCATACGGATATTACATGTGATGGTTCAGAGTTGAATTGATAAACGGTTACTCGTGTACGAATGCCGGTTCTGAAATGTCCTTATGAATTATTAATTATCCGTACAATCAAAATACTCGCATCTTGTGTATAAGCAATTCCCAAAGCGTATACTAGCCATCCGAGAAGGACGTAGAGAGGACCGAGGCCTGCAGAAAGCGCGCGCGAGCTCTCTTGTACAAGTGTGTACGTAAAGAGAGCGAGGGAGGCAAGAGAGAAGCAAAGTTTCGCTTTAGGAGCGGAGAACTTAACTGAGTTAACTTTGCTGCCGAATCAAACTTTCCGCCAACTTTAAGTAGTCGCTTCCCTGCCCCATCGCCGTGCTCGCTGGTCTGTTGTCCGTTGGAGCGACAGAGAGAGAGAGAGAGAGAGAGAGAGAGAGAGAGAGAGAGAGAGAGAGAGTGAGTGCGCGTCGGAGGCTACGAAGAAGCCCTGCACCCTTATACAGATTCACCTAAGGTAGAAAAGCAGTGTCTAGAACTAAAGGGACTTAACTTCCAATTTCTACCGTACTCATTGCTTTGGATTTTAATGGTACCTTGTACGTTTCCACTAACGATGGAATGACGTGCTCGAAACGAAGACTTTGAAAATTGAGAAAATTTCGAGAGCTCATTTGGACCCTCGACCTTCTTCATCCAGCGTAGGTTACTCGGATCATTTTTCTTTTCCTCGTTGTTCTCCTGGAATTATCGATTTTCAGTAGAATCTCTCTTTTTCTTGGTTTCCTTCTGTTTTTCTTTATGCGATTTCTTATACCAACTCCGTGGCCTTGTCTTAGATGAAGAAAAGTCTGGAAAAAACGCTCGTCGATTTCGATGGCCCGACGGGCTTGTTTCTCGATCGGCCGATCGGTAAACTCGCGGATAACTGTTCTCTGGATAATGGCTGAACTTAGAATTGCTAATGAGCGGCGTGTCGGTTGACTAACGAGAGTGAGAGACCGAAAGAGTCCTGAGTGTAAGCCAGGAATAAAAGGCCGCAGCTCGTGGAACCTGGGTCGTCCCCTCTTCGCAAAGTTACAAAGAGTGGAGTTACTGCCTTACCACTCTTGTCCGGTCCCAAGTGTTTCAGCAAGACGGTTCTCAACTTCCTACGGATGAAGTACACTTCGCAAACTTCTCCCTACTGCTCGCATTGCCTCGTACATGCACACTCGCTTGTATATTATATGTTGTTGTGGGAAACGTTGAAGAGCTTAGCTGCCATCACGGTTTCGGATAAAATCATAATGCCGTCACTGACCAGTTTCTATATTATCGGTTGCTGCTGCCCTTAATGACTCATTTCTACTCGGTTGTCAGTCAATGGTGATTTGATTATTTTCTCGAGAAACTTGCGCAATCGTAAAAGACTTATTAACGAACCACGTTTTCATTCGTTCGTGCACGGCGCATTAATAGTGGATGCTGGGACACTTCATTGCGCGGATATTATTTATAGATCGACTGTAAACGCAAAACGTTACATAGACATTCCTCAGGATGGGAGCTCAGTTTTGGAAGGACTCCCACGACGTCTGGGATTCCCCGTTCTCCTTGGGGATGCTTCATAAACCACTGGCCATTTCCTATCGACTCGTCGCGAAGGAGATTTACTTTATTCTACATTGTTTCTCTGCCAAAATTCATATCAAGAGACATTACTTTCCTCCTTGCAAGATTTTTGCATCTCTTTCACTGGGCCTTCTTTTTTCTTTTTCCTATCAACTCTATTCTCCTCAGTATCATTTGAATTTCGCATGTCACCCATAAAAACCGGACCACCTCTGCGCCAAGTTCTGAAACAAAGTTTACTTTATCATAGCTCGATTCTAGAGGGTTTGAGGTGGACGTCGACGGGGAAGGTGAGCGAGCCGACCCCCCCCCCAGTCCCCCCATACCTCACCGCACCCCAGCGTCGGGTAAAGTTGCTCCCAGGTTAGACAATAATTGGATAACTTCGCCCTCATAGCGTCCAACCCTCCCACAAGCTCTCTCTAACTCGAAAAACTCTGTTGCACACTGAGATTAAGCTAAAGGGTTGAATTTAACCGCCAAGCTGAGCCACGTTCGCTTTTAAAAGTCCACCAGGTTTGAACTTTGTCAAACGGCTGCGAGGAACCGCGTGCGGCCCAGTAAAACGCTGTTAAAAGTCACTTCCTAACGGAAAGTATGTTTTCTCTGCTGGAAAGTGTATGTCGGATTCTTCCTCCGTTATCGCCACGTGTCCTGTTTTTGATAATGTGTGCTGACGCGATGATGATAACGAGGACGAGTTGTGCCACAGCGGGACATAGTTTTGGGGAAAAAAAAAAGAAATAATGGTTGACGATCATTTTTCATCACACACGATATCGCGCTGAAAAATGACACGTAGTCAGTCTTTTGACCGCATGCGTTTAAGAGCAAATTTTCTGTCTTTCTAAGAGGTTACATGCGTATGTAGCCAACTGTCGAACAGGGACTTAATCTTGCTCCTTTACCTCTCTTCCTTTTGATGATATGAGCTTGCGCTTTCGCTGAGTTGGCACAACATGTGCCGAAGTCAAAGTGCTTGGGTTTGCACTCTCTGTTAGTATCGCATCGACGCTTTTGCTGAGGCCAGCACCGATCTCGTTTTATAGCCTCCGCAGGCTATATTTCCGATTACGCGTGTGAATCGGCCTTAATATTTTATTCGATTTTTAGAAAAAATTTCGAGTTTCGCGAATGTTTCCGTAGTCTCTGAGTCTCATGGTGAAATATCGCGCTGGACAGACCTTCCACGACGTAATAATTTCAGATTTCCTCTTGGGCCGGACTTCCTACTTCGTTCCATGTCCACCATCCAATAAGAATGAAAACGCTTGTCGTGTATGTATGCTAATATGCTGTTGGAGATGCTCAAGTGGGATCGCATACGCCCCAGTACGCACATTTTATCCAAGGTGGACATCGATCTGAATTTATGTTTCAGTGAAGTTTTACTTGGCGACGTACATATTTACTTAGACAGTTCGTGATAGGTACGCGCATGAGAAATTTTGATTCTCCTTTCCCGTTAGAGCAGAGGCCAATGGTTTGCTTGCCGAGAAGCGTACTCTTTACGCATGGGAGGGCGCCACGTGTCACTCTCCCTACTTTTCTTATGGGGCTCCGCTAGTTCAGCATTTTTCCGCACTGCCATGTAAAAGCACTACTTGTATAAACCGGGTTCGCGCTAACTTACACCATGCCCGATGTCTTGTATTTTTAGCGTGAACAGTGTTAGTTTTGTTGTGAGGTGATTGTTTAACAGTAACAATTAGGGTCTGAAGTGTGGTAGAGACGTTTCTTTTGAATATGGCACAATTAATTAATAATTGTTCGGTAAATGGCATAAAAACGTCGACCCACTGACCAACGCCAGTGTGTATTAGCCTTCCTGAAAACATTAGCCCCAGCCAGTGACTCCACTCCGCGTACCGTGTCTTCCTACGGTGTTCCTCTTCGGTGTTTCGGCAAGTTTTTACCCAATTCTTATTTCCCTCTTAACATTCAATTAAGTGTTCTTGGTGTCCCGTGATCTGGTGTATTGTTACTGTCGTTTTTATGCCATCCAAATCGTGTATTTCGTGCATAGGAAGCCGGCGCGCTTGAAGGTAACCTAAAAAGTGAATCGCCGATCACGGAACTCGCGATAAAGCCTAACTCTTGTCCGCGTGCCTTCTTCATCCGTTGGCGAACCGCGCGTCCTGCATTTTTTTTCTTCACTGCATGTCGCATACTGTTATATCCGTACGAAATTACACGCGTGGATTAAATTAAAGGCTGTTGCGATTATAGACATACGTTAGTGTGCGTTGTGCATCAGTACTGAGTTATATGCAAAATAGAATTTTGAAACTCAATTGCATTTCCTTCCTCATTTAAATTAACAGGAATTTCGTATTAAGTCAATGTGCATAATAAATAATGAATGGACATAAAATGATGTGTCTTAATATAACATATTGTAATGTGTTCGATGAATAAGAATATCTATTGGGTATTTCAGAAGTCGGCGTTCAACAAGTCGTGATGCGTTGGAGGTTTGGCGGTCCCTGCCCAAAAACCGACCTAAAGTCATCGTTGCAGAAACTGTTTGTGTGACAAAACCACTGAGTGCAAGAACTCTTTACAAAGCGAAGAAAGTTATCTTAAACGAGAAGAGTATATTAAAACTCCTAAAGCGGGAGACAGGCCAACTTATATTGAGAGATCGGGAACAAGAGTGAAAGGTATAAAAATAGGGGGGGCTGTCTGACCGATGGACAAGCGGAAGATGATGCCCAAACGCCCTCGAATGGAGACCATGAGGGGTCCAATTGCTAATGGACCCATTCAAACTCGACCTCTGGTGGCCCTACTGGATGGCCGGGATTGTTCTATTGAGATGCCCATCCTTAAGGATGTTGCAACGGTGGCCTTTTGCGATGCACAGTCCACCTCAGAAATACATGAGAAGGTATGGCATGGAACACATAATAAAGTAACAATTATCTCTCTGTTGCCTATTAAAATGATAAGTTATAACAGATATATTCTTTAAACGATATTTAAAATATTTTTAAAGGTATTAAATGAGGCAGTTGGTGCACTTATGTGGCACACTATAATTCTGACAAAGGAAGACCTCGAAAAGTTCAAAACATTACGAATTATCGTAAGGATTGGTTCTGGTGTCGATAATATCGATGTCAAAGCGGCCGGTGAGCTCGGCATCGCAGTGTGCAATGTGCCTGGCTACGGAGTTGAGGAAGTAGCTGACACCACTCTTTGCCTCATTCTCAATCTATACCGACGTACATATTGGCTCGCGAATATGGTTCGCGAGGGCAAAAAATTCACAGGACCTGAACAGGTGAGAGTGACATAACATGAGTACGAATTTTCTTTACTTTTTTTTTGTTACATTTATGTAACAACATTGAAATTTATGTATTATTTCTCTTATGTATCTTAGGTCAGAGAGGCTGCACAAGGATGTGCAAGGATACGGGGTGACACTCTGGGCATAGTTGGATTGGGCAGGATTGGGTCTGCAGTAGCACTGCGTGCTAAGGCCTTTGGTTTTAACGTCATCTTCTACGACCCGTACCTTCCTGATGGAATCGAGAAGTCACTTGGCCTCACCAGGGTGTATACATTACAGGTTAAATCGAATTATGATTTTATATATGCAGTCGCACAAATAATTATAATTGAAAAATTTTACCTTTTCATGGTATCTCTTACAGGACTTACTGTTTCAATCAGACTGCGTATCTCTGCACTGTACCTTGAATGAGCACAATCATCACCTAATAAACGAATTCACCATCAAACAGGTATGTCAATTATTAAATGAAGAGATTATAACTTGAAACACTAATTCTGTTTTTCCTGTGAATACAAAAATTGTGTTGCAGATGAGACCAGGAGCATTTCTGGTGAACACGGCACGAGGTGGTCTTGTGGACGATGACGCACTTGCCGCGGCGTTGAAACAGGGTAGAATTCGTGCAGCAGCACTGGACGTCCACGAGAACGAGCCGTACAACGTCTTTCAGGGTCAGTCCGCGCAATGTGAGTCTTATCTGACCTTACCTAACCGTCCTTAACCCGATTAATATGTCCATAGACCAAATTTTCCGAGTCCCATGATCCCGGGTTGTCATGCAGTGGCCTGCCTTAGTTCCCCAAAGACGATATTAAAATTGGCATGATTTTTAAGAATAAAAAGGGTTGATGGAAAATTGGTACTTAATAAATATTTTGGCTTCTTTACTTCATGAAATGAGGCAATGCGCGGTTATGTTATGTTAACGAATGCATGAATTACTAATTGCTTCATACTGAAATAATCGGTCTGAGGATGATTAATGAGAAGTGACTTATTTCACGTGGGTGTGTAGGTCCTTTGAAAGACGCTCCGAATCTGTTGTGTACACCACACGCTGCATTCTACAGCGACGCTAGCTGCACGGAACTTCGTGAAATGGCTGCCAGTGAGATACGGCGGGCCATCGTAGGTCGTATACCTGACTGTCTACGAAACTGCGTGAACAAGGAATATTTCCTCTCCACCGCTGGGTAAGCACACTACGAGATAATAAATACAATCAGCACAAATACGTAGCGTATAATAATTCGATTACCTTGACACTGTCTTTCTTGCATCGAGAGAGTGAGAGAGGAAAAAAAAGATGTCGTAATTCTTGCAGACACAGATTTTCAAGCAGAAGTTAACTCGTATTACACGGAAAGAGAGTCGAGCGTGTGTGCAATAGTTACGTGGTTTAGAAGCGCTCTCGAGCCTCTTTGGATTTCCTAAGATCAATTGGGCACTTTAAAGGCATTTATCGAAGTGGCCAATTTCTTTTCGCTTTCTCCAGCAGCTACCCCGAGGGGATCAACGGCGGATACTATGCGGGAGCACTGCCCGTCCAGCAGGCGCACTCGACGACTCCCCACGACTCTGCACCCCCACCTCCTGGGGGGCACTCCGTAGTTGGTGGTGGTGCTGGTGGGGGCGGTGGCGGTTCGAACCCTCCGGCAGCGCCTGCCGGGGGTCCAACAGGCCCCACGGGCCCAACGGTAGGCGCCGGCGGGGCTGGGGGCCCTGCTTCGGCTCCCCCTGCTGCCGGGTTACCCGGACTACCCCACAGCATAGTGAGCGAGCCTGACCCCCGGCCAAGCCCACCTGCTCCGAGTCCCCGTTGACCTTGAACCCCCGAACCCCGAACTCTACTCCAGCACCACCCTCTGACCTAACCTACCCCCTAGCCATTCGCACACGACCTCCGACGACAAACAGCTGATTGACTAACGTGTGTCGTGCACGACGTGCCCCAAAATCTGTCCGCTACTTCCGAGAAACTCGAGAGATCCATCCTTGAGAAAGAGAGAAAGAGAGAGAGAAAGAGCGAGGGGGAGAGAGAGAGAGAGAGAGAGAGAGAGAGAGAGAGAGAGAGAGAGAGAGAGAGAGAGAGAGAGAGAGAGAGAGAGAGGGAGAGCGTGTGAGAGAGCGAAAGAAAAAGAGAGAGAGAGTGTGTGTGTTTGTGTGTCTGAAAGAGAGAGAGAGGGAGAGAGAGAGAGAGTAAAAGAAAGAATGAACGAGAGACCGAAAGCAAAAGAACGAGCGAAAGGAATAGCGTGAAAGTGAATGAAAGGGATTGTATGACAGAGTGGGAGAGACAGAGAGTGAAAGTGAGAACCAGAGAGAACGTGTCGTTTCGCATTTGAATTTTGCGTTCCTCAATCTTTAAAACTAAAGAGAGCTATTCGTATCTCCGTAAGCAGATCAAATACAGTACGGGCTAGTAACGATGACATTCCCTTTGGACATCTGCAGTGAGACATGCAGACTATATATTTTTTGTTGAGAGCTGCTACTTCTGAGGATAAAAAAGATGGTCTTCTTTCCTAGAGCATAGATGTCTTGTTATTACGTCATGTCATACATTTCAATCATACGCCTTTAACATTACGAGATTCCCTTTATCGAACAACAAGAGTATTCGAAACAAGTGTTCCTTGACTTCCAGATATTATTCCGCCATTTCGTATCCCATGAAAATCTCCAGGCAGCATGGATCCGGTAGTTATTATCGAAACATACTAATCAGAGTTGACGAGTGACAGAAGAAACAACTGCAAATATTGAATGGACGCGCAGGCCATAAAATCTCCATTTTCAAATCTCGATCCACCTCTTATCAGACGCTTATCCATTTGAAGAGCACGATCAACTTATAATTTGTCTATTTCTCTCTCTTGCTCTTACTCGACGTTTCAATAAGTTTGAAATAGTATTTTTTATGAACTCCATACGTATACTTGTAGCAATTTCTATACTTGCAATAAAAAAAAAAAAAATAAAAAAAAAGGAATAGAGAAATGTACGTCATGCATTACTGTGGCCGGTACTGTATCTGAATCTATGACGCTGCTGGCTCAACTGTGATCACTCGACATTAAAGTTTTAAATCTCAGAATGAAATCGCAAAGGCTTGATCGCACTTTGTATCGCGAAAGCAATTGTAAACTGTATGAAAACTTATATCTGTAACTCTTTTGTCGGGCGTCACGGTCCGCCCGTAGCGTTTATTAGCAAATTGAAACACCCCCGATACTCTCGCCCTTTTTTCTCCAAATCCAAAAGCACGTGATTGGAGTGCCAGAAGACACGCGCGGACGACCCGGGCCCTTTTCAATTGGCTACCATGGAATCCTGTCACCGGCAATCTAACCAAATCGTCGAGGAGTCCGCAAACGCAACGTCCACACTGATCGTCAACGGTGCATTCAGAAAGACGGCGAATCGATTCGCGAAGAGCGCACCGAGGAAGCGATCATTCGAGTACAATGTGGTGTGGTAGTTCTTATTAGCGTGCGAAGGAATAGAGATAGGAAAAAAAAAGAGAAAAGAAAGAAAAACAAAAGGAAAACGAAGAGAGAGGAAGTTAGGGACAATGCGAACACTTAAGCGCTTACGATCAACACTATCTTATTCGCCGTTCTCTGTTAAGTATCCGCAAACGTGCGCCGGCGAAGTTTGTAATTCCTTAGACGCTTTGCAATGTACAGATTGAAGTTTCACTATAGTAATTTGTAGTCACTCATATTTGCGGATATCTAACGAACGGATGCATTTTGGCCTTTCTCGATTCGTTTGGCGGTACGTCGGGAGAAGCGCGAGCACCGCGTATTATTCTTGCCATTTAAGTAATTGGTCGATCGAATGATTTACGTGTTGCTCTTGCGAAATCCTCGACGCCCAGACCCACATCATGGCGGTACGAGCTGCTACTGTAGCGACCAGTAGCTCGCTGTTATTGTACGCAAATTGAGAACGTTTTGGAACATACAGTAGTGCTAAACTAATGATGAGAGTGCGTTGGTAAATTGCCGCGCGTAACTCCTGTCCTTTTGCTCCATATTGAACCTTTGGCCCTCGACCTTAAAGTTCTCGAACCTCCTTCCCATTCCCGGCTCTCCTCTCTCTCTTCTTACCCCCTGCCCGTTAGAGTATTTCTTTTGTGTTTCTGAGAAAACGAAACCGAATGCTACTTGAGTTTTTTTTTTTAGTGAACTTATAACTATTGATGAACTGTTTTTTTTTTCGTTTTTTTTCCCCCCTGTGAGCGAGGACATGCGAGAAAGGGAGAGCGACAGTGTGAATATGCAAGGGTGAATGGATGAAAGTACGAGAGAGTGTGTAATAGAGAGAGAGAGAGGGAGAGAGAGAGAGAGAGAGAGAGAGAGAGAGAGAGAGAGAGAGAGAGAGAGAGAGAGAGAGAGATAGTGTGAACGAACTTGCGAGAGAGTGAAATAGAACGAGCAGAAACAAGTTTTATTAATTGATAATTATAATATGATTAATTATTGTATTAAGTAAAGTAAGGCGATGTTACGAACACTTGAGTATATTATCGAGAGGTGAATCATTGAGGTGAAAAATGGAGAGAGAGTGAGAGAGAGAGTAAGAGACGATGGAAGATATGGACAATTTTTTGAGAAAAATTATGGAAAGCGATAATAATTAAATAAAAAATGTGGAAAAAAAAATCTATTTTAAAGACACACATATCTATTCGGTTTTTTTTTAAATCTGTTTTTACGTTTGAAACGAGAGACATGGCGAAAGGCGGTGATTGTCGAGAACATTTGTCGTGTGGGGTCACCATGGTTCAGATAAAACACCTGTGCCCGGCCACGTGGCTCCGAGATTTGTCGAAGCGGTAAATAAAAGTTAAGAGAGACAAAAGAATAGGGCAATGATTAGCAGTTATGCGTATTCATGAAAGTGAGGCTATTAAAAGTAACCATTAGAACCTATGAAAATGTACCCCGAAAATTTGTTTGGAGCTACAAAGCTACATCTGGATATTTCAGTACGCGTATTTTCGGATTTAAGTAATTATTATTATTATTATACAGAATTCTTTGACAATTGTAAAAGAAAATCATTTGGGGCTCGTATAGACCTCCGGGGTGCACCTTACACGAGATTTGAGCATGAGAGTGAGAGACCAAGAGAAAGAAAGAAAGAAAGTGATGCGAAAGAGCGCTAGAGAGGGAGAACAAAAATCATTCCAACTGGTATGAGGAATCGGACCGAAAATATATGAAACAAAAATATAAAAAAGCACATTCGAGATCGTCATGGCGCGCGAGGCGATAACGTATAAAAGTGGCAAAAGTAAATAAAATAAATAAATAAATAAATAAAACGAAGCATCACACGTTACACGAAAAATTACACGCGCACATTACTCTAAATAGCCACGTATAGAGACATACATAATACTATTATACATGTAACACAAATGACAGGTGCGTACGAGGCGATAGACGTGTAAAGGAATACAGAGATATACAACACTGACAACACGGAAGCAACAGCAACAACAACAACAACAACCGAATATACATTTTTAAATAGAAATACGCTACGTACATAAATACACGACGTACCAGTGCGCAGCTGCACGGCGAGCTCATCCCCTCTGCTCTCTTGGTGCTTGCTTGTCGTATAGGAGAACTCCAAATTTTCTTTTTAAACAAGAGGGTAGAAGGGACCTGATACGTTCCTGCAGATTCGTATGGGTACATAACGTAGAAACATTATACATACTGTTTTTGTCTTCTTTTTTTTTTTCAAGAATATTATTACTTATAAATACATCATTATATATAGAAAGAACGAGAGAGAGAGAGAGAGAGATTGCGAGAGTGAATGAAAGTGAGCAAGACAGACAGCGGTGTGAAAGCGAATGACGAGCGATAGCGAATTTGTGAGAGAACGAAAGAGCGCGATAGAGAATTTCTATTGACGAGTGAAATGATATAAGCGATAAAGAAAGAAAGAAACAAACAAAAAATATGAATGAAATCGAAGTACCGCTACGATGCAAAAAAACGGAGTTGTTCTTATATAGTTTTAATTGTGAGAAAAGAAAGAAAGAGGCAAATTTAATGTGATGAAAAAAAAAATGCAGTACGTAATGACTTCCACCGTTATATTTCCAGCCCCCCCTCCCCCCTCTCTTCCTTCTCCTTCTCCTCCTCCCACATCTTCATTCCCACATGTCTTCTCCTTGCGAAACCTCTTATCGTCCCTCGAAAATCCTTATCCTTCTTATCTCCATTCTTCTTAGCTCCTGTGAGTCAATCCCGAGTGTGCGTATGCGTGTTGCTTGCGTGGGTGCGTAAAAAAATAGAGACAGAAAACTGCAGCCGAACACACGCGAGGCCTCCTTTATTCATCTTCCCTGTTTCCCGCAAAGAGGATCGACACGCGGTTCCTGGCTCGTGGGACAAATGAATAGATAGATAGATATAGAGAGAAAGAGAGAGAGAGAGAGAGAGAGAGTGAGAGTAAGAGAGAAAGAAACACACACCCATATAGTGATTGATCGATTTTTTTTTTAATCAGTTTCCTTCATATGAATGTACATATACACATATATGTATATAACGCAATTATATCTATATATATATGTGTATATACGCGTATTCTTCCTTTCGATGAGAGTGGCGCTGAGGCACACCTTCGTTTTACATTTACAAAGGAAAAGAGAAATGAGAGAGAGAGAGAGCGAGTGAAAGAGAAATGAAAGAACGTAAAACTGACGAAGGAGAAGAAGAAGAAGAAATAAAACAAAAGCCACAAGATGACGAGAGAAAAGTGAACGTGGTGAAAACAGCAACATTAATATTAATTATAATTAATAATAATAATTATAATAAATACAATATTTGTACAATAATCAACGGTGCTGTGGTGAATACTGCAGGCCTGTGTATATATACATATATGAGTAACTGTATGTGTGTATGTATATATATATATATATACACGGATTATCCTGTTCACCCATCCTGACTTCCGTTTCCTCGCGAACTTCCGCCAAACACCGTTTGCTGATCGATAACAATACTTTATTGGACTAGGTTTCGAAAGGTGATCCTTTCTTTTGTTCAGTTATCCTTTCAGATTTGCGGTATTTCTTTTTTTTTCGTTGGTATCTTCCACCTCTGCTGCAACGGCGTTATCGTACTCGTCCCCCTGTTCCGGCAGCGTCGCAAACGGCAGGAAAACACAGGAACGATCCTCAGGACGAAACGGAAGGACCTCGAGCGGATGTCAGGTTTCATCAACTCGACCGTATAAACTATTTTCGTTGTAAGCTCGCGCCTAGCCGAATAACGGG
This sequence comes from Calameuta pygmaea, assembly GCA_031762395.1. Lineage (NCBI taxonomy): Eukaryota > Metazoa > Arthropoda > Insecta > Hymenoptera > Cephidae > Calameuta > Calameuta pygmaea. The sequence continues at coordinate 267,771 of JASANN010000380.1, read as the reverse complement.
TATTCGACAACATTGCGAGAACCTGCCGTTGTCCAACTGAGCAACTGGATCGTGTCACGTCAGGGAGCCACCGTGGACTCGCATGTGCCTGTTCAAATTGCCACTTTGACTAAACCTCAGTAAGCACAGCTTGCACTGGTACGGTTTCTCCCCGGAATGGATCCGCAAGTGTTTCGTCAGGGTGGAGCTGTCGGAGAAGGCCTTCTTGCAGAATCGACATCTGGAATGGCACTTTTTAGCTTCGTTTCGTGAAAAATCATTTAAGCTAGATTTAAGGGACGATATGTAGAAACTCACCTGTAGGGACGTTCGCCGGAGTGCGTTCTCATGTGTGTCGTCACCGAGCTACTCTGGGAGAATCTTCTGTCGCATACCGGACATCGGAATGGCTTCTCACCGGAGTGAGTCCTCGCGTGGGCTGTCAGGTTGGCCGCCTGGCTGAATGCTTTCGAACACGCGTGGCATCTTTAAAATTGTACAGGATGTTCTTGCTTGAGAGTGAAATTTCATTTGGGCGCTTCCTTTTTTTTTTTGTTTCCGCATTGTAAGGGATCGAACATACCTGAATGGTTTCTCTCCCGAATGGGTTCTGAGATGCGTTTTCAGGGTGCTGGGACGCGCGTATGTTTTCCCGCAAATTCTACAGAGATTCGGTCTGCCGTTATCGTCCGGGGTAACGGTAGGACCCACTCCGCCGATGCACAGTGCGTGCTCACCGGTCGGTAAGCGAGAATGAGGATGGGGATGAGGGTGAGAATGCTGATGATGAGGAGCCATAAGGCTATTGGCTGGGGGTTGATTCACCCTCGTTGGCGCTTCCACGGGGTTGTATTGCGGGGCGGGACTCAGGAGGGGCTCCACCCCCCATGCCGACGAATAGCTCTGCTCGTACCTGCGTACGCAAACATTGACAAACCCTAAGAAAAGCGGCAAGATGGCGAGATAGAATTTAGGGGATGATTTTTTTACCCTTATACAGGTTTATGAAATTTATCCGGTTGGACGGGGACGATGTTACTTTTGTTGTTTGACATAAATTTTCTTATTAAATTTTACATTTTTTTGATTATGATACAAGGGTTGTTTCTGGTTTAAGGGTTGTAACGCTACTCACCCCGGGTGCATGTTCATGTTCATGGTCATGTTCATTGAAACGTTGACAGACATTGCTGGACCGGGTGTGTAATGAGAGGGTGGCACAGGTGGTCCCAAATTCTGGGCATAATCCTGGGGGTAGTGATGGGTCGGTCCACCCGTGGAATAATATCCTCCAGTAGGACTTCCAGGATGCACCACTGCGTGTTTCAGGGACAAAAGGACGTCCGCCACTCCTTCGCCATTTCCGTTGGCAGCCCTTGGTACGCATTCTCCTCGGCTACAACCCCAGCTGAAAAAATACTTAAAAATTTACAAGGTACATAGAAAGGGGTATGCCCCAATTTTAGCCAGTATTTAATTATATCCGTTTAGCTATGCTCGTTCGATGAAACTTTCAATGAGATTGGAAATCTTATTTTTTACGTGATACGTAGGTAATCGTATGCTTTAAATTTTATCTTAAGAAACGAGTGACTCACTTGTAGGAACCGGAACATGGACTGAAAAGTCCTGGTGGCAGCGGGTCCAGGTCCAATGGTGGCAATGGAAATCCAGCCATGTCGTCCACCCAGAAACTCGCTCCAAATTCACTGACGACCTGGTTCTGCCCAGAATTTTGTATCTGATGACTCGGATCAGCGTTTATATCCTCGGGCGAACTCTGCAGGTCCTGGAGACGCAGAGTCCCTTGCAAGGAGCCTAGGGTCTCTTCATTTTGTGTGTCCGCCAAAGTATCCTCACTCGTGAGTACGCCAAGCGAACCCGAGCAAAGACCCGACGGGATTGTTGCTTCGATGCTGCCCACCGATCCTGACCAAATTTCTCTTGCTCAATCTCGAGTTTCGATTACCTATCTTCGTCGTAACCCTAAACCCCTTATCCACACCTCAGCCATCTTCTCCTTCCTCCTTATACTAGTTCTACTTGTCTTCTCGCTGTCTCTTTCTTCTCTTCTCATGATCGTCAAGAAAGAATTAACTATCGCGCGATCGTTTGACCGCGGAAATGAAAAACCGTTACGCGATGGGATATATATATATATACCGTTTTAGAAAGATACTGTTGGAAATTTGGAAAAAAAAATTTTGCTTCGTATTTCTCGAATTGGCTATTCTTTTTTTGACAAGTTTATTTACGAATTTATTTACTCAATACTTTAGTACTTTTTAGTCAATTTTTTGCGTGTACCGATGATCTGCTCGTGTTTTGAGATTGTAAGGGATGAAATTTTTTAAGGTGAATTTACGGTGCTCTGCTCACCTGTACCGAGTGTATACGGTGGCTCGGAGGTGTTCGCCGAGTGGTGGTTCTGCAGAAACTCCATCTCTGCGAAATTTCTGCGAGCAGCTTCCGTTAGAAACACCCCCTTCCACGCCCCTATCCACAAGCAGCGATCTGGCTCCCTTCTCTATGGAGATGTGGTCCAACCCCTCCGGTTGTCCTGGCAACGAGGCATAGAAACATGAACACAGCCCTCTCGGCTCGTTTCATTGAAAAATAAGAACGCAATAATATCGACAAATCGACCCCTGCGATGTTAAAGGTTTTCCTGTTACACAGTAAATCTAATACGAGTCTTTATAACAAAAATATTTTTAATCATTTTAACAGCCTCGCGACCACACCCCTGTTATCCATAGAACAAAAGATCCATTGAATTCATTTTAAAAAAAAATTCATAACACATACTTTCGTATTTTCAAATTTCTCTATAAATTATATTCGTAAAAAGACAAAATTTCCATTTTACCCATAGCACGTTTATACGTGATGTGCTGATCGCATTAGTGTAAAAGGAAAAGTGCAATAAATACAATGTTATGGTCTTTATGAATGACTGAAAGAATCACATGTGTGTATAGGTACAGCGTGTGGAAGGTACCTTTATGGCTTGGAAGACCTGCCGGTCTCCTCTAAGGGCTTCTGGAAACCTGCGAGATATTTCCATTCATAGATTTTGAACCATGTGCATCCTTCCACGTGACGCTTTATGTATATCCACCAAAAGGATATACAGATCGTTGATCTTGCGAATATAAGCACGGCTGCCACTTTGATACACCTAGGAGGTCCAATATTTGACGACAAGTCAGCCCAATCTTGTACTGGCAATTTGTCTTCGTGTACAATAAAATAAAGAGAAGAAGAATCTGCTATGTCAAAATTTAACTACGTCTATTTCGACGACGACGGCTCCTCGTTATTTTCCAACGAGATTGGTACAATTAATCGGCTTCTTCGAAATCTTCCCTATAAAACGATTATTGACTATCGTAATTTTTTTAAATCAAAAATCACGTTTTTATACACACTGCAATTCGATATTATGCCAATGACTGATTTATTAGATTAATTAATAATATTTCACTACAAGGCGCTTACCCTGCAGTTTAAGCCAGGTAATCACTCAAAATATCATCATTCACTCTATCAAGATTGCACTATCGTAAAATCATCCCTCTTAACGTTCCCTGATCACATCCATGCGACAGGGCGAAAAAGAAAAAATAAATTATATCCATAGACACTCATTCCCTTTTAAGTCTGATTTTAAATGTTTTACCGGGCATAATTAATCATTAATCACATTTCAAAATATATCTCTGGACACTATTTAATCACTGTTATCCAACTTCACAATTGCGTCCTCTTCAAATTCTCCGTTCCATATTCACATAGTTGCGTTAATTAGCCGTCCAAGGGGTTGTAGTTTAAAAATACCAAAAACCGCATAATTCCACAATTAAATCCACTCACGAGTCACAGCTACCAAATTTACAACACCGATACGTGAAAGCTCTTCGGGAGACCTCAGTACCCTACCGGTCTTGAAGAACCTCAGGGGTACAACTGGATGCTACTGCCATGCTGGCCCGATGGCCTGTCAATGTGTCTTGGCTAACTAGGCATCTACCACCTACCACCCACTCTCACCCCTTACCAACTAACTACGTACCACCCAATCCCACTACTAGTCACGGACCCTCTCTCATGTGTGCCGACTCGTTCCGTCCATCCAAGTGTTCTTCTTCGTACCGCACTAGGTAGGTAGTCACATCCACAACCACGTGTCTACCAGTGTTGAATAGCTCCACCATCTTTCTTTCCTTTTTCACGTACAATATGTGCCCTACGTACATACGTGGGACCATATTGGCTACGTATTCCCGATACCTACCTCTATATGGCACATACACGGGTTGCACGCTGTTGACACGAGATACTAATCGTTCATTCAGCGATCGGTGATCGGAGCCCTACTCACCCACCGATCCGTAGGGATATTATATTTTCTCAAGATACCATTACCACACTGTCTTGGTGGTCCTGTCCGCCGGTACCCCCGACATCCTCGAGATCATTCGCACGTAATGCCTTCCCTTTAGCAAATTATTGACCAGCCAACGATGAGCCCGGCCCTGACAGACTCTCGTCGACATGCTGCAAGTTCGACCTGAGCTTTTCAATTTTTCGACAAATATTTCGAGCCGAGTGTACCTGGCGATCGAGGTAAACCAAGGTGGAGACAAACGGGGACTTTTGACGCGAGTAAATTATTCGATTTAATTTTAAGTTCAGGAACTTTTTTACGTTTTTATACCAAAGCACCCTGGTCCAGGTGGTTGGCTTTATGGAAAATCTAATGTCACGTTAATATCATTTGACAGGGGTAGCGCACTTCCGTTATCATGCATACACGAAAATACACATTTTCTTGTCCAGCTCATCCTGAACCCTTCGACGAATATTGAATGTCCACCGACCATGAGAGAGGACAGGCTCGACACCTGACTGTAGTTCCGACGCGGAGACAGGAAGAGGAAGTCAACCACATGTATTTCCAATACCCACCTCGTCTCCAACTAGTAGATATAACCTGGCGAGGATCAAATTCTCAATTCGGATCCGATAGAGTCGTCCCTAGAGTGTAGCCAGGGACCCATAGGCCCTAGCGACGTATTGGCTTACACTTCCAACCGATTGGCCACTTGGTATTTACGTAGGCTCTCGTAGAAACAGACCCTTCTTACTGGACGCCCTTATTCCTCAGAAACGTAATAACGATCTATGTATATCCCACAACCTGACACTACCTTATTTTTTCACCTTTTACACAGCCACCCCACACGGCATCTATAGTGTTACAACGTCCAACCACTCTTACGCATTTCACATATCAACTCCCCGAACGCCCAACATTATAAATCCTCGGTGTAAAAATTAACAAAAAAAAGATTTTTTTAAACCCCCTTTATCTGTCCCATCCACGTACCAATTTCTCTCAAAGAGCAAGAGGCTGTGTAAAAAAATGTATCATCTACCAATGTACAAATATAACCAACGTACCACCTGTGTTTGCTTGCACCTGAAATCAAAGTAACCATATTATCAGGTCTATTGTTATCAAAGCGATTCAGTAACACCGCACAATAACTTTGCGCAATAAGATGAGCAAACATCGTTCCTCTCTATGGCACCAGCGTTAGGGGATGCTACCTTTTAGATAAGGTTCGTTGGACTTCTGTACGGGATCTACCGTGAATACTCATTCTGAGTGATTGGTAGGGCAGACGGGATGACAGGGACAGTATTGTCTGTGGTTAAGGTCGGCACTCGCTAAGTGATTGCACTGCGGATAATCCGTGCACGTGATAAACCGCACGTTTTGCCCGGATGGAGATGTTACTGCGACGGGATCCTCTTGAGCAGGGCCTAAAACCTAATTACAATTTATATAGATAAATGTATCCCTGATGGAAGATCACTGATCTATCTACGAGCCACGCGTGACTCGTGTCCCTTATATAACTATTGTTATGCTTGTATAAAAGCATATATAGTAAAGTAGAATGATGAAAATTTTTTTTTTAAATATATTTACTCATTGCACAATAAGTATAGATGCTTTAGTGACAGTTTAGGATCTTGTCGATCGAGTATGATGCTGAGGTCTGACGTAAGAGTAAGAGTTTACGGAATTAAGATGGGTTATTAAAATTTCGAATTTTTTTTTTTTCCGAGACAGTACAATTTTTTCTTTCTATAGATTCGGGGCTTTGGGACGTGGCTCGGATTGATCTGTTATCGGATTGATCGTAGCGGTTAAGATAAGGATCAAGTCGGGATGCTCAGTGCGCTAGGGCGACGGCGTCAGGGTACATCGTATATATGCGGTAGGCCGGGTGGCACGCGCCAACGTGTAATTCAATCGGGTATTTAGACAAAAGGCCTTTTAATCCCTGAAAAACTGTTACGAACTGCCTGCGAGCGCTGGTAGTCATGGTTTGCGAGTTAATCTTCGTAATCTTTAACTTATTTACTTAGCTGGCTCTTACAGACAGATGCTGCCGTTGCCTTAGTTCTTGTGACCCTTTTTCGAAATACGTAACACGATATTTCGCAGTGTTTTGGTGAAGGGACGTGGTTGAGTTTTCGAAGACATTCATTGCTAATTCACTCACGTTGTTTACAGTGGGTATCGATATAATAGTGACCGTTGCGAGAGTTTTTAGTGTATTTTGATTCTCGATTGATATGGGAGGTTGTATTTTTTTTTATTGCATTCAGAGAGAGGTTATGTTAGGTTAACAAAGAAATTCGAGGAACTTGAAAGATACGGGGATTCTAGAGAGGTATTCTCGAAATCGAGGTGGAATTGCGTGAAAGCATTATTTTCGATATTGGAGAGAGAGGTGTACAACCCCCAAGATGGCTGCTGGCGGGCGTATCGACGTTTGGCGTTTAGAGGGTTTCCCGGAGGTAAGCTCATCGGAAATTGTAGGTCTTCCCTCCCCTGGAATCGTCCCTCCCGTTCTCGTCAGCCCTTCAAAACAAAGAAACACACGTAATTAAATTTTTCGCCTGTTCAATTTAATGTAGCGCCTGCAACGACTCTAATTGGGAGAGTAATCCTTGCTTTTGACGTTGAAATGGCATTTTGAGCTAGTTACGGCGTATTTGAATTTCATGCGGACCGCTAGGGTTCTAATGATATTATATCGTTTCGTTGGAAGCCCATTGGCTATTGGTAATATCAATGATCATGCGTCGAGTCCAATATTACGAAATTCATTATACTATAATCAATTTGAATAATGTAACTTGAAATTATTTAATTACCGAAACGTCATTTTAAATGGAAAAGATTCACGAATGGAATGGTTCACCGTACACGAGGAATTTAAATATACATCGGGTGAATATATCGAATCAATGTCGATCGAAGTCAATATAATTTGATCAATATAATTTAAAGTCAAAGAATTGAAAAGATTTAGAAAATCAAAGAGAAAATCGTTAATAACCCCTGATGCTTATGGTGGCGCCATCTTACAGGATTCGTTCGAACGAATTCAAGGATATATCCAAATTAAATGCTTCTCGCACTCTTAATTTTCTCAAAAATCATCCGTCATATCGTATCACAAACGTACGTCAAAATCCATGAAATAGATTATGAACTAAATCAGCATAAAAAATTCTTGCGCATACAGAAATAATAAATTTCTTTTGTTTTATAAAAATAGGATAAATCTCACATCTCATTAATATCCTACATTGAAATTCAAAGATACATTAGATGCAAATAAATTTCAGTGAACGTGTCATATTGTGTAATTTATTTTCAGTAGGTATAATCGCTCGGTAACTTGAATCTTAATATATTCATTATTCATCACAAGCATAGCGCCACATTAATACCAAAGTAATTAATCCACTTAACATTTGCTTATCGCACAATAACATACTTACCTTTAACCCCAACTAGTACCAATAATTTCTAAACGCTTAATAAAACTGCACCGACTAGTTCTCAGTTAATTGTAAGACATTCAGAGGTCAAGGCTCTCCGGCCGCTTTATGTCTTTAGTCACAGTTCACAATGGCTGTCCGAATCGCGTGAGCGCAACGTCGGATTTAGTAATCACCCGTTAATGCCGTGTACTAGAAAGTAGGTAATCTTGCTGGGATTTCTAGCTAGAGGGTAGATTCCCATACACAGGCAGATCTATAAGAAAAGTGAAAGCAAAACCTGCGTTATTTATCGTCCGTACGCGTTCATATTAGACACTTGAACTCACCAGCAAGAATTCTACGAGACGGTATCAGAAGATTTTCGATGCAGTCATAGCTGTATGCAGTTATATTTTCCAAGTATTTTCAGAAAAAAAAAAAGAAATAAGTCTAGGAAGCGTTGTGTCACGCGAGTGAAAGGTGGAGGTAAAGACAATACATTACATTGCTGTATAAAGTATAATATTCGTAATGAAAAATAAACGTATAATATTTATTTTTTTTATATAATACAATAGGAGTGTATATATATATGCAACAAATACATATACACACGCGCGCGTATGTATAGAATATAAAATTTATAGTTATAACATTTAGAACGGCTACGTTAACCTAAAGAATCAACTGATGCCAACGTGAGTATCAGCGCTAAGCATCTCGCGGAATTCCTGAAAAGAACCAAAAAAAATGATTGACATCGTTTCCAGTGTTTATCGAAGACTGGTGTTATTGTAAAAGGAGAACGAACCTGCAGCTTCTGATAGTGGCCTTCCTTAGTCTCTGTTTCTAGTTTGTCCATTTGTTCTCTTTCCTTGGTAACAGTTCCAGTGTCAGGATCCAATGGCCCAAAACTCCAGCCACCATCGCCGTCGAATCGTAATAAAAGCCGATGGAATTTCGCCAACGAGGATACTCTGTGCGTTATCGTAAGAAGTGTAATGCCTCTCTGCTTAGCAGTCTCGTACATGGCGCCCTCTGCTTCGAGACTAACAGCACTGGTGCACTCGTCCAGGAGTGCATATTGCGGTGCATGGTAGAACAACCGAGTCATTGCTAAACGTTGTTTCTCACCGCCGGATAAGGTCGAGTCCCAATCGCCAAGAGCGTCTAGTCCTTCCGGTTCCCTTTCCGCCAGTCCGCGCAAATCAACAAGGTCTAACAGACGCAACAATTCTTCGTCGCTGCATTGTTCCTTCTTCGTTTCCGCCGGATACGTGATCTGATCTCGTAGACAGCCAACTGTCATATACGGCTTTTGTGGTATGTAAAACATAGCCGGTCGTCCACTGCGGATCGAGTACGATTCCGCAGGTCTTGTCAAGGTACCACCGTAGACGGGCCACAGGCCTGATACGATCCGGAACAAAGAGCTCTTGCCACATCCATTAGGACCCGTGATTAACAAGTGATCTCCTGGCTCTATCTGTGATGCAAATATAATGAAATAACTGTGAGCCACTCTCGTGTATGGAATAAACTGAGCATTCATAAGTGGCAGATCTCGTTGCCGGGTGAATTATTCACTGTGCAGAAACTGTACATTGGACTGAGGTATACTCACGTGCAGCGTCAAGCTAGGTACAATTACTTCACAATTAGGAGTGACTACAGGCACGTCAGTCAAACTGATGCTGCCGTCCGTACTCTCTCGTATAATACCTGAAAACGAATACCTGATCGTATTAGTCGTAATAGTAACGACATTAGGAATGGTTATAATTACCCTTGATAACAGGAACGCCGTCGTGAAACTCTATTGCTCTGTCTGGTCTGTGCAATGCGTCGCCATTGATTCCGCGAAATTGACTAGCTGTAACGACGTTTCTACGATATTTGCATAAAGCCGTATCCTTAAATACATCCAACATTTCATTAACCCGTGCAGCGTAGCCAGCAAGTGCCACTAGTTCCTGTAAACGGTGACGGAGAGATCTCTTCTAATTATAGGCTCTTAGCTGGCGCAATTATGAATTCTTGTAAATATACTCGTCCTCTACCTTGTACGATGACATGAGCCTCTCAACAGCGTCTGCTCCTGAACTTAGAAGGTTCTTGGAGGTTGTCAGATAGCGAGTTCGTTCACCAACGCCACCTGTATGATTGCGAAGTGATAAATGTCCAAGTGTACTTGCTAGATAGTTGAATGCAGAAAAGTGCAACGTACCGTCTCCATCGTTATCGAGAGAGGTGGTACGAGCAGACGAGGTGCCTGTCTTGTAGAGGAGGGGCATTGCTATTACCAGAAGACCCGTTCCTGACCAGACATATTTCATGAGGAGTTGCTCCAGCATCACGTATCCTAGCTTCAGAGCAAGGACTCTGCGCAGATGCACGACGAGAGATTTGTATGCTGTGTTTAGGTAGCGATGCTCCGTACGGTGTCCTCCGTAAAATGCAATTTCCTCGGCATGAGCACTGATTCGAGCATGCGCCTCTCGGAGTCGTCCACGTCGCGACGCCTCCTCGGCCACCAGCTGACCAAACCGGGGAGAAGCCACACGTAATACCTGCCCCGTTAATGCGATCACAGCTGCGGCTAGCAAGGGACCTGTATAAGTGTGATAATAGTGGTAAGGATAATTTTTCCCTATTGAGACTGTAAACAGATCATTATTATTCTATAGTGTAGTGGTTATGTAACGGATGAAAGACAATCACAAATAAATTTGTATTAATTAAGAAAGACATAACTACTAATGGTGGTATGGTGATTGATTTGCAAAATAATTTGAACTTTGATAATTTTGTTGGATGATTAGATAAAGTGATATCTGGAGTTTGATAAAGAAAAGTTATTGAGATAGTCACAGTATATGAAAAGTTATGGCCTAAAGGCAATCTGAATGAAGCGGAAGTTAAAACAATAACTGTCCTGAATTTTTTAGCATAAATTATCAGTGTGGAAAATCTTATTATTGTTATAAATGGAGTAATGTCAAGAAGGAAACTCTTTACATAGACTCATTGTGTTATGATGTACTACGTTGCAAGTCATGCTGTACTATAACTTTGAAGTACTAAAACTTGTTTACGTAACAAGGATAAAGGAATGAGCTATGATATCGCTATAGGTATTATAATCATTTGTGGTACCTGGAACAGTCCTGGCTCCCATTCGAGCAGAGAACGATGCCAAAGCAATTCCTACCAATGCACAATCCAATAGTGGTTTAGTTAAACTTGAGTACAAATGGGCAACAGAACTAGCTAATTCGGATAAATCATCTGTCAGTCTTTGCTCTGCTCCTCCCAAACGAGAATCCAGTGCAGATACTCTGTAGTAGGTTTGCTGACTCAAATACATCTTGTATGCATATTCTACCAATCTCCCCCTTTGAAGACCAAATAAAATATCAAACTAACTATAAATTTATTCGACAACAATATAAAAGAAATTAATTTATATTGATATACCTACCTAAAGCTAAGTGCCAGTCGACCTTCCAAATACCTAATAGCTGAATTAACAAAAGTGGCAGGAAAAGCAATAGCGAACCACCTTGCTAACATATGAAAGAAACCACGAACATCTCTGAGAACAATACGTTTAACAATTTGCCCTTCTAAAGTAGCAACATAAACTGACAAAAACGTTCTTGTCAAAAGAGCAAATGTTGCACAAGCCAGAAGTCCAGCTTCCTTGGTACGCCATCCTGGTACCATAATCTTAAGTAAAGTAATAAGTTGCCTCAAGAATGCTCGATCAAGACCGACATTGACCTCTCCGCCGGATACTTTTTTATTTCCATTACCGACAGTACTAAGTGCCCCATCCTCATTATGTCTCTTTTCATAATGATTCTCCTTCAAACTCTTGCTGTCACTTTGTCCACCACTTTCATTCTTCGTCTCTTTCCTCTTGCCACCACCAACCAAATATGGATATCCAAGCTTAAGCAGATACAACGTTGTCACTATGCCAACAACTCCCTTTGTCAATCGTTCCCGACGAATTCCACAGGTAGCAGACGTTTTGACAATTAATTTCGAGAAGACCGACGACATCCTGACGAGTTCATTGATCTCTTCAAGCTCTAACAATTCAAATACCCGTTAACTTTCCCCGGTACATGTCCAGCTTCATTCGCGCACGATAACCTGGCGCGATACACTAACTGCGAATCAAAATCCAAGAATATCTACGTTCACCGGCTACCAGCTGGCGACTGGCTGATCATCGCTTGGACTTGCTATGTTAACTCGAATACTCTCCCAACCACAAGCCATTCTCTCAGCAAACTAGCGTGACTGGTTGGTCTGGACTTGTTGTCGCACACGTCATACGTTTCTCGCCTCTCATACGGTTCTTTAGTAGTCGTACGTATCGTCTCTTTAGATGTTCTTTAGCCTCTTCCTTTCTTCAGATACTACCAACTACTAGTGCATGAGCACTCAGTATTCGTGCGTCTTTTTAACAAGTATTCACGTACTTGAGTCATGTTTCAATGATAACAAAGAAAACCCACGTGTATAGTATATGTGCGTTTTAACGGAAACCAGACGCAATCTACTTTATCACGTCTGATATCTCATAACGCTACGCGTAAACCTATGTTGAGATTCTGTGACATTTGGCCTCGGCCAAAGTATATACAGAACCACGTGCGCCATTAGATTTTTATCATCGAGAAAACTTAGATCCATTTACGTCACGTATGAATATAAGAGAGCGATATGATAATCCGCCATCCATCTTATACATTACTGTAAGATTCTTAGCTGTGCAGGAGATAGTTTGGAGATTCGTACCGAACGATAGGGAAAGCGGTCTCCTTTCGGCTTTACCTGGAGGAGCGCGTTTTGTACAGACAGAGAAAGTAAAAGTCGCCCGTCCATGAGCGGATTTATTCGACGCCTCGTTAATTTTATTTTCTTAGTTTTTTTTTCGTGTCCACCTGAATTTTTATTCGCATTTTTTTCTTTCTGCGATACTCGATCGTCAACTATCCACACAGTAAGAATCTTCCGACGCTTACACGCAAGAACAAGTTCTTCTAAATCATTCGTAATTAATTATTCATACAATATGTTAAATCTAAATGCATTAAATACTTTTATGACGTATTCCCTAACCTCTCTATATAAGTTTATACATATATATATATTTGCTCTTATATACAGGCTATACAACGTATACATTTACTATACATACTTGTTCACTCTCCGAGTATGATTCGTGCACTCATGCAAACCTTGTACATGCGTTATTCTCATACACCGTTTAAGTAATTATATTTTACTTGAGAAATAAGAGTTGGTAGACCACAGCAGGGACCGTTATCATGACCCATTGAATAACAGCCGGCGAACACAACTTCTATTTTCCTTTTATTCCTCAGGTTTTAGTATGTTGGCGAGCGTGCGTGATGTGTCTGATACGTATGAGACACCAGAGGATTATCGTCCTGTGACAGTTGCAAAGAGGAATTGCCATCCGACAAACGTGACGGCATCCGGGAGATACTGCCCAGAGGATAAGACGGCAATGCTTCGAGTATTCGCGGTGGGTTCTTCCTCAGGATCGTCATGCCCGGAAAAGAGTTGGGTTTTGACATACTGTCCTCGACCAGCCAGCCAGCGGTTCCTTGGCCAAATTGTTGCCGCTGGGGTCTGTAACTGCCGTCAGGAATTGCTGGTGCGCTGCTTTGTAAATTTAAGGCACTCAACTGCGAGTAGTTGTTTCCATTCGATGTGATCTCGTCCGATCCACCAGATTTACTTAGACGTCCTACAGTTTCTGAAATTTTTAATACGGAAAATTACCACAAGTGTTCAACTGATAGTTTTAAGAGAGCGAAAAAGAGAAACACATCCAAATTTAGACCTAACTTTCGTTGATCTTCAATTGGGATGCTATATGTTTATATAAATTTTTTTTTATAATGACATCCTCAGGAGACCATCAGTTCTTTATGCCTTGGGTTGATCTGTCGAGCTTTCTAATTTCTAACCTGATGATACTTTCGAAATTCCCTATGCTTTTGCCTATGTTGTACCGATCAATTGCATACATATTCATTATGGAAACATTGAGTCGTTTGGTAAATATTATTTGGCAATGACTTGGTAACCATCAGCGGCACCGACAACTTTCCTGATGATTCGATAATAAATGATTGCACCTGGCAACTTACCAAAAGTCTTAGCTTCCCGTGCATGAGCCAGAAGAGCGTCTATCCGACTTCTGCGGAAATAAGTATCGACGATGTCGCGCTTTTTTAGTTCCTTCTGATCATTTTCTCCAGAATCATCGTTACCGGTATCGTTGTTGTTATTGTGATCCAGTTCGGTGTTATTTATCGAGCCATTGGTGTCTCTTGGTAATGGAGGTGGTGGTAGAGGTATATGAGGCGTCACATCCGGAATTCTCCAGCGACCAAGTTCATCGCACCAAGTCGCTGCTGCTCGGACTGCTGCAATATCGCGGAATGGACAGCCAGGTCGTAGATGTGGAATCATGGCATCGCAAAGTTGAGTGGCGAGAAGTTCTCTTCGAAGAAGATCTCTTCGTTCCGCGTCCCAAGATGCCTGAAGATCCGCCGCTTCAGCTTCTAATTGTTTCGCTCTTTTAGCCATCCTCTTAAGTGCATCCTCTGTAGACTTCAACTGTCCATAGACCTCGACCGCGCCATTACCTTCTGCGGCACCAGCTTCCAAAGCTCCCGCTAGGGCTTCCAATCGTTTCCTCCTCCTCTCTCGTCTTCTTCTAGCCTCAGCATCTCCTCTAGCTTCACCGCCTATCGTGAGTCTCTCCAGTCTCTTCATAACCTCCTTCCTGGCTATTTCGCGTTTCTTTCGTCTCTTCTCTTCGCGCTCTGAATCCAATTCCTCATCTTGCTCTCCTTTTCGCTCTATCTCCAGACAAGCCTCGTTACTTCCATCTGCAGTAAATCCCGATCCTTCGAATCGAGACCTCAATAAAGACAACTCTTCTTGAAGTTTCTGTGCAGATAAAGTCGAATTCTCGCACTCTTTCTTGAGCCTCTCAACCTCGTCCTCGTAGCGTCCTTCCCGATCCCGATCGTCCTCATCCTTGGACAATATAAGACCACCACGAGGATTGTCATTGGATTCTAATAATTTGCGTAACCTCTGCAGTTCCAATTGATACTGTCTTAATAGCGCATCCTTTGGATCCTCGTTAACAACAGGTTTATTCTTTATACATCGTGCCCTGGCCGCGTACCTGAGAGTACTGAGAGTCTCATCAGCATCAAGATCGCAGGGACTGACACAAGCTATCATAAGAGTCCTGGCATTGCCACCAAGACTGTCTCTAAGAAATCTCGTGAGCTTACTGTCTCTATAAGGTACATGTCTGCCATTACCCGCTGCCAAAGCACTTATGACGTTACCAAGTGCAGAAAGACTTAGGTTAATACTAGCAGCTTCCTTCAATCGATCACCCGTCGCTCCGGTTCTAGCTTGCCTCTCAGACCCTGCCAGATCCACCAGGTGAAGTCTGCCTCTCCTAACAGCGCTACCACGCTTATCATTCTCATTTATCGCTATAGCCTCAAGGGCAAGAGTCAGAACCGCATGACTCCTAGAACTCGCTGCATTCATCTTCGTCGCCGCAGATGCTCTACGTCGATCTCCTTGCTCGACCAATCGAGCACATTCCGCAGCATCCTTAACGGTGACCTCGCGAAGACCACCTGCCACGTAGGTTCCTCTTGAGCTGTCCTCTTTCAACTGTAGCAGCCCTTCGCTCTCGTTGCCACTGTCCTGCAGTAGGTCTCGCAGTCGCTCATTATAAATCTCCAGGTAGCTCAGAAGCGCCAAGTATCTCGTCTCCGAACTCGACGTCGAGGTCGCTTCGAAGAGATGCTCAAGACTGCGCTCGATGAAGCCACGCATCGTGTAGGATTTTCCACATCCTGTTTGCCCATAGGCAAAGACTGTACCGTTGTAACCGTCCAGAACGGCCTCAACCACCACAGAACCAACATCCTCGTATACAGACTCCGTCGTCGACTCTGCACCAAACGCAGCATCAAACTGGTACACCTTTCCGCCGACGTTTGACGTACCCTCCAAGGTACAGCTCTTGGTGGACGAATCGATCGCGACGACATTCTGTGAATAAATACGTAGCTCGATTAATTTTCAATGGTAAGCATTACGCGTTTGTGCCTTTCGGAGAATCCTTGAATATCTGGTCAAGGCGTAAAGAGTCGCGCAAGCGCTTTTTAGTGTGACATCAATGCCAGTTAACGATATATATTGGATATTCAATGGTATTATACGAAATTAATTAAATTAATTTTATGCCACCCAAGGTATACGTGTCTACGTTAAGTCAACGTTAACACCCATGACAGTGCTGAATATAACTCTAGAAAAAGATATAACACGAGCTCTCGGTATACTACATTGCTATATAATATATTCATAAAATATTTATACGACCTTGAATGCACGTGTCATCAATGAATGACAAAGACAAAGAGACAAGGCAATGTTTTCAGTTTCGTCGAATCTTTCCTGAATCATGTCTACACTCAAGATAATCTTTGCCTGATCGTTAAGGTTGTATAAAAAGAAAAAGACCGTATCATAATACTCAACGCAGTCATCGACAAGCGTACACTTCTTCACGTCGATTTATAATTAGTTTGAATTCATAGCAACGTCATAGCATTCCGTTATAACGAACAGCGTATACGTGAAATTATTTAGTCTCGCAAACATATGCATATACTTTTACCTGCTTACGTACATACTCATTCTGTCATGATACATTGTACGTACGTGAGTTCGTTATCGATGGAACAGAATATGTGTCGAATCGATACAGCGTAGGCAGTCTTTACCACCTTCAGCCTTACAAGCTTATAAATGATGAATAATCGCTCGTTCGAACTTAAGTGCTACTGGACACCCCTCTGATATTTGTATATACCGTGTAGTACGTACTTTCAGATTGGATCGTAGTACCAGTTCGAATTGTAACAATCATTTTTACAATTAAGACGGCCGACACGTGTCGCACGGTGAGAAAATACAAAAAAAAAAACGTGCCGTCGGATAGGAATGCAATGCTGAATAGATAGCTGTGTTTTGGTGCGGTCGCCAAGGGTTACAAAGCGCTCGATAACGATGACGGTTTTGCACTAGTGAAACAAATAAAAAAATACACATTACTAAACAGTGCACTGGATCTAAAAGCATTCTCGAGATTCATTAAGTCTGAGAATTACCGGCTGGATTTACATACGTTATATAGACAGTGTGTACTATAGGTATGAGACCTACATACCCGACAGCCTTGTTGCAATTCTCGTTGCGATATTGGACGGCAGCGCACAGCTACCTTTACGGACTCGCTCATCTAATTAAAAAAAAAATTTATTAATTCGTCGAATTATTGGGGTTATTGAGAGAACAATCGGTTTCTGTAATGCCTTAATTTTTTTTTTCTAAATGGACTTTCTTGATAGTGATATACGATTCGAAATGGCCAGAGACCTTTTTGGAGAGGTAAACTGTATAATTCGCCAAGTAGCGAATAGCTAATCAATTCTACAGGGTTCGATAACCTTGCCTCCTCCAGAGCCATGTTTTGCCCTTGAACCGATAAGAGACATTGAACCTTCCGTCGTTGTTGGGAACGCGATGGTTTCGTGTAATACGCCTGCCCGTTTATTGAGTGGACAATAATTGTTAGGGTCGTTTTGGTAGGGTTGAAGGTTATACATACGTATGATGGGGTCTGCTCAGGATGTTCGTGTCCGTCTAAATACGAAGGTGATGTTAGATTATAAGGGGTAGATAGAAAGGTGACCGCGTGACCGAGTGTCCCTCAGAGTTTGACCTAGTCGCTGCTGGCTATAAGAGGCCTCTAGCCATAGCTAGTTATAAGTACATATTGTACGTTTTTACCTAGAACAGTTTTTGTTCAGGAAAAAAAAGGTTTTATTCTTTGATGCGTCATCCCCTAGACCATTTATAATGCTTGATTCTAACCTCTGATAATATTTAGTCATTACTTTTTCTTTTTATTTTTAATTTTTCAAAGAATTTAATATCGATCAAACACATTATGCTGTATATTATTTCGTTTTTGTCTTGAGGAATTTATCAAGTGCAATGATAATAATATGTACGTAAAGCATTAATTGGTCTATTAGTGTTTGCAGTAATAGCGTGTCGCGTCTAATTCTGTGGGAAAGCAAGCTTTTTTTTTTGTTATGGAGTAAACATCGATTTTTGTATTTTATATTTAATAAAGATCGTCTCTAACGTGTTAATGAGGTATGTTAATTTTATTTATTAGTACGTTAAGCTCGGTTCATTTTCATAGAGCCGAGGAATGCATTCCTAATCGAGATTCGTTATACGTCAAATTAATTGATACTACCGATTGGTAGTACATCTTCGTCGATCAAAGGATTTGCAAGGCTGTATTGCAACACGTGGTGATTTCTTCGCGATATGATATCTATGATATCCTTATATTACTCTATCCTTAAATGGGATCTGTGTTAGATTCCTCACTTACCTTGGCAACGTAAAAGATATATTTGTCATGGGATGCCGGTGTTACTTATCTTCGCAAGTTTTCTCTCTTTTTTTTTTCTTTATATTTTATCCTTAAAATATAATACAGGATTAAAAAGAAGCACGGGTTACTCGCGTTGTGACCAAGGATTCTGGACTGAAGGCTCAGATTCCAATACAATAAGAATGAATTTTCCTGAGTATTTTGTGACTTGCGCTTCGGTTCATTCGAAACTATTGTGACCTGCGCGTAGCCATTAGTTACACGCGACACTAGCGCTACTGTCTCCGTCGGTAAGATAGTTTGCTTTAATTTGCGGTTATACAAATTCGTGAGTTCCAATTTTTGGAATCTTATACATAAGAATAGTTGTGTGACGGACGATGGGTGTTGACTTTAAAAGCGAGAAGGAAGTGCAAGAGTACTTAAAGAATCTTTATATAGAATATAAATTTGGATGCTATAACGAAAAGAATGCGGAAGGTAAGTACTGAATGATATTTCGAGGTTAGCAATTTTGTTCTAGTTAACAATGATGTATCTGGATTTTCCATAGTGTGTCACTTACTGGGAAATTATGAGGAGAGTTTAAAAAAGGACTATGATAAGGCAGGGGAAATTTACAAGATGAATTGTGATATGTATAATTATGGAAAGAGTTGTGTACAATACGGGAATTATTCTTTCATCGGTAAGTTACTCGCATGGTACTGGTGTAAATGTATCGATTCCCGGCACGAAGGAAATTACGATTTCTCACGTGATACTATTTTTTAAAATGCAATTTATTATATAAAATTACAAAATTCCATATCTTAATCTTTAAACAGGTTTCAATGTTTATGTATATATTGATAATTATGTAACAGGTAGAGGATGCAAAGAGGACCGATTAACAGGATACAAGTACTTCAAGAAAGCATGCGAAACAGATGATCCAGAAGGATGTACAAACGCTGGCATTTTGGCAGTTTCGAATCAAGATTTTAACGAAAAGGATAGATCGACGCAAGTTAATAATGGGGTCGCTATGTTGAAAAAAGCCGCCGAAGTGTTTAACAATGAAAAAGCCTGCTTCTATTTGTCAGGTGTTTACATTAGAGGGGTAGAAGGACATTTAGAGAAAAATCTAAAGGAGGCTTATAAATACTCTACAAAAGCTTGCGAGCTTGGAAATCCATATGCGTGTGCAAACGTGGCACAAATGTATATGCGGGGAGAGGGCGTTGATAAGAACGCAGATCAGGCAGCTTCTTACAAGCAACGTGCCATAGAATTACATAATGAAATTAAACATGGTAAGAGAGGTGTTCAATTCCAACAAGGACTCTGAGCCTATTACTTTTTAATTGCAACATCAATTGTAGTATTATTTATTAGCAATAACTTGCGATGGTTAAAAGACTATCGGGACTACCTCTGAGTTATTAAAATTTTCACAAATATATTATTTAATAAATTTTAATTCTCCTTACTTCATCTGCTCTTTCACTGTATATTTATCAATCTTGTCCCATTAGTTTGTGTACTACGTGTCTTTTCTTTATTATGGAGACTTAATGGGGGAGTCATTTAGCTTTTACCCAATAGATCACAGTGCATATGTATATACATACACGTATACATTGAATTTGATAAATCTCTGTATCTAATGTCTAATAGAAAATATATTCCATTGAATAAATATACAAAGCAAGATATTAATCGAACAGAAAACTAGCTAAGTTTTCATTGAATATTCCAATCCCCATTAAGTACTATCAAAGCTCTAAAGGGGACAACTATAGGAAGCGCTTCGAATGAATAACTGCCCTATTACTCGTCTGTCGCATCTAAAATTGACAAACGACATACACTGCGCATTTAAAATACACGAAAACACATTGCCCATAGATACGAAATCAATTGCCAAAGAAAACGTACCCATTATTTAGTCTCTCCTCTGCTCGAATCATATTTTCAAAACTAGTCAAACCTAAACGAGACGCCTTAATACCCATGTATATTCTCGCACCACAGTGTAAGCGACCTCAGAGGCACTAAATAAATATACAATCGTCACCACTAAGATCCTCCGCGTCTCACCCTCTTCTCAGAAGCGTTCATAAATCCTTATCATACATTTTCCCCAGTGTTTATCCTTCAGAAAATATCGTGTGCCGAGCGAGGGTATGTAAATGAAAATCTCTTTGTCACAATCATATTAGTACAAATCTCACGAACGCCTCAGTATCGCCGAATCATTTTGCGAGAGAGCACACGGAGTACAGATAATGATTATTCGTAAATAACCAAACAGACCTTATCAGTAATCATTTGAAGAAAAGAGAGGGACATAAAGTTAAATAAAAGAGGGGTAAGTCATTCCTATCCAGAACCGCTTTGCTTCTTAAACACCACAGTGATTTTCTCGTCTCTCTGTTCCCCTCTTATAATCTTCCAGTCCCCTCTCTTTCCCTTTCTATCTCATATCGAAACTAGCCGTGCCACGAGTTGCAGTCTTGTAGCGACCACTCGTTCAGCGTTACACCAACGATGCGGTTCTACCTGACTTCCTCGATCTCCGCCTTGGTCGTAATAGCAGCAACACTTTGGAGCTATGGGATACCGGTAAGCGTATGCAATTTGTATAACAGAAAGTAAAATTTATAAATTGACAAGTTGAGTCGTCCGCGAATATTATCTACGTAAATAATTATTTGTATGAGAAAATTTATATAGCAAATAATCTACGTAAATCTATACTAATTTGCACAGATGGTTGATGCCACGACCCCTGAATTTACACGGCTCAAGATTGATGTCTATTACGAATCGCTATGTAGCGACAGCGTCAGTTTCATTAGGAATCAGCTAATTCCCAGCTACGCACTATTAAAGAATGTTCTTAATGTCACATTCGTTCCTTATGGCAAAGCTACGGTGAGTATCGTACTTCAGATGCTATTTTTATTCCATAAAATATTCCCAAGGCAGTGTTGTTAGCCATAAGAATCCACTTTGGAAACGAGTTTGATCCAGTTTAAAAAGAAAAAGGATGTGGCGAGTCGTATCTACGCAATATATGTTTCCTTAAGCATTCACTCTTCACGAGTGACGATTAGTGGAACAATGTAATTAAAATCTTTTCAGTTCTCTTTGGCGAGAACATTACATTTTTCATTGTTCGCGCAATCTTCATTGCTTATCCGTCAACTCGTTCTATTTATCAGTACTTTGTCAATTACCAACCAAACCACGCTAAAGTGTAACTGATAATCGTGCAAAACATTTACCATCAGAAAATTATTGAGTACATTAATTTTTCTTAGCTGTCAAATTTTACCTATTAACTTATCATAGTATCACGCCTTTATGATAATCATTTTTCCAAGGCAGCACACACAAAATTCTCAAACTGGCAAGTGGGAATTTCTCTGCCAACATGGAATTAATGAATGCAATGGAAACATAGCGCAAGCATGCGGTCTTTCCGAAATTGGAAACTTATCGCTGGACTTTCAGCAACGCCAAGATCTAGCTGTTAATTTCGTTGGATGTGTTATGAGCGACAGACACCCAGCAACGGCAGTTCCACGGGTATTTGTACAAATGAAAGTCGAACTTTACTTGCGACAGCAAAATCCCGCTAATCGTAAATACTTTTTTCGTCAGTGTGCTGAACACGTCAGTCTTGCCGAAGCTTCCAGGAATCGGATTAATCAATGTAAAAATAATACTAAAGGCGATGAACTACTGGTAGCAGCTGGCAATAAATCAAATCTAGTCCAATCGCCACTTTCATTCGTCCCCACTATTGTTTTAAACGAAGTAAGTTAATATTTGATTTGAACATGCGACAAGTAAAATATCAATTCTAATATACGTTCCTTCTGCATTGTTACAGAACTTTGATATACACCAACAGTACAATCTGCTATATAATTTCGAAGCGTTCGTTTGCGGATTGATACCTGAAGAAGGAAGGCCTTCAGGATGCAATAAGTAACTATCTATCATAGCCTAGAATAATAATGGCTTTCATAATTACAGGAATTTCATTGCCCTTGATGGTTTGATTTGAGTATATATGCTTTATGATATGTACAGATGCATATGTACAAAAATATACGATTTAAGGTTATAATTAATTGTATAAAAATTCATTTTAAAAAAGTAGTCTTGGCTTTGGTGAGTACACAGCCTAATTAAAAAGGCGTATAAATTCCTATTGAGATCACGTGGACAAATTTTTTCCATCTTCACTTCATCATCCGATGAACACCGAATCATCCAAATTACTCAGCTCCAAAAATTGCTGCTCAATGTCCGATCCCAGCTCCTGAAAGTCCGAGACGTCATCCTCGTGGCAGTAGCCTGAAATTAGTTTTTCTTAAGTATCAAGGCTACGTTTGTCAACGGAAGATTATTTTACAATTATCGGTTCTGTCTTTCGCCATTGGTCGGGCTAGTCTCTAACTTGAGTAGGACGCGTGTGTCGCACGTGGCACTGGAATCGGCTGTGGCGCGTGCGTGCATATGAGTACGTGCATGGCTGGGCCAAAAAAGCATCGAATATTATTTTAAGCCTCGGTGTGGGGTAGGAGCATAAAGCGGCGAACCTCCTCTGAGATTAAGTATGGACGCCTGAAGTTTCACTGTCATCATTATCATTATTGTGACGCTTACCGAAACAGTGGCAGTTAAACAAGCATAACTGACATGCACTATAAAGATTAACTTTAGATAATCCACCCACTGACAATGTGCTAGAAACATTCTTCTTTTACTATTGAGTTACGCGTCGAGGTCATTGCCATGCCGCAAGTAGAACGTCCAGAATGATATTCGTTCGTCTTACGTAAGTATGAGGAATTTATATATATATATATATATTTTAAGAGATACTTATTATTATCTTCAAAAGATTCATTATTTGAAATACTCACCAGTAGTATTGAGAACTGTGTGATTCTCGTCACCCATTAGAAACCGGCGCACGGATTCATAGGGAACAAATTCGTGTTGACTGTCTTCAAAGGATGTAGGGAGTTTCTCAACCTGGCAGGAATTTCCATGTAGAAGCTCCAGGTTGTCCTCTGTGTCTAACTCTGAATTTTTACAGAGTCGATGATGTGCAGCCGTAGACAGAGGACAAGCCTCTTGAGTATGTTGTCTGTGCGTAACGGTATGAGCGTTGGGATGTGTCCGATTGATTGTTGATTTACAAGAAATTCCTGTGGTCGTGCGATTTCCTGTAGACGAGGTCGTAGACGACGTGGACGACGTGGAGGATATCGAGGATGATGGCTCTGCGTGATTCTTCACGTGCTTTCGTAAACTCGATGGGTCGGTATATCTTTTACCGCATCCGCTCACTTGACAGGCGTATGGTTTCTGTACATAACGGATTCACGCCATTAAAATACCATTCGAAAGTATCATAACAAGCCACTTAATAAATGCTTAGTAATACCGTGTCGTAATGAGTCCTCTGATGTTTAGCGCGATCGCTGCTATTACTGAAAGCTTTTGAACAGCCACGATGTTGACAAGCATAGGGTCGTTCACCAGTATGCGATCTCTGATGAATTTTCAAATTCTCTAGCCTGGAGAAAGCCTTTTTGCATCCGACAAACTGCAAAGAATCAATCAATGAAAACTGGATTAATGTCATCTCTGAGGAACGAGGCTATGCTGTTCGTTCATTGCTACTTACTGGGCACTTGTTTGGCTTTTCACCACTGTGAACTCTCATATGTATCAGGAGTTTGTATCTGGCGTTAAAGGGTCGTGCCCGTGGACAGCCTTGCCAGAGGCAGGCGAACTCATCCTGGCTACCGGTAGTCGTGGTTGCATTTGCACTGGGAAAAATTGAGTCCTTTTCTTTTTCTCTCTCTCTATCCTTGTCTCTGTCTCTTTGTACTCTTCTGTTATGACCGTGGGTATTTGCAGAGGAAGCTTCCACGTGTCTCCTTTCAATGTGTCGAACGAGGCCTTCCTGCTCGGCGAATGCACAACCGCAATCAACCCATCGACATTGATAAGTGGATCCGAATCCATCCTCGGTGGTTGTGCACCCTACGATTAAAATATAATGTTAAATAAACTGTTTATACTTTCAACTGAAAGATCTGGGTAACAGAGTCTCAAGTGCTTACCATACGATTCTTCAAGTCTGACATTCTCCCGCGTTGAATTTAAAGTTGAAATACGTCTCTCTTCACTGCTGAGAAGTAAACCCTCGTTCCTTGGTAGAACAACTTGATTGCTACCCTCTGTGAGAACATTATCCTCAGGACTTTGCTTAAGGGATGTTCTCTGGTGTGGTAGATACGTGGATGTGGTAGTTGTTGAAGATTGTGATGATACCAGATGCCCAACTGAATAGCAGGATCCATTAAAACTTCCAAAAGGATCCTGGAGTTCATCCAAGTAGGTAGAAGATGGGGATGACGGTGAGCCAACGTTAGTCAACAGAGAGGTAGGATCGCCTCTGATGAGACTGAGATCGAATTCATCTGCGATTTGCATAGAATTGGAATTCTGTGTATCTGGAATCTGTCTTTGTACAGGCAGTGGCATAGGTAAAGTCAGTGGTACGTCTTCTCGATAATCTCGATAATCTTGAAAATCATGATAGTCGGAATATTCTTGATAATCTGGATAAGCACCGGTACAAAATGACCTGGAGAATGAAAATGCTGTCCCGACAGAGGGTAATCTTTGACTTATAGAATTGCCATCTGATAATCCATCATTTGAATATTCTCCATACTCGCTGCCAGCCAGTATACTTCCCCACGTAGGTGTAGGTGTCTCACTACCTGTACTATCAGGTGATCGAACTTCAGTACCTCCAGATGGATATGGTTGACAGGAGTATTGCAGAGCCGCAGCCAAATGTTCCCAATTCGTAGACTCTCTAAGATTCGGACTGAGTAATAACGGAGACAAATTGCTCGGATCGTTTTGCGATGAATTCCAGCAAGATTGCGCGTTCGTAATAGTCGCCATGCCAGAGCTGGTGGACCCACCGAAATCGTCTTGAACCGAAGACACGGTCCGGTGAACGTCCTGGTTCCTTTCAGCGTACTCCTCCAAGTGCATCTTGCCTCTTCACCAAGGAGTAACAAGACACCCCCTATAATCCAAATCCGCGTGGCACTCGCGTGCGTGAACGCGCACTCCTTCTCGTCCCTTTCGCCGATGAAGAGGATCAAAGGTGGTCGACGGATCTGACCAAACTGACCCGAGATAAGCTGATCGTGACAGACTCTGAAGCCACTAAAAGATGACTTCTTCGAGGTGCATCCCCACCATAATGGAAGTAGCTGGTGCAGTGAGAGCATGCAAGAAAAGAGAGGGAGAATAAGGGGCAAAAGGAACTGAGGAGGGAGAGGAGTACATACGAAGAGTAAAAGAAGGGATAGAGAGAAAGAGGGATGTACCGCCCACTCGCGTGGCTCTCGTGTCCCTTACTGTATCTTACCAGAGCGAGCAACCTCACGACGGGGGTCGTTGGATTCTGGTAGTGTGCAGCAATAGTGCATCCAGAGGGCTCGTTATACTGGTTGCACATCTGTGCACCCGTCCGTCATCCTCATCGTGGTGCTCCGTTCGAATTCGTATGGTTTTTGCTCAGGAAGGCTCGCTAAGATATCACCCCCATAGCCCCACCTAAACCGCAGAATTTGACACAGCACAATTATACATCTTGACCCCGCTGCGTTTGCATCCCTAGGGGATGAGTCAAGTATCCTAATTAGACCCTGCCCACCGAGACAGTCCGAGGAAAAAGGGGTGACCCATCCTGAGTGATGACTTTTATTCCCAGCTAAGGACGTCCATACGGACACAAGGGTAAACAGGGGATAGGGTTTTTTTCCAGCTGAAAAATTTCAAAAATATTTAAGTACAAGACCACAGAAGCGAATCTTGCTACAGGGTGGCTAAGGAGATCATCGGAGAAGGCGAAGGGTATTCGCTGAGGCTTTCGTCGCTCGAGCCCCGAGAATCGAGGACCCGACAAAAAATGTAAAACCAGCTGCCGCACACGCGTCACTTATTAACAACAGTTTCTCCGAGAGCACACACGAGCTTAGCGTGCGTCGTCTTAGCGTTTCTCCATTTCTTTTTCTATCCTTTTTCAGTCTCTCTCTATACCTCGAGCTATTCTTATTATCTTGCCCTTTTTCTACAGTACCAAAACCCCATCCCTTTCCAGTCGTCAATTTCCATGGAAATTCTAAGCTCCGCTCGACACATTTCTCCAATACATATAGTATACCGACATTCACCCTCCGAAAGCCACCCTCAACGTGCACGTCATCCACAGTGTACAAACAGTGGCCGCTACTTGGAATGCGACTCGTATCTTGGTAGTCCCTTCAACCCTTATCTCTTTTTCCTCGTCCTTTTTTCGTCACATCTAGAAGACGTTTCTGAATCAGAAGCATTCGGTGCCCGGGAACTTTTATTACAACCAGCAGGTGCCTAGTTCTAGTCGCCCCAACCACTTTAGTCACACCGAACGATGCAATCGTGAAAACTGTAAATTTTCTAACGATTAGAATAACTCGACAATATCTCTATGCAATGTATGCAATTGCGATACATACGCAATCCCATGTGTTTCTACATGTTGCAGTTCCTTCTTTGCGTACACGCACGTGCGTTCTCCTACCACCCAATCACCCCTTGAACCCACGTATACATATGTAATCGCGCGTGCTAAGATGCACATGTACGTGCACTTATACTCACGCAGAAGCCATGGTCCGGTTGTATGTCATATTACGGGTAGATAAGTGATAGAGTGGCACATGTGGTCTGCCAGCCCTCTATGCTTACATTATATGTACTATGCTCGCCCGCTCCCTCCTTTTTTGTCAAGGCACCTGTCAACCTCGTTCATACCATAGTCACCGCATGTGTATGCCTGTCTCTAAAATAATATACTGGAAATGGACTGATTCCAATCGTGGCACGCATACGGTACGAGGAGATGGAAGAAATGGAGGAGACCTGCAAGAGAAAGAAGGATGGAAAATAGTTGTAGTGAAAAAAAAAAGATAAAGAGAAAGGAAAAAGATTGAAAGCAATCCGAGCTTTCGTTGGGCGGTTTTGAGAGAGCTAGTGAACCACGACCTTCTGCTTTTTCAAAAATCTTCTACAGGAATACTAGATGCGTCTGCAGGGGTACCATGGGAAATATTCAGTGGCGCGTATACGTATATGGCGTGAAGGTATAGGGATAGTTTTGAGTGATTTTTTAAAAACTTGTTGAAACGGGACACTGTTGTAACATGCACCTGTCGTTGGTTAAGAGCGTCGGGACGTCGAATATCGGACTTCGCTGCACGTGTGAGCTACCAGATTTTTTTTTGCTTTGGAATTTCTCGAGCGATCCGTATTGGAAATTGCTGCAGGGATGCATTTGTCGGCGTTTAGCGTTCGGCCAAGCGACGTAAAAATAGAAACGCGTGCGCTCTGCATGTGACTTCGTATAATTAGTATCGAACCAGTGAACGTGTTTGCATGTCCCATACGTTCCGAGTGCGGAGCAATGAAATGTCTCTGAGTTCGTGGCACTCGTTTTTTCTTGTTATTTCTTTCTTCTTCTCTGTTTTAGTCCTTTTTTCTTCCATCAGCTTCTATACTTCATAACTAGTCAGAGTGACTGCTGTTTTATACCAGACGTCATAACGATGGAAATTGTGCTGCGGAAATTATTAATTCTTTCGTAAGCTCAGACCTCGTAAAAGTCGACAAGGATTAACAAGGGTAATCGAACCTTGTCTAGTTACTTGTGAAATGATACTCTAAATAGATATATCGTGTAGTTTATTACTTTACAAATAATCTTCGCATAGCGGAGCCGCTGTGAACTGGATGGTGGTCATAAAAAAAATATTGACCGATTTAACGATATCGCAATGTTAAACATCAGATGCTTGATCGATGCTGTATATTTAGGACTATCGTAACAGAGTGTAATTACCAAAACTTGTACTACTTGAGTCAGACAGGTTCGCTCTTGGATACGAATTTGACATTAAGTTTGGTGTTTTTGAATGATGAGGCGATGCTTCGTCAACAATTGGAAATTGTTGTACGCGACCGCTTGACCAGGCGATGGTCAGACATATTTTTTCTAATATTTTGTCATAGTTTTGATAAAAGTGCATGCAGTTTGGTACTTCACCGGGAAAGCCGTTTATAAGACATCCTGGACGAATTTCAACGGCCGTCGAATCTACTCTGACTTTGGTCTTGAACAGAGCAATCAAAGGGCTGTCCTACAATAGCAGTACGATAAATGATTAATTGATTATATTATTGAGATAAGCATACTCCTGTATTGATCACCTACCTGAAAAAGTACAGCAAGATATTTGCCTGATGGGTCCCAGTCCATCGCGACGACTCGACCACCCACTATAACTTCGTCATCACCATTTTCTGTAGGAAAGCTAACGCGGGTCATGTCTATCAAAGGAATAGCGACTTTGATATCACCACTGGCCACTGTGCCTTTGACATCAAATATATTCTCCAGCAGTGGAAGAGAAAATACGGTTGCTGGATCTTCAGTAGATGTGAATAACAGTGCTAAATTTGGGCCAAAACAGGCAGCAGCTACACGGCCGTTCGGTATTGTCCATCTATCCACACTCCAAGTAGAACCCTCGTTGGTATTCCATATTCTATTAAAAGATGTAATAATTTTTTCAGTCAGAAGGATGTGCGGTAATGCATTGCACTTTGATTACACGAGACAGCATTCTTAGGAGTCTATTACTGATACATCAAGTATTACGCAATATGACAATTGGCATTGAAAATAACGACTAACCTAAAGACTGTACGACTTGTGGCTGCCAGTAATCTCCAGCCACAAGGTGACCATCGGGTAAAGCATAAACCACCACCTCCCACGCGTTTTAGAGGTACGCATGTTTCTTTTGCAACGTCCCAAACAATCATGTTGGAATCGGACGGGGAGCATGATACCAGTAGATCACCCTAGGTCGAATTAAATGATTTAGTGATTCCAATGAATATTCGAAAATTTCATTTACGTTTGTGACCTCATACCTGAGGATGCCAAGTAACGCTCGTAACAGGCGCGTGATTTCTCTGTCTCAAGAGTATAGCATGACTCAGTGAGTTACTCGTGACTCCCAACTCCACTGTCCATATTAAAACGCCTGATTGACAAGCTGCTGCGAGTTCTCGACCTGCATTTGGTCTCCAACTCATACAATAGACTGATTTCTGTGCACTGTGTCTTAAGACAGCTACGCCTTGTATATCTTGTGAGAAGATTCTAATCCGATCATCTCTTGTGGCTACTGCAAGGCGTGTGCAATGTGGATGCCATGATAGACAGCGAACCTGATAATTAAGATTTCATTTAGATTTATATAAACATAATTTTTGATAACGTGACTGATGTATAATTACAAGAGCCGTATCCCAGTCTCTTGTGGCAGTAAAGTCTGCAATTGAACCAGAACCAGATATTGGCAAAAGTTCGTTTCTAAATGTACCTTGTTCTATTAGTTCAAATACCCATTTAAGTCTGAAATAAAAATAGTGATTTTATATATTGTAATGGTATTTTATTTATATAGGCTTCGTCTATGTTGTACCTCGAAGATATCCAGTGTAACGGTTTTGTAACTTGACTTGGATCTTCCATAGCAGTTGCACGAACAGCTTCGATAAAACCATTTTCTCGCCATATACTAGCAATCTTTTTAAAGGCACTGTCTTGTACAGTTAGAAACAGGCCACCAGCACGAACAGTACACGCAGATTCACGAGTAGCTAACATGTCAGACGTGATTATGATATCAGGATAGTCTCGCAAGTAGACAGCGAAAGGCTGAGTCTCTACATGAAGAGCAGCACGATTACAATACATCGGAGTTCCATTCATCAAGGTGACAGTGATGTTCTCATTAATATGAGGTTCCTCAAAATCATGTAATAATAATCTCTTCATCATGTCTGTTGCTTGTTCTCTGAAAAAACGAATCGAATACCTGTACCGACATTTTGAATGAGTATCAATATAAGGTTACGCTGTTGATATATGCGACCAGTGTCAGAAAAGTAAAGGAAAAAAAAAAGAAGAACCTTACCAGCCAATCACTTCTCGCCACTTCGCTGAATATTTATCTTAAAAAAAACAATTGTAATACAATAAATACATCAATGAAACAAGTAAAATTCTTATATCTACCTCATTAACGAGCCGGGATGGCGCGCTGACTACAGCTGTTTATGTGGGTTCCCATGACACCAGCCAATGAATATACAATTGGAGTCTGCGCATGCACCAGCCGAAGCGGAAAACCATCGACTCTATTCAAAGTCAGTATCCATGCGGAAATCTATTGCCATACAACAGTTTTCATCATAATGGCAACATTGTTACCTTATCATTCCTAATAGTACAAGGTTCAAGGTGCAATTTGCCAAGATAAAAGTGGGAATCGTACGTTGGAAAATTGAAAAATTGTTAAGAGGCAGTGTCGGCGTCGGCGTCGTTCGCGTTGTAGTTGGCTGGGAGAGCCACGTTAACGAGATGGCTGAGCCGCTCTCGGGAAGAGAGACTGAGCCAGGGTGGGGACGTTAAAAAGAGAAGGGGTGGGGACCGCAGTGTGCGATCGCTACTCGAACGGCACGGGTAGATCTTCAAGTTGTCTTCTGCTGCAAGGAGAAGAGCCCATAGAGAGAGAAAGAGTTTGGAGTTTTCCTGGTGGAATATCAGAACGAATCCAAAGAGAATGTATTGAGAAAGAGAGTGCGAGAAGATGACGACATTATCACGATTCTCTCGCTAAAGGATAGTTCCGGAGATCGGCTAGCAAAGAGGGAAAACCGAGAGGAAGAGGAGGACCAGGCCGGTCTTCGTGGGAGATGGGGAAGAAGGGTTCCAAAAGGAAAACCCGGTGGAGAACACTCAGTATAGGCGGTGAGTCTCGATTCTCTCTGCTTACGACACGACGTACCACAGTTCTTGCGATACCCTCGCGTTCCAATTACGTCACACAGCCTCCGACGGCCGACTTCCATGCATCGATCAGCTTCCGAAATTCCCTTGGAACGTGTGTGTCTTCATTTGTTGCCAAGAGAAAACTACAATTATGAATCTAAAGACTATCCTTGGCAACAAGAGAATTAACATCCCTTGTAACGCTCCTCATATACCATATCGGAAATGTGGTGCTATCTCTTGGCCAACCTCGAGAACCCTTGACGAGGTGTTACCATCTTTTTGTAACCTCGAACAGGAAAAAACAATTCTTGCATTAATCATTGAAGTTCAATCTGTATACATTTCTATAGCTACACTTTTTTCTTCTAATACCTCGTGCTGATATAAACATTACAGTAATAGCAGATGCGCATGGGTGTGTATGTAGTCGAATTTCTATCCAGCGATCATCGACTGGACTCTCTTTCCCTCTTTCACCTAGTTCCACTCCCTCTCATACTCTTCTACCTACCTACCTACCTTCCAACCCTGTATACCATCAAGCTGCGACTCCAGCGGAGAACCAGACGCTTTCGCCAGAGTGTGCCTCGCGCCGAACCATCGATCCGCACACCCTCCGCGACTTTTCCACCCCCTTGCCATACATGTCTGGATAGTAAATACCTGTGCCCTCCTTCGTATCAGGCTAACAAAGATCTTAGTGTAAGTCGTTGCCTTCCGGAAAGTTCGAGATTATAAGTTATCAAGTGCATGGCGACTAGTTACAGAGCCATAGATATCTACACATAGTTCGTCTCCCTTCCACAAATACTAAGAATCGTACATACACGCATTAAAGAAGAACCTCATGCGCATATACCGTGAAAGACATATTGGAGGGCGTCAGGTCACATAGGATAATGAGCCGCTCGTACGACATACTCGCGCAATTGCCAAATGCAATAGCTGTGTTTCATAAGCAGCAGGGGACTAACTCCCTATGCAATGGAGTTGGAATCCAGGCTCCCCAGAGATTACCGGTGACATTAAAAATACGGCGAAAAAGGAACATTTTATTTCACAGTCCTTCGTATACAATTATTACGTCTTACTATATTTCCCTGTAGTCCACTTTCACGTGGGAAAGACTAAGTCCTTATCGTAGCGTTATCATTCACTGTCGACTATACTTACGAGATTCAAGAACGTTAACGCAACGGATTTCATAACTCATTGGTGTTCTAGCGATAGAATCTACAATCACGGAACTTTAACTTATCAAATACTCCATTAAACAATTAACACATCTCTCGCTAACCTCTATCAGCGAATATACATATACATAGCTTATTCTTCTACTTCTTTCTACTAGGATGATCGTCAACAATGAATACATTTTCTATCCAGTTTCTCTTTACGAGCACGCGAAGTAACATCCGCTCCTCGTGTCGGATTTGTATTCAGTTCCGTAAAGGCGCGTAATTCAAATTTCATATTGACTTCAGAACCCTGTGACGTGAATCTAGCCAGTAGACATTTTCCGTGGTCATTTCGTACTAATAAAACGTCATTTCTATTCTGGCTATCCAGGCAAAGGGAATATACGAGAGTAGCGTTACTAGGAGGAAGTAAAAGAAAGTCAGTCCGACTGGTTACTAGCTAATCGATAAGCGGTAGCGTCTCGATCGCTCCCTGTCTAGAATAGAAAACGAAACCTTTGTAATAACGTCGCTACAGTCCATACCGTTTGTCGTACACGAGCGTCTATGTCGACGTGAAAGTTTCATCAGATACTAGGAAATCCACGCTGCCATCTATCATTTATCTGTCTAGGCCAATCACGAGTTTTCTCGACATGAACGAACGTATACCAAACGAATGATATACGTAGGTAGAATAAAGCTAAGTATAACACAGTCAAAACGTAACGATCCAAAGTACATATGCGTTTACACACGTGCGTTACCAGGCACGCGGTGTTTCTGTTACGTAATCAGTCCGACATTTATTTTTCAGTTACACGTATCCTCCGTAGCATCAGTAACGGCCGGTCTTATCACTCTGGTTTTATCCTGATCTGAACTTCCCTGTCATTCTAACAATATGAAAGGTTAATAATATGTTAAACCAGTTTTATCTCAATTTTAATTTCCCGCCAGAGCCCTCGTACCACGACGCTTTAGTTTTCGTCTTCTTCTATCGAAGCCCAAAGAAATAGACACGCGTTCTTCTTCTTCTTCTTCTTCTTCTTCTTCTTCTTCTTCTTGTACGTTCCACGCTCCACGTGCTTCACAGATCGTAGACCTTAGCAACGTCCGTACGTTACGCAATCCCGTACCGGTAACGCAGAACTTTACGCTGGTTTCGTGTAATAGACGTATCGGACCGCTGTGAGCAACACGAAGCATCGAGCAGGGTGGAGTTATGAATAGCACGTGAGTCCCCACGAGGCTAGTCACATGCTTTCTAGTGGAATTTTCAGAGTATTCAGATGTCACGAGATAGCTATGACTTATTTTATAGAACGATTGTCAGCATTCACAAAATTAGACGATAAAACTTCGGGTATTGCCGAAAGAAAGAAAATGTCTATTTATTATCTTTATTTGTTTCTATCTTTTACTATCTCTTTATTTATCAATCGTCATTGACTTTCTGTCTCGTCCGAGACTCTAGAAATTTCTGTATGCTACGAAGTATGCGTGGGAGTGGCTCCGGTACCGATGTGATGCACAATGGAAATGTGTCTGAAACGCATCTGAGATGTCGCATGTGCTGGGTACGTCCGTTGTAAATAATAAACTTGATATATAAATATGTACGTTCCATTCTGAGTAATCTAATCTTTTGTCTAGTCTAGAGGTTCCGTTTGATTGCCTCGAATAACAATATAGAACAATCACTTGTTGGATACAGATTGACTGTTTATATGGTATATATTATATGTTGATAATTCCTCGATGTTCTAATCGCCAATGGAATAATAAAATGATGATACGTTTTTAGGTATCGATGTCTAACTTTGTTATATGTTTATTGAAAGTCAGGCTAGTTGTATCGATAATAATTTATTATCGTTACATACCTCAGTGTGTACAGCTATAATTACACTATGGCTGTAGCTATTTCGAGCTGAAATCGGAAAATCGTTGGTTTACTTGTGAAATTTGATCGACCATAGTTTTTCGAAGACGTCAAATGGCTAAGGTGCTACAGATTTACCGTCTAACTGCGGTCCTATGTTTTCGACAATGTGACTAGACCGTTCTATAATGGTCCAACGTTCTAAATCACTTGTGCCACACTGCCACTCCGCTCTGCCTCTCTTCGTCTCTTGGAGGATGATGGCTCGAAAATCTATTCTTCGTTTCGTCAGCCTCGGCGTGCCGCCACTTCGGGTTCACCCCGAGCAAGAACACATCTGGTCCCTATATCGTATCGTCATTGCCAGAATGAAAGAACCCAGTGAAAACAGGGCGCGTTCCATTTGTTCACATCGGGCCAAGTGGATGATCCCTATAATAGATGAGTAACGTTAATTCCTCCGCGTTTCAACAAGTGTACCTAACAACATTAAGTTTGTCTAATTTCACTTATGACGACCTGGCCTATCATGTCCAGTTGCGATGCAGCGTGCTCGACAACCTATAGATATATCAAATGCATTATGATTCTTTTTTTCTGTCCCTCGTGCAAGACGCCCTTACCAGGGGGAAACACCCTGTCTAGCCTAGCCAGTATGGTTGCCAAGAGATTCAGAGGAGAGTCCAGAGGACAAACTTAGGTATTCCAGGTCGTAAGGAACTTATTGTACAGGGACAATCCATGATCGTATCCGTGTTTTTCTTTCCTTTTTCTACTTCTTTCACTTCCGCTCACGTCCTCCTTCCAGTTAAATCAGTAGCTTCTGCGCAGACTCACTCTATCTCTCTCTCGCTCTTTACTTGCTCGATACTCGACTCTACAACCCGGCAACTAACCCCTGCGCAGTTCACGGGAGTTTCCATCCACTCTCTCTCGCTGGACGCAGTTATACAGGAGCAACGGAACGATTCTGAAAATCGAACTCCCGATACTACCATTCGCTTCCGCTGAGTCAGTGCGGAAAATAACCCCTCGTCGAGGTGGTTCACTCCCACCGAGATGCCACCCTACTAAGCTCGTTGATACACTAAATGAGCTAACAGTGTGAAAAATGTCATATCAACGTCACACAAAAGAATTTCCAAAATTTATACAAAGCAATCTACTAGTGTGTATAAACGAGTCTAAAAATTACCTCAGCATCCGACTGGATCAATTTAAGCCCTTAACGTACATACGTGATCTCATGGTGAACCGCAGTGGTGTCAGCGTTCCCAGAGCGGAATCGCTCTGGAGTATATTTAAGTGTCTGATGACAATTAGCATCAGTTAGAACCGGTATGATAACGAGCACGTATCTCGTACCGGGTAGATCTCGCGAGCTGTGAAAATTTGCCAGGAATATCATTGAGAAGAAAGTCATTTGAAAAGTGCACGAAGAATATTCGGTAATCGCCATTGAGAAAGACGTGGCGTGTGGTATAATAAAAGATCGACAACCGTTTGGCACTCGTGACATACCGATCTTCCAATTACCATTCCTCGCTGTCGATATAGCGCAGATCATGACTCGTCACCTCTGTCGTCAATTGAGAAAAGACGTTAATACATTTTCGGCAGTTATTCGCGTTTTAGGACTATTTTGATCGAATGTTATTTTTATTTAATTTACTCCTCACGGCATCTAATACACTGGCTACCTCTGTAATGGCTGCTTACAGTGAAAACATCTCTTCTTCGTCGCTCGCACTTCACACACGACGTCACCACCTCGCGCTCTATGCCACATTTACCGGCTGTTCTATTTTAATTCTGATACTATTCTAGTCCGGGGTAACTTCCAAGCGGCATCGTTCGTAACTCCGCTCCCCTCGTAACCAGTTGGAACTGAGCATCGTGTGTGATAGATACTCAACCTTAGGACTTGATCGTGGAAGTCTTATCGGTTGGGTTATCGAAAGGAGGTTTTTTTTTTTCTTGGCAGGTCTTTTACTTATCCTTGACTCTGACAGACTTCCTGTACACACTTCAGAAGTGAATACGGTGCTGAGAACAGAGAAAATTTTGTAGAAGGTTCATCAGGACTTTTACAATCTATGGTAGGGCTACTGTGATCTTATATCGTGAGTGGAAGAGTGCTACCTCAACCTGGTGGATCCGGCCTAGGGACACCGTGGCAACGGAAACAGGAAGGCTAGGATGCAGTGGCGCCGACAAAGAAGAGTTACCCACGTGATTGGATCCTCTAATCATGTTCTACTATTAGCGAGGTACCAAGACGGTACGGGCACTCAGGCAGACTTACACGAGAAGCCCACAGATCCCTGTGATTTTTATTATATGATTATATTTATTACAACATTTTAAGAGAGTTTCATTCTCTAGATGTACTGATAAGTCTTGTTCCATTACGTCAGTACAGTGTAGAATTTTGAAATTCTTGAGATAAATCAAGTGATAGTAAATAAGGATGTTTTATCGTGATAGTAGTCGTTACTCTGTAATACGAATCTGACAATATATCTATCCGATAAAAGTGTTTGAGAACAAGATGTATCGTTAGTTGAAAGAATTATTTTCTACGATACTCAAATGCAGTTGGTTTAGCTGCCCCATGGTTCTCCTTCAGGTTCTATGTACTTTCGAGTACTTCCAGTGGTCGTTAACCTGACATATGTATATGCGTATTCATGTGAAACGTAGTTAATACATAGCGATAGTAGTGAATTAGCAAGTAATTACACGTGCTAAGAAATGAAAGGTTTTCAAAAATTATTATCATGTATTCCTGTACTCGTAGCTCCGCCGGGTGAAGAAGACGAGGAGGAAGGATTGCGAAATGGTTACATTAGAGGTCAAGAAAATGGCTCAAGCTCGCGGACATTCGATCGCAATG
The DNA here is from genome assembly GCA_031762395.1 of Calameuta pygmaea. Classification (NCBI taxonomy): domain Eukaryota; kingdom Metazoa; phylum Arthropoda; class Insecta; order Hymenoptera; family Cephidae; genus Calameuta; species Calameuta pygmaea. Next base: position 230,421 of record JASANN010000380.1, on the reverse strand, counting down.
CCCAAACGAACTACAAGCCTCGCAGAACCTATACAGGAAATACGAGCGGCTACGGTAGCAGCGGTTCTAGATCGAGGAAGGATGATTCCACGGATTCCCCGTCCCAGCCGAAGATCATCTTCAACGAGGATGAGTACACGCGAATCACTACGCCGAGACAGGATGTCCTCTTCAAGAAAGGCTACCTGTCGCAAAAGAAACCCTGGGCTAGTACAGCCAGTACTAGTGCCACGCCTTCAACGACAGAGAGTCAATCTGCCTCCCACTCGACAGCAGGTGAAATATTAATGGATTATTTATAGTGACTTATTATTATTTGATTAATTTAATATCATAAGTATATTTGTAGACGGTAGTGAGACTACCGAGGACCAACAGCTCTTAGACAGAGACAGCGCGGCTGGTGAATTCCCTCCAGTCATTGAAATGGCTCCACCGCGTGCTTACGGAACCATCTATGATCATAATAGTGGATACTATTACGAATATCCACTGATGATAGTTGGACCACCAGTACCTAGTCAGGTTGGACCTAATGTTCTAGCAGCAGTGCCATGTGGTCCTGTACCTTTAAGGCCTATCGAATGGGTCAATCCTGCGTTTGTACCAAGGCTCGCCAGCAATCAATATGGCATGGTGGATTATCAGGTATGATATAAAAAAGCTATTGTTATTATATTATGTTATTAACTATTGACTTAATCACAGGTCGAACACAGTCCGGAGATTGCCATGGATCCTGGCGCAGAAATGGTCAACGCTGAAGCACCAAATGAAAACGAAAGCGAATCTGGAACTGCAAATGGGGTTGAGAGTGGTGCTGATGAGGAACCCACAGAGGACACTATCGAGGAACCTGTAGAACAAGTCATCGAGGAACCTCTGGAGGAGGTCATTGAGAACGGCCCTGTACCATTTATGGATCCAGCGATAGCGCAGCCTCTTCACATACCCCACATACCTCCAGGACCGCAGCCGTACATGTATCCTGGCCACTTTATGTTTGGACCATCCCTAGTCAACGTCAACGGTTGGTTTACACCCTGGCGACTTTCTCTTATGGACGATTATACTGCCGATCGCGGGACACACTTAACTTTGATTCGAGTCATGGACGGATGGACGGAACAACGGACGAGTAAACGAATAGGCTGCTGTGACTAGGATTCGTAGTGATTATACCTGGGGATGAAAGCGTATGAGATTTATAAGTTTTTCATAGTTTATCGCTGGTCTGATATCCTGGTAGGCAATTCTATTACAATAAGTAATGTCATTGACGGATCACTGATAAGTTTGCCTAAGGAAGAAGTATCGTACACTTTTATTGAGCAACATCACTCATAAATAATATACTCTATATATAATCTTTTATATTCCACTGATAAGGCTACTTTATAAATACGCACTTTAAGAGGCATCTATTTTGATTAACAGTCATTCACGTCCTTCTCTTGTCTTTATTGAAGAGATGAATGATACGTCACGTAAATGTTTGATACTCTTAAGAGTATATTATTCGATTGAAAATCACAGCGAGCAGTGATAAGAATGTTTTTTTTTTTTTTTTCTAAAATATCCACTAACTGGGTGCACCAGAGGTACAATGAAAAATTATAAAATTTCTCATGTCGCTGCATTACCCACGAAGCATTAGGCTGCCGTAGAAGCTTCATTCTACTTCTTTCTAATGTTAAACGAGAACAGTGTCAATTGGAAGCACGGCCAAAGGAAAGGGATTTACCCAAATTCACGACTGCTGTCCCGTCCATCGACATCATTGCTGTATTATAACCGTGGTGCCTCTACCCCATTCAAGGTAAAAGGTAATAAAATCGCAAGGAAGGATTCCTAACTTTAGACAGGAGCGTGTTCGTAAAGTGCACAGTGCTGTACCGTACAGAAGACAATGTATGAAAGGCCTATTCATAAAATGGCTCTACGAAAATACACACGGTCCTGCCTAGAGCCTTGGCAATCCGCACGATCGATGTGTGCATTCGCACGTACGTAATAACGGCCCCCTTACGTGCGCTTGGCGCGCCATTGCCAAGAAGACATTCTCACGCAATATCAATTAATCCAAACGCATCACGTACCCCGTTCACCATGCGCTGTCCGAGAAACGACAACGGGTCCATTGACTTGCACATTCGCATAGTGCCCCTCGACATTTGCCGTTCAAAATATACCTAGGCGAAAAGGACGGCTAGGTTGAAAGAGTGCGCGGCTTGGCAGCCACTGCGCATTGCTGCACTCTAAATAGAGACGTTTATAAATAACCCTAGCGCAGGCTACGACGACGTGAGACAAAGGATCCAGTGGTAAAAAGCCAAGTTCAGTCTCACCTTCCCGAACACGTCGCACGTTCCATCGCATCTCTGATTAGACGTATTTATCAATCGAATATCACAATCGATCGCTAACTATCATCATACTCTTTTTATCATCTCATGCGTATTTGTTGACGCGTTGGGCATTAAGTAAACTGTCCTCGTATTTTCAAAGCACCTGTGGCTGTTTGTTTAACCGAGACATTGGAATAACGCTTGTCTGTTCTTCTTACTCAAGGTGTGACGATACAGAGTGGTCCCATGGTCAGGAGCAACGACGTGGCTGTCACCACAGCGGCGGCAGCGGCCAAACGAAGGAAAAAGAAAAAAAGAAGAAAGCAGAAACGACTTGCTCAGGTGGGTAAACCTTTATTCTTTTGAGTAAATGGTCATTAGGATTTGGAATGATAGGTGCAGATAGTCAATGAACTATTATTTATTCTTTTAATGTAGGGTAATACCGAGGACGAGGAAGAGGAAGAATACAGTTCGGACTGTGACCCTGGTGCAACATCATCTCGACTTCCTTGGGCAGCTAATTCATCTAACAATACAACCACGAGCAGCAGTGTGCATCGACCGCTGAATCCCGAATGCCAGGAATTTCAGCTCCGAAGCGTTGTCCAGCCTGAAATTTCAGCAGTCGCGAATAACAGCGATGTTTCTGTTGTGCCTGAAGTATCTTCTATCGAGGAAAGTCCCCCCGCCGATTGTTCATCTGAATTATCTGGACCACTCCAAGCATCGTCTTTGGGATCGGTCGAGACGACTTCAGAATCGATTGAAACAACATCTACGAGTACAGAAGCCTTGGAGATCAATGGCAAGATACCTAATAGCGTACTGGATAAATCTAATGAAGATATGTTGAAGAATAATAGTTCCAGAGTGACTTCCGAATCAATCAACGAAGATTCATCGTCCGTTTGTCTCAATGATCGATCCGATGATCTGGACAACGACGTCAGAAGACTGAAAGACAGGCTCGATGAACCTGAAGAAAAAGTTGAAGAGTCCAAGACAATTGGGATGGATGATGTTGCGATGAAAGACAACGACCTATTGCTAGACGTCGATTCACTGAAGTTGAGTAAGATTGATTCCGTAAACGGTGATGAAAATCTTAAACAAAGCAACGGGCAGATAGAGGATACCGAAGTAATAGTATCCTATAAGAAAAAGTCTGATAAGGTTGAGTTAAATAATGTCAATGTTAATATTGAGACAGTAACGAGACCTATTTCTCCATCCGGAGGATCATTCTTAGAGAAACCATGCTCAAGACCCACGAGTCCAGAAATCAATAAAACAACCACGCCAATAAATGCGGAAGCACAACGACTACCTGAGAGCTACGAGTCCCTCGTTACGAAGCCACCAGTACCAGCACCAAGAAGAAAGTACAGCGCCAAAGGATTGAAATTCGTACGGGAAGCAACTCCTGGACCGGACTTGGACACAGACGCGAATGCGGACGTAGAGGAAGCGTTGAAAGCCAAAGAAGAAATTTTAGAGCCAGGATCTACAGAAATCGTTCATATTCAGACATCAGTTTCTAGCGTGGAATCGATTTCTGTGCCAAACGAATTGAAATCGAAAGACCAGGAGAAGCATAAACTGGAGAATGGTGGAAATAAGAACGAAATAGATGAGCAAATTTTCGTTGCTTTGGATGATGATGCTAATCGTAATAGTCAGAGTCGTCTGTCCGATCATCCTATAACGGACGCTGTCACTGAATGGCTTAGAAAATCCAATTCTCCGGATATCTTCCTAACACCGATGGATTTGGCGAATAGCGAAACGGACGAAGATGAGGAGGATGTAATGGATGTGGATGAGCCGCCAAAAAACTTGCAAGGCAACCCCATGCCTGCACTATCTGCTAATGGCGACGTCGCGGACGACGAGGTGTCGTCGTTGCGCGTAGCCAACCGCGGCGAATTCGCAAGGACCAATATCGAGACTATGAAAACAGAGAAGAAGAATATAAAGTCAGCAGCTGTAGGGAAGAAGAGAAGATCGAAAGGGTCGGGTAGGAAAACCGGAAGTGGATCAGAAAATAACATTAATGCAAAGAAAAATGATATTTCTGCGCATGTCCACGTGCCCGAGAAAAAGGCCATAATACGAAATGGCGAACTGCTGGTGGGAGATGTTGGTGAGGTTTGCGAATTGACCGAGGAGGATAGCGATGCGGGTATGAGGGTTGCTTTAAGCTCTCGGATGGACTCTGAAGGAGTCGAGTCAGAATCAACGAGGAGAATGAATCAGGACCGAGTTAAAAATAACGAAGCAAAAATAGAGTCTAGATCGTCGAATGGAAACGAGGAGGAGCAGGAGGTACCCATTAAAAAGGATGCAGTGAGCGTTAAAGACATAAGGACATTTGAGAGAGGAGAGATTGTAGTTTCCATGTCAGGAAAATTACTTCCTGGAGCTTCCTACGAGACACTCATCTTAGATCATAGAGTAGCCAACCAGACTGAGTCTAGGAACACGCGTAGAAACGATGTTGGCGAATCGACCAAAAAGGAAGCTCAAATATTGGAAAGGATGCGAGAGAGTAGCAGCGTGGAGGACGACGTCAGTGCAATGGCCTCATTAGGCAGTATCGAGGAACCTGACGTCCTTGAATGCTGGGAGGCTGAAACGATTGAACCAGTGACGACGCCAAAGAGGATGATGGCGACACGTGGTGTGTCGCAGGAGGGCGAGGCCGCGGAAGACGAGGCAGAGGAAGCAGATATCGCAAGCATGGAACACGTGAGAAAATATTACAGGCTAGGACGCGAGAGCGCTACTAGCATCGAAGAAGAGGAAGTTAACGAAAACCGGACACTGGTGAGCTCATCAAAGTCCCGAACTGTGCCAAACAGTCCAGAACGTATGATCGAGAGTCTTTGCAGCGAGGAGATCCCGGTCATCGTACCGGCTGAGATCCATGAAAAATTCCTAGAGAAAGAAATAGTGCCCGTCGACGAGGCCTTTGAGGTTTACGAGAGTTGTTACACAGGTAAAACGCCATTTTTCTCACTGGACAGCAAGCAAGGTAAATCAAGGCCAATATACGGCCAAGAGGACGAAGGACCCGTACCGTGCAAAGCAGTTTGCTGCAATATACAGTAAAGCTCGTATCACTTGTAATCACGTCTCGCCATTATACCTAGCGCACCCCCCCCCCCCCCCTGCACACATATGGCGAAAGTACGATAACAATCAATATCTATCATGACTATAATTAAGAAAAGAATACAATGAATCATGATATTATACTTTTTACATCAATATCCTGCTTTCGCCATGCTGTCCACAAACGTGAGAAAAGCACTCAGCGGCCATTAACGAGTGCCAAGCACGAATATCATTACTAAAGGTAAATCAGAATTTACTTTGGGTCCTTCGTGAAAGATTGCGCGTAAATGCTCATTGGCTGTCATCGTGGTACCGGATAATTAGGTTATTGTAATGCGTTTTCATGTCGCTTATCCATTATTGTAAATAGGTTTCGACGCGACGTCCTCACGCAATCATATTTCGCGGGAATCTGGCAGTACTCGTATCTACGTTATTTAATGGGAATCGAAATGTAATGACGTAAATTTACGAAAAGGGTGTAAGGGTATGATGCTTGTCCATATCGCCTTGTTCCAATGGTGCTGGATGAAAGAATTGTAACTATCGTTTGTTAAGCCGTCGTCCGTAAAGGAGTCGATCGATGCGATACTAGCGTTGGAATCTACGATGGGTGATAAGTACAGGAAAAATTCGAACGAACTACGATTGTTAAAATGAATGTCGAATTAAGAGACGGTGTCGTGTTGTTATTGTTATCGCTCTTGTTAATTATACTATATAAGCGACGAAGTAAAATTGGCGACATCGTACTGTACTAATTAAAAGTAAGTCGATGGGAGAATATTTTGTACGATCTCTATACGAAGAACATTAGAATTCGAAGTGAGATTAATAAGAGTGGCTAAATTTTTGGCATACGTGTTATTATTGTCGTTACGAATCTTTGATCATGAGAAAATGGCTCCGATTATGCGGCACGCGTAGAACCATGTTATCGTAGAAATATCAATCGTAATTTCGATTATCATCCAATTGGTCCGGAACTAGCGAGGAAGAAATATTAATAATTAGAAATTATTAAGGTATAACGAACCCTGTAGTATCCGATTAATCAAGCAAGATTTGCGTTAGGTAGACGTGACGACCTATCGGTGCAGATTGCAACCTTCGAGTACGAGTTAGAGATAGACCCAGAGCAACGTAGAGTAAAGGAAAGAGACGAGAACAGAAATGGGGTAAAAAAAATAATAGTTAGAGAAAAAGAAAAAAATAATCGTAACTTGACAGTCTTTGTAGTTGTTTCGGTAGACTCGTTGTATCGAGATTAACGTAACGTGTACATAGGCGAGTTTATGCTGATGAACGAGACTATAATAGATCTCGTGAACGTTAATGAATTGCAATGGGGCGCGTATGAAGTGTATGAGAGAACAAAATCGGCAGGATAGGAGGCGAAAAGGATGGAGGTAGAAAGAAAGAAAAATAAATGGAAAAAAAAACAGGGAACGAATGACCAAGGAATTTTGGAATAACGATAAACATGATGCCACTTACTCAAGAGATTCTAATCGAACATTAGATAAGAACGTACTAAACGTAAATACACGCATGTACTTACACATTATATACGCGATAAGGAGACAAGAAAATGTTGCACACGTTATGACATAGCTCACGCTTTTAAGTTAGTTCCGTGCCGGCTAGTCTGTAAACCTCAGGATGAGTACAACGTAAAAGTTGGTTACATTAGGACGTGGTTCGCGTACTAAATACGTATCCCATATCGTAATATGCAAGAGATACCTCATAGAGCTGTGTAAATAAGCAGCTGTTCGTTCGCTCGTTTGTCAAGGCAGTTAAAAAATGGAAGAAAGAGGGCTGAGATGAAAATTCGAAAGGAAAGTAAAGAACACGATGTCGGAGAAAGGGAAAGAGAGAAAGTTAATAGGAGGAATTAAAGTTTGAAATTAATGACGAACAGTAAGGGACGGCATAGGCGCAAATCGTTCCTGCGAAAAGCTCCAGTTTCCGCTACGGTGTAATTCGTTAATGGCGACGACGATGATAATTCCTACGAAGCGGAATTTTTCTACGTGGGGATATATCACGTGACAGTCGTCAGTTCGCATTAATCGCCACCAACAATAAAGTAATACGTTAAAGATAGATATGATATATCGCTATTATAAAATGCGCGTTGCATCAAATGTGTGCCTTATTCTGTGGCGGCCATTTTTGTAACCATTTCCGAAACAAGCACCTTGATAGTAAAGAGGCGACAGGTAAACGTCAGATAAAAGAAACAGGTTCAGACTAATTTAAAAGAAATGCAGGGGCAACAAACAGTAAGGGGGAAAATAATAATAATAATAATATTAATATTAATAACAAAACAAAGAGACAGCCGACTGTCGTTCAAGCAACATCGTTGATCATTTTACCTAGGCATGCATACTCGATGAGAAGAACAAAAAGGAAGGAAAATTTAAAAATTTAAAAAACAAAGTAAAAATCATCCTGTCATTTCATACTGTGGACACGTTCATCAAGTTCACTTCTTCGTACCTACGTGTACACGTGCATTACAAAATACAAAGAAGCATACACATACACATTATGCCATACACATCCATTTATACATACACCCACACACATTTAACACGTGACGTGTTACTACTGTACAATTACACATTAGTTGTATTGAAATAAACGTGTAAGAAATAACTGTACTTCAATTTTGTTGTGTTTTTGCTTAAAAAATATTAATAAATCGATTCGATTAAAGATCTTGTATATTTAATATATTTTATTATTTAACTGTTAATGTTTCTTCATTTTTCGAGTCACTTTTCACTTGGAATAATATTGAATGCGAATTATAAATTTATTGTATTTGCTTTGGACTTTGTGGTTACTTGTAAATGCGGGACAGAAAGTGTCCCTGGTAAGATAATGTAACGTCTACGCAGCAACGTTGATAATAATTATTCAAGAAATGTAAAAATGAAAAGTACTTTACATACGTAACAGTTATATCCATAAGTAGGAAATTTTAACATTGTCAATATGTAATTGTTACTTTGTGTTTGCTGAGTAGATTTAATTTAATATGGTAAACTCACTGTTAGATTTTTGAAAAAAATATGATTTATTACTTACTTACTGCAATAATCGGAGCATGATGAAAACATTATTTTGTTATTGTTGAGGATTCTTCTACTTGTGCTCCAAAATATTATTTATTCTGGAGCACAAACTCAAATTAACTTGAATATGTTCAGTGTGATTGGAGAAAATGGACGAGCAAAATGTCCCTAGTTTCACGAATCTAGTAATATAATATTTAAACGTTGCTATTCGATGTAGTTAACGAATGAGGAATAATCGCAGAAGTAGATTGGCTGAATCCCTGGCGCCCGTCTAGTAAGTTTCTTCTAGAGCGTTGGCACCACTGATCATCGATCAGGCCAGCAGTTATCCCTAGAAATATTCTCGTATGACGGAACATGATGAATATTATTTAATAAAACTATGACATCCTAATTTTTAAATAAGGAAAAAATGATAAGATAACGACAGCTTGCTTCTAAAATAATTAATATGATCAACTTTTAGGGTAAAGAGAGGGTGTTCGTAAATGTGCTCCTATCGTACTTCACATGCTTGCAGAAGCGAGACAACTTCATAGGACAAATACTAGTGATAAAAGAGGAAAGGAAAGCGGTTGAGCATGTCACAGCGCATTTACGAACACGTCGAAAATTGTTAAAGTTTCTTGAGGAAGCGATACGATATACCGCGGGTTCGATTCGATAACTGCCGGTGCAATAGCTGGTACCGCTACGCAACGGAAACGGAACGAAGGACAGGAATACGAGAACTACTGTCGCAAGTGGCAAGCGGCTAGAGGGTAGGCTAGGGAATAGAGGATACGGTGGTAGTGCCGCCAGTCGTCCTCGGGAGGAATCGGTCATTCTGCTTAGAAGAGACGGACGGACAGGGACTGCCGTGGTCCGTGAACCAAGCTTATATAGATGGACACGCGCGAGCCAGCCGCACGGCGCGACCTGAGTGTGTGTAGACGTAGGTAGGGAATTGGTCGTGCGAGTATAGCAACGAGAGAAGAAGCTGAAGAAACGAGGAAGAGGTGGAGCGAAAGAAGGAACGAGCGAGTCGGACCAGCGAGCGTGTAGCGCGGTAGTGGTGGTGGTGGTGACGACTGGTGCCGTGGACGGTCGGCGGTCGGACCGTGGAAGTGAAGTGAAAAATTTGCGAGTGGTGTTTGAACGGTGCGCTGGGTTTCGCTGGCTCGTTGTTGCCGAGGAGTGCTGGGGTTTTGTGTGTTTGTCGGGCCCGTTGTCGATACGCCGAAGGACGCCAGGAACGCGCGAGAGAACCATGTCCGACCGGGAGAGCCTGGAAGAACAGCCGCAAAGTAAGGAAGAGAGCCGTGTTGGTTAGAGAGACAAGAGAAAAAAAGGAGAAAGAGTGAGAGAGCAAAGGGGAGCACAGAGTAGAGAGTAATCGGAGTGAGACAAAGAGTGTGAGATAATAGTAGAGAGAGAGAGAGAGAGGGAGAGAAATAGGAAGCCTCGCGCGATACAGCCGAAAAATATTAACCGACATCTTCGGGCTATTCGCGGCGAGTGCGCTCGCCGCTTCCAGAACGGCGACCGTGCGCGATACGAGAATAATGCCTTCCCTGAAAATTCTTATAACCTCGCTCATATCTCAGGATATCTGCCGCACGGGTTTCGTTACACGGGACAATGTCTTTTTCATCCCTCGTGGCGTTCTGTCAGACGCCGAAAAAATCGCTATTTTTCAACGGCCCAGGATCCAAGATGGCCGGCTGCCTATCGGCCGCGAGACTCCGCTCTCCCTTCTCTAACCCTCGACCGTCGATGTCTCTCTCTCTCTCTCTCTCTCTCTCTTTTTCTCCTCCGTCCCGAGCTCCGTTCTGTCCCTCTTACTCATTCTGTCTCGCCCTCTCTCTTCATCCCTCTCGCTCGCTTGTCTCGTCTTCTTCACCTCTCGCGTCTCACCCTTCCCTCAGCCCCATCGCAACCCATCGCACGAGTCGAATATTCGCAACTTCCGACGTTGCCGTGCGCCGCAATGCCGGTTCCTTCGGTTTTTCCAAAACTCTCTAACCACTCCTTCGAGTTCCCTTATGAAACCAGTAGCGAGTAGCTTCCTCGACAAGGTGTCGGCCCTGCGTTCACCGGACATCGGCCCCCGCCACCGTTTTCGGGTGCACGCGTGATGTAACTTTCGCCGATCTATCTGGCACACACGCATATACTCACACTGAAACAAGCACGCACGCACTCGTGCACACATGCATCGTTCCATCTGGCCCCGCGGGCTTCTCGCGAAATTTCACACGTGCCACGAGCCGATCCCCTTCCCACGGACGCACAGCTCTTGGCCTCGAAACGAACAGTATGTGTCTACCGACATGTCCTGTCGGCAATGCCTCGTGCTGCTTTCGCAAAATTTCGATTTTTAGACACTCCTCTTGACTCTTTTCTATCTCATAAATCATTTACCTTGTAAATGGGCTTTAGCAGGGCAATTCAAAATTTCTGTTAACCTCCATTCAAATTAAGAAGAGGTTACGTGAAACTTCCTAGGTTGGGCTGTTTCTAAACACATTTATTGTTTTGTTTAGGAAAGACCTCAGCTGTATTTACGATAAGACTGACGCATTTACGTCATTTTCAGGGACTGATAGAGATATTTTCCTTTCTGCAAGATTAACTTGACGTGTTAATTACTTCGGACTAACCAGCATTTGTATAGGAGCGTCATAATGACATTATTTTGCATACTATTTACATTGGTCTTTGAACTCGTGAGTACTATTACTTGTTCCTATTAATGAAATTGACCTACAGTATTGTATGGTATCTTGTTTCACAACATACTTAGCGTTGCTTAATACGGGATTCCAGAAATTTTTAAACTTATCGTGTCAACGAAATTGTACCTTGGAATTGATTTCCTGATATCAGCCACTTTCGCATTCACATATACAGTTCCTATCATTGAAGATAATATTCGTCGTTTGGATATGCCTGATAAGGCCTACTCTCGGCTTCTCTTTATTTTATCGTCATGACTGTTTTTTTTTGACTACCCTCATCAATCCATATCGTATCGCAGCCTATCATTGCATCGTTCTCTCTTTTTCAGAGTATGGAAACCCTGGCGGTATGGAGGCTGGAGGAGCTGACTTCGATTCCGGTGAGTGTGCAAAGCAAAACCTGACGACATTATAGCGCCCGCTATAAAAACAGTACCCCTCTAATTCCTCACGATCCAGAATCGTATGAGTCATCGGTTTTCCAGGGTAACCCGAAAGATAATTCGTAATGAATTCCACGAATACTTATCCTGTATAATGTCCTCTATTACGTCACTATTCGCCCCATACTTGCTCTTCATTGAGCCTCACGTCAGCAGACGCTGTAGCGACAGTCGCTGATACAGGCGCAACACGAGCCAAGGATGGTGCGCATTGCCTGGCACGACTGACCGACCTTCTAACGAACTGCCGGTAGTAGACCGTCGTCAGACCGATCTGGAACAAAAGTAGATGAGTTCATCGCGTCCTGTAAGGCGTAAGGTTATAGCACAGAATGCATGGGAAGAAGAGCCTAGAGTCCAGGAGAGTTTCGGTAGGGAAGACCATGTCGTAGTCGTTCGTAATGTTGAACCGGCTAGACGTTAGCCTGCGAGGGGGTCAAGAGACACGAGCAGCAGTCAGCTGTCCGTGACGTCACGGATTGGTGGGGGGTTGTCACGTGGGTCGGTCAAGTCACGTGGCGCGTAGGGTGGGTGGTGCCTGGTGGGTATCTTGGGCTCCTGATTGGCTGATCTCGACTCCATGATGCGCGCATTCTTTTGGCATGACGGCGGGCTCCATGAATGACTGGTACGTCACCGGTACGATTTCGCGTTTGACGACACGACGGAACAACCAGAGTCACTCGTACCGCAAACGATGTGTCATCGCAGTGAGTCTACTCCGGTATTATTCTCCTATCGCGGCATTGCCGGCTTCAGTGCGGTTTCTCCTGCTACGAAGGTTGCAGCTTCCTGCCGGCGCTCGTGCAACGTCTCCGCCGGTCTACGTCGCGTCACGGCGCCGGTTCCTGCCTCCTCTCGACTCCCACGAATTTTAAAATTCTGAGTATTCCCGCGAACTCTACCCGTCCGTGGACCGGCTTGCGAAAAGCGCCCTCGCACAATACAGCGGGAAGAACAGTAAGACTGTACCAGACCCGATAATTCTCCTCGTGCGTTACGTCGCGTGCATCGCTCGGAAACTTGTGTGTGCCCTGGATAAACAGTGACCGTGTCCCCTTGCATTACGGTTCATACGGGTTACCGTATGCCGAGTCTCGAAATGGGAGAGATTCTCGAGAATTCGGAGCACGAGAATGTTCAGCGGACGTTGACGAATGGCTGGGGAGACACCATGGGAAAAATACAATACTGGTATCCAGAAGGTGATGTTATTTGTTAATCATAGTTAGATTTTCAAATATATATTCACGATGCGTGTCTTAAGGTTATTTTCGATACATTTGGACCCGTTGTGAAATTACACGCGATCGCTCCAAATTTAATCACGGTATTAGGATTTCAAAGTTCCCCTCGTTACACGTGCCCACGCAACTTATACATATATATGCACTCGTCTAATATTTCCTAATGTCCTTACTTTAATGGCTCCCTGTCTACTATACATTGAAGGTCTTCCAACAGTCTGCGATCTTACCGGTACACTACACGCTCTACGGTGCAGCCTCCTCCACAGTACAGCTACCACACGCAATCTCGAATTATCCTTGATAAGCGTGTCAAAAATTAGTCGATCGGGATCGCGTGCTATTTTTCCCGGGACACGTAGTGTGCATCGGCGCTGAATGCACAGGCGCACAGGAATGCGTCTGGCAGTAGATGCAGAGAGCAAGATAGAGTCACACAAGAAGGACAGATGCAATGTGTTACCAGAGTGAGAGAGTCGTGCATACCGATAATCTAGAATTTCCAAGTAGAGCACGTACTATCAACTTCGTCATAGAATTGTCAATATACCAAGGATCAAGCTGATATGCGGATGTAGCCAGGTGTCGTTACTCTCGCCACGGTACCAACGTAGGATTGGACGAGTCTTGGAGTGATCTCTGATCAGGAACAAAAGCCCCCAGGTGCCCATAAAAGGAACGTCTTGCGCCGATAGATTTTCTCGCGAGCGAAACACACGACGGCGTCGACGCGTCGGATGCCGCGGTCGGCGTAGAGGAGCAGCGGAAGGGCGAGAGAATGCAGTTGGCGTATTGAGGCAGGTCGCGGTGAGCCCGAGTGAGTCGCAGGCGCAGAGATCAATGCACTCGCTTGCACGCCACGTCGTTCTTCGTACGTTCGCTCTTTCGGCGCGCCGCCCGTCGTACGTTCTGCATTCCAGAATGCGATGCACCGGGATGCATCCTCGCGAGATCATGGTCACCGTGGACGAGCCATCGGACGGCCTGCCGGTGTGAAACATCATCGGGTCTTGGGGAAAGGAAGTTATACGAGAGGCGCGAGATGGAGATGGCACCATGTTGAAGAGTGAAGAATAAAAGAAGAATTTCGTATTTACATATTGTGGAGTATGTGGGGGACCTACAGTTGGTACAAACGATCGCTGCTCCGCGACAATAATCTAAATGTGGAATTTGCTCCAGATGAGAAGTCTGCGACCTTCGCGTAAAGCTCTGCTGCTGGGATATTCCTGGTCGACGGGATGGGACTGTTTCGTGAGAGAGAGACAAGGGAGTCATGATTTCCTCGTGAGGTGTCGCAGGTTTCTGCGCTCCAGTGCTGTGCTGCCGTATGGAACTTCCTACCGTACGGGTGTCGCGATAGAGAAGAGATTTCATCTTGTCACTGACGTGCGCCAGAATTCTGGATGTCGTGGAGTCGTCCATTGAAATGCAAACGGATTCTTCCTGTGTAGCTACTGGCGTTAAATGGTGACCTAGGGAATGGATGAGGCTTCGATGGGACGAGAGGACGATGGGAGGGTATAAGGACGCGCGAAGGTCGGGACAGCTTGAGATGTAGTACGGAGGGTCGCAGGACACGTGATGATACGACGGCGAAAGATTGAGAGGCGGGATGTCTACGGGATGCTGCGGGCGTGTGTTTTTATAGGCGTGGTAACAGCGTTCTGACGTTTCACTTGGCTCGTACTAAAGATAGACTGACAAGTAGATGCCTCGTCGTCCCCTGGCGACCGAAGAATGTACAGGTACACGGACTATCGTAGCATCTACAGGATGTTCAAGAGCAGGATCTTTCAAGGCGACTTGAGCCCTGTGCCAATTCCCGGCAGCCTACAGCAATCCAGTACGTAAAGGCTACTTGCCTGGGATACGTTACATATTTTGGAGCAGTCGATGTTTTTCGAGCGGAGTAGCTTTCCTGTGAGATGGAACACTACGTGGATTGATGTTCTAGCATGGTTAGGTCAATTATTATTTTTTTTTTTTCGTACGCCTCGAGAGCACTCTGAAATAATGGCTGTGTCGCTCCGTTGCCTCGTCAACCCGCTGGACGAATTTAACGAGTCTTCAGGACAAATGACGGATTTGCATTTTAAAATGCAATCTCTGCCTGCTTGTTAACCTGGGCCAGGTTGGACCTAGAGTTAGCGCGGAAGGAGAGTACAAGAATAAGGTGACGAAGGAGGAACGAAAAAGTGGGTGGTGCAGGGGGTGGGTTATCTAGGGCTGCTAGTAGTGGGCTGCCAAAGGGGTCGTTGACCCCGGGTGCAGCTGTTATTGATCGGCGAGTTGTAGCAACATCTTTCTACGGCAGAAGAGCCTGTCCTACCCCAAAGGATTGACTATTCTCTACGGACTGTACTCGATCGCACTCTTGAAATTCACTGATTCAACATACTTCTCCGTTCTTTATCCAATTACATGTACATGGACAGGGTTATCTTGTGACCCTGTACATGCGTCCGACTCAGAACAGGACGTGGACGCATTTACAATGTGACCCACTGAGCTTTCAACTCAGCCACTCAACCTCAATGCTTCTTTCTCTTGGCGGGGATCAGATTTCTTGTGAAAAGGCTCCGAGAGACCACCTCTGCTTTCGGGAATGTCTCCCACGTGGGGGACTCCTAATGTTTCGTAAGGCTATTTATCGCCCTTGCCACGTGAAGGTCTCGGGACTGTAGCGGTACTTCATGATTTCCTTGAATCACCAAAAAATCAACAACCTAGAATGATAATCGAAATCCGTAACACGTACTTTTAAGTGTTACGGCATCAGCTTAACTGACCGTGACTGTTGTGGTCGCTTGCAGTTGCCTTATCGATAGATCCGATATACTCAATAACGTTATCTGTTACGATAATACGTTGATTATGTTGAACAGACTATGTAAT
This sequence comes from Calameuta pygmaea, assembly GCA_031762395.1. Taxonomy (NCBI): domain Eukaryota; kingdom Metazoa; phylum Arthropoda; class Insecta; order Hymenoptera; family Cephidae; genus Calameuta; species Calameuta pygmaea. Next base: position 214,553 of record JASANN010000380.1, on the reverse strand, counting down.
ATGTCGCTATGAGGCACTTTCAAGATTTACTAAAGATGTTACTCTCTGTTCATCTTACAGGTCAGCAGGGTCAGCAAGGCGAGCAGGAACTGGCGACGAAGATGCTGCAAATTCAAAGCAAGAGATTCTATCTTGACGTCAAACAAAACAGGCGTGGAAGATTCATCAAAGTCGCCGAGGTAGCTATTTGACTGCACTACCACCAGTATATATTTGGAGCGACGGACACGATGTCCTGGTCCATAACTACGAAGCCGTCGCGACGTCCGCTTTTTTCCTGCTGGCTATGTTCCTCCTTTAGATGTAAAATCAGCCATCGCGCCATTTTTGATTTTCTTTTTCATGAAACTCAGTAACCTATTATTGGCGAATCTGTATAACTTGATGGATCAATATATTCTGATGTTATTTGTTTTTTTATCAATTTTTATTATAGATCGGAGCCGATGGTAGGAGAAGCCAGATCTTCCTGGCGCTGAGTACAGCGTCTGAATTCCGGGACCACTTATCAACGTTTAGCGACTTTTACGCGTCGCTAGGTAGGACCAATTTATATTTAGCTTTATAGCGTTTTCCGGGTAAAAGTGTTCATCGACTAATGTGAGCGTTATTGTGCTTTGTGCGGCACTTCTTGCAAATCATAATAGGTCCTCCAAATCCGGATAACGTACCGGACGATGGAAAACTCAAGTCGGAAATGATGGTGAAGGACAATAGGCGGTACTACCTGGACCTCAAGGAGAACTCTCGTGGACGTTTCCTGCGGGTGAGTCACCCTGTATGTACCGACCACCAAGTATATCACTTTCTATAGTAGATAATAGAGGACTTGTTAGTCACTGGTGCGAAACAGTAAACTACGTAAGGGAAAGCAAAAAAGGAATAGTCAGAAAAATGAAAATAAGGGTGGGATGGAGATGAGAAGCCACTTGGGGCGAAGGTAAATGCTTATGAGGTTGAGTGCTAATTGAAGGGATTTTCGACTTGGGAAAAAAAAAAAGAAATTCATAGGAATAAGAAATTATTGTGAACGGATCATCAAGGATGTAACGACAAATTCTTTTTTCTTTTCTTTTTTACCCTTCATCTTACACTCGCAGGTTTCCCAGACGATAACACGGGGCGGTCCCAGGTCGCAAATAGCGATACCTGCACAGGGAATGATTGAGTTTCGTGATGCCTTGACGGATCTTCTTGAGGAGTTTGGTACGGACGACGGAGGATTCAAGGGCGATCTACCAGAAGGACGCTACATGCGCGTCGATAATAAAAATTTCTATTTCGATATTGGACAGAACAATCGTGGTATCTACATGAGAATTTCGGAGGTGAGTAAACTCCTGGTCGCTAAAGAATATCGAGCAGCTTGAATTCTCGTGAAAGTTATAGGAATTCATAAGCGTTACACGCGAAAGCACGAATATTGAGGAGGATTACTTGGATTCGCAGGTGAAGACAAACTTCAGAACGGCGATCACGGTACCGGAAAAGTCCTGGGGACGATTCCGCGACATCTTCGCGGATTACTGTGAGAAAATGAAGGAAGGCGGTGCGGGTGTTGGCGTTGGTGTGGGGTTGAGCGGCGTAGGCGGCGGCGGTGGCGGAGGAAACGTCCTTACCGAGGGAAAGGGCTCGGTGGTGGCGCAGGTACCATCACCATCCTCCACCTCGCAGCAGCCTAATCCTAATCCGAATCTAGACTCTCCCTTAATCAAGTGAAAAAGGCTTTAACTTAACTCGAACTTTGGAATTATAACCATAACTCGTTTTCAAGTCGTTAAGCGAACTAAAGGAACTTGTCAGAGTCTATGCCATCGTCATCACCATCCTCATCGCCATCATCATCAATGTATTCGTCATCATGTTCATCATCATCAGCATCATCACCATCGTCATCTTCATCTTCATCATCTTTATTGTCACCGTCACTGTTACCGTCACCGTCACCGTCACCGTCACCGTCACTCGCCGTACGAGAAAAACCGTATCCGCCAATGGAGATCGTTATTGCGCACTGTTAACGCTATCAGCTGATTGTCAAAGATTTTCGGTAAGACGGCGCGCGACGAAGTGCGATCGGTGAGGTTGCTCGCTCTCGGGGCCAACGTCTTAGGCGCCGAGGCACAAAGAGCTGGTTTAGATTATGAATATGGAAAGAGGAAATACGATTATTTAACGAACGAGCTATTCGAGTGTCGGGGTCGCTCGTGCGACATTAACCCTCGCACGTGGACACGCAACGACGGATCGAAATGCTGCGCGATGTCCTAGACGGATGTACGAGTTGCCATCGATTAACGTTATAAGTACTACCGTTCATTTCCTGGCTTTTTCCCACGCTCTAAAAAACATTTCATCCACTATATCAGTCTATTTGTTTTTCTTACGATCTACGGACACATTAGGCGCGTACAGGATGACATCGTATTGTCATCGAACCTCGCACACGTCATACCAAAAAATGCAAACTCAAAATAATTCCTCACGGGAAATGGACTGTAGCGGAGGTTACGTTGCAATTGAATTTGATCGTTCAGAATTTATGGATAAATAGTTGTTATATTAGCGGTTGTATCGCGGGAAAGATTGAGAGAGCGTATACGCCGTCGACAAGAGGATTGATTCAGAAGAGGAGGGCGACGATTGAGGAAGATAACGAGACAAGAGGAATTAGAATGAGATAATAGTAATAATCATGATGGAACGGAGAAAGTGTCAAATCGTATCAAAACATCCGATCGATTGAATCCGCGGTCGCGTACCGTATTCAATACCTCGCGTATATTTATGATAACGCGTTCTCAATGTATATACACGTATATACCTGATAAGAAGAAAGTACGGAATTGCGAAAAATCAAACGTTGGCTCTGCGCTTAAAATCCGCGAGAGACCGACACTTTCTTGTAATTAGAGGGAACGACGTCACGATGCGTCTCTGCATGCCTGGTCATTTCTGGCCCAAGAGACCTGGACTCGCTTCTACCGATTCACGATCAACCTATACTCGTAGTAAGATCGTTATCACATAGGGTGTTCGATTGACGGACGAGAAGACTGGATAATCGATTCGAAGTTTGCGTCGAAGGGACGGATATATCGCTTTCCATGCGAATATTAATCGCCCCTAATCCCGTACACCTTGACACCGTACACTCGTTTATAAGCTGAAAACGAACGTCTCTATTAAAATAATAATGAAATAATATATAACATAGGTGAAGAAGAGAGGATAGCCGGATACGAATCTATATAATATGTATATTATATAACGTTAATTATGTTATGTTTTCGTTCCACCGAATCGTACGAAGAGGTGCGCACGCGTATATACTTCCCACGAATGAACCGTAGCAGAGCGTAAAAGGCAATGCGTGCAGTCGGGCGCACTTTAATTCTATTGTCTTTTATTTTTTTCTCTCTCCAAATTGTATTTCTCTTCCTTTCTTTCTTTTTTTTTTAATTTCACCTTATCATTCGTTTTGCCTTGTACTCACGGTTTTCTTGTTTTTTTTTCCCTCCCCCTTATACTCTACGTTAGACGAGAGACACGTAACAGGTACATGCAAAAGAAAAATATTACAAAAAAATATAGATTAAAAACTGATAAGGACTGGACCTTGAGTCCTTATCGTAAACAGTGTAACATCTCAACGATGATCGACAAACAATAGGACATTTATTAGTAACAAAGAAAGAGACCATGGACGTATGCCCTATACATATTAATAGCGAATAGACGAACGGTACACGAGACGGTGTACACGCGTACCTAATTACGTTACGTTTGAGCGACGGCCGACTACTAACACAATTGCATATTAGGTATATATTATATGAATGCATATTAGGTATTTATATAGAATCTATATAACTGTATAATTGTAACGAAATGCCAATGTCCGCGGACCCAGGCGACTGTGCCACCCGGCGGCTTTAATAATCAATCGAATTGAACGGGTCTCGCCGGCCTCGCAGACGTCTGGGTCCTTTTGCTCGGGCGCAGGAGGAAAGACGCGATACAAGTATGGCGAGAGAGCGTGATAGATTAGGGAACAGACTTTGGAAAACGATAGATATTAGAGAGTGAGTGAAAGAGAGAGAGAGAGCGCGTGAGAGGGAGGGGGGGGGGGCAGGGAGAGGGAAAAGAGCAGACCGAAGAATTTACTCGGAACAAAAAGGAAAAAGAAAATTACGCGAGAAAACGAGATACGGAGATAGACACGAGGCAAGCCAGGGAGTGGAGAGGTTCGGGCGACATAATAAAACAAGGTTCGAGTTGTTTTCCAAAAGAGAGAATAGAGGAGAAATATTGAAATATAAATGAAGCGAATGGAGAGATACGTGAAATAATAATGACAACAACGACAATGAAAGATCATCCAGAAGTAATATTCGTGGTACAGGCGACGAAGAGAACGCGAGTCGGATTGGATCCAGGGTGGCCGCAATGGTGGTCGCGAAAGTTTAAGTAAAACCTTCTTACGCTTTTATTCTGCAACGTTGTGCTAATATCGACAATTTTATTAATGTCCAGTTAATTTCTTTTGCGTTCTTTCTATCGGAAATGAAAAACGAGACGCTTCTTACATTTCGCACTGGTGCGGAATTATCGTATTAGTAGTGAGCGGTATAGATGCATACGCTTATGCGTTTAAAGTGCTATTTAATTGGACGCAAACGTTAACGTGCATCGACTTTGCGTCCCGGTACGGGGAGACGAATGGAGGTATGAGGAAGGAAAGAAAAAAAAAATTCTATTTATTTTTTAGCGATGAACGTTATTATCGTTATCGATTAGATACCTTTACTTAAACTCTTTCTCCGCCCCTCTTCTCTTCGTTTCGATATCGTTGCACTTTTGTCCTTTCTTTATATCTCGTTCTTATCTGTTGCCTTCCTTTTTCTAAATCGACAATTTCGGCTGGTCTGAATTCATTTTAGAGTATAGGATTCGAGGATTATAGAGAGAGAGAGACGAGTAAGAGGATGAAAAAAAAAATGGAAGAAAATTACAGAGATAATGAAGAAATATTTAAAATGAAGGATAAGAGGGATACGAGCGTGTGACAAGTGCACGAATCGCAAATAGGGAAATCGAAAGCGCACGGCAGGGTGTATCCACGTTCTACGTTACGGTTTTTATGAGTTCGCGTTTTTCTTTTCTATTCTTTTCTTCACTTAGTTCAATAAGCCGAGCACGATTGGCGGGAATTTACGGACCGTTCAAAATTTTTCACCTCGCAAACCCTGGCTCCTCGTTTTTCATTTTTCCTTCACTCGTTTCGCTCTACTAAGCGTAATCGCATAAAATTGTTTATTTAACTTACGAAACTCATCCACGTGCGTTGAATACTCGCGTTTTATGATATTTCAAAGATTGGAGTGAAAAAAATTGTATTTTCTTTTCTTTCTCGTTGTTTTGTTTTTTTATTATAACAAATCCTCGCAATCCTCTGCGACTTGTGTACATAACGTTTAATACACTTGTACATGTATACACGTCGCGATACGACTTTGCGAGAGGTCCGTATTTCTTTTTTTCTGCCTTAATGCTTGCTTTTCTTTTTTTTTTTCTTTTTCGAAAAAACAATTCTTTGACACGGTCGGACACGTGGAGCCCCGTAACGGCGATGTCTACGCGTCAAGGCGCATTTGTTCGCCCTGAAATGTTCTATGATGGAAACGAATAGGCAAATAAAAAATCGTTCGCTGACGCAGGTGGTATGACATTGTGATCTATACAAATTACAAATTACAAAGCATCAACAAGTAGTAGATATTTAAGGTTATTACACAATTCAGAGAGACATATACATACACAACGGGGGTACACGAACAACGTATATCACATACGTATTGACACAGAACACTATTAATAAAAATATTTAAAAAATAATTAAAAAAAAACGAACAGGCGCAAGATAAGAGTGCGCGTAGATCACGTGAGCGTGTTATAACGGAGACGAACGTAATTATACAAAAAAAAAAAAAAAAAAAATAGAAGAAAAAATGAATGAGTACGTACGCTGCTTCTCGTACGTACTTGGACAAATTGTAAGTACGTACGTCAACTGGTATGTACAGTGTGGAGCGTAAGAACCGAATGCAAAAAAAAAGCGAGGACGACTACAAACGTACCTAACCACAAAAAGCAAACGCAGAGACAAGATATACAAAAAAAAAAATACGTCTGACACGTAAGAATTAAGCAAAGTAATATAAAGTAAAGGAAAGAAGAAACAAAAATAGATACACGACGCTCCTGCCACGCAGCGAGTTCTTAGACAGCTTTAAGATAATAATTATAAATGATAAATAATAATTATTAAATAATAACGATTAACTTTCTATATGTTGAATCGTGTCTAGTGAAAAAAAGTACTATTGAAGTAACGATTATTATCGCCACTCACTCAATCACTCAATCACTTTACTTGCCCATCCAACCACCCACCCACCCACTTGACACACGTACATGCATACACTGTTACACGTAAATCAACAGAAAATTTGTACGAGCATTACTTTCTGTGTCAAATTCAATCCGGATACATTTCTTTCTTCCTGCTATCTGCTTTTACTTTTCTCTCATTTTTTTTTTTTTTTTTCATCTTCATATACACGTGAAGAATGGTTGGTTGATTGTTAGATGATAGCTTTGGTGTTTCGTTTTGCTGTTTTCTTGCGACACACCGGTTGCCGATAGGCAAAGCTGCGATTTATCCGATTTTACATATGTGTAAAAAAAAAGAGAGCGTAGCCCCATTGGGTTTCTGTAAGGAGCCTAGGGATTTTCATATTTGGTGGGAATATTTTCATTACTGTTATCACTATCACTGCTGCTATTACCGCTCCGATTATTATAATTATTACGATTCTTCTTCTTATTATTATTATTACTGCTACTGTAATACTGTCATTTATTATGATTACTACTGCTACGATTATTCTTATTACGATTATTATTATTACAATTATTATTATCAGCACTGCTACTATTATTATTATCGTCATTATTACCGTCGTCTTCGTCGTCATCGTTGTCGTCGTCAGCAAAGTTACATTGCTATTCGTAATCATCGTCAACTTCATTACCATTGTTACTGTCATCATCGATCATCTTTCGTCGATACCCTTTTGTCAGATATCACCTCTTACGCACTATCGAGTTATCTTTCTTGAGAGTTTCTAAATAACGTTTTGTCACGAGCGGGCTGATAAAAGATTGTACTCCTAATCAGAGATCGATCGGGTAACGATCTTTCGCGTAAACTTTTTTTTTCGTCTTTCTCTTCCACGAGTTTTTTGCACTCTCGAATTTCTCTTTCTCGAACATCTTGTAACAAAGAAAGAAAAAAAAAAGAACGTGACACGCGTACTCCATCTTTTAATATTCAGTAACGAAAGCAAATAAAAAAATCGGCCCACTCAGGCCCGAAAAAGCGCATTAATCGATGGGCGAATCAATAAGGAAGAACAACAACAATTGTGTATATTGATAGTATATTGATTATATAGAGTTGTGGCCGACGAAAAATGGCCGACGTCGGGCGTTTTTTCCGTTTACATATTAAGCGCGTAATCCCATGAAGACGTTAGGTGCCGATTAACATTGGAGAAGTTTCATAGAGATACGTTGGAAAAAAAGCAAAAAAAAATAATAATTCGACAAGACGCACACGTGGCAAGTAGACGCGGCAAAAGCTCATGGGTTTACGTGCGCGTGGATGTGTGAGTGGATGCGCTGTAGACGTGCGTGTAAGTCAATAGGCTGAAGCGAGATGTAATTTCTACTCGAATTAAAAAAAAAATAGTCACGACGAAAATTAGTAAAAACGTAATAGGGTTTGCTGAGATGGAAATAGAGGGAGATTTTGCGCAAGGGTGTCGTATGAGGTTGGTGGATGAAGATGGACATTGGGATATTGAGCACCGTAACGTGAAAATGATTAACGGCGACTGAAAGGGTGATGCGGATGACCCACTGGTTAACGGGGATCAATGACGAGTGATAATGATCTGTAAGACGATCTACAGTGCGATCACGAGACGCGCTCGTATTACGAGGACGTCGATTCGCGCTGGATCAATTCTTACTTGTTTACCTTTGAACCCGACTAGAATATCTGATTCTTTGCCTGATCGATTCGATTGACCCGGCTGGATCAAACGGATCAGTCGGGCCAGCTCGCGATCTCGCTGGAAAATTTATTGTAACGAATTCGTATGGCGCCGCAACACCCGCGACGACGTCGCGACGTCGTCGTCGCGTTACGGTCTCCGGGTAAGATCTTGGACTACGATGGTCTCACGATTTTTAAGCGTTAATTTATTCTCGTGGAAATGGAGACGAGGTGCGACCAGAGGTAATAGAAGAAAACTAAAGCGAGGAAAAACCATGGGAAAGAAGGAAACAAAAAAAATTTATTAACAAGACGATATCAGCATAATAACCATTTGTTACGATTATTGTTGATTCACGTATTTGGTGATAATATTTTAATCGAAATGATAACGAGCGTATAGGGACGTACGAGGTCAGCTAACGGTCGGTCGATCGTATGTCGATTACGTGTATTGACAATTTAAGTTCGCATAGCGATTGTTTTCTTTTCCTTTTCGCCGTAGTTTCTAATATTTTATTATTATTATTATTATTATTATTATAAAAAAATGGAAAAATGTTTTTCAAAGGCGACAGATCGTGCTGGGCACACGCCATTGGTCCCACTCTTATTCAAGCTCGTATTTCGATTTCGAGAGCTACGCGTTGATTTTCGAAATTCAATTTTTGAGCGACGTACGTTTGCGCCTGCGCACGATCTGACGTCCGCGCTTAAGAGAAACAGTTACTAAAAACGAAAGATTTGTATGTATATATACACATATGTGCATGTATATACGTTACTATACGTTTGCGTGTGCGTGCGTGTGCGCGCGTGTGTGTATATATATGTCTGTTAGAAATTGTATGGCTGACAGGCTGCAAGGAACAAGAGAGAGAGAGAGTTAGAGAGAAAAAGAAAAAAAAAATTATCGAAAAAAATATTCAATGGTACTTGGGAGAGTCGCATTACGCAAAAACAAAAAAAAAAGCTGTCCACCTAATAATTGTGTGTTCGAGAGGAAACAAAGAAACGATATATGAAAAAACAGATGAATGACGAAAATGCAAAAAAGCAGTACGGCTCACTTTTGGTAAAAACGTATATTGAAGCGATAGAAAAAAAAAATTAAAAAAATTAAGAAAACGATAATTCATTGCCTCGATGTTATATGTAACACGTTTTACAAGGTAACAGAGCATTTCATTTTATAACATTTCTACTGTCTATACTTTCACCCGGCTTTCTCACATGCGCACGAGAAGATATATAATATGTGTGTGTGTGTATATATTTATATATATATACACACACACATATATATATATGCGAAATGTGTTTATATATATATTTATATAAAAATGAGAACAAGTGGCATACGTGATATCTCTCCATGTGAGGTTTTCCCTCTCTATACGTAAAGAGGAGTAAATTTCGATGCCCGAAAAAAAAGTCGATTCTTCTTCTTTGCCTTTTCTTATTCGGTGCAATAAAGCAGTGAAACTTCTTTGACACAGAATTTCGTAATCTATAATAGTTAAAGGAATTTACTCGATTTCCGAGTTACAAATTGAGCGCACTATTGTTATCCACGTAATACTTCATTATATCCCTCCATCTTGTAGTACACTGTTTATAGCGTCAACGTCGAATCCAAAATTTAGTCGTGATTTTTGGATCCTCGAAAAGCGATGGCGAACCGACGACCGTGATATGGTATCTAAATGAAATACTCGATACTGCTAGTGGCGGTGGTAGTGACAACGGTGGTCAATGGCAGACGACATAAAGTGACGCAAAGAAAGAAAAGAAAAAAAAAAAAAGAATTATATAAATTATATGTCATTCATGTCACGTCTTCCATTTTCCACGGACACGTATCGCTAAATTAGTTCGCTTCGGCTTGTTAGCCGGTTGGCGCCATTTTAAAATGAACGACTCTTCGCGCGTCTCTCTTATTCTCGATGGCTGGTGCATTAAGTTTCTACGAAAGCGTGAAATACAACAAAAAATTTTAAAGAAATTCGAAGGATCGATTGATTGATTGATTGATTGATATGGATCCGGCAGGTCCCTCGATCGAAGAGTCCCAGTTCCAAAGGCAAAACGGAAAAGCGACAGGGGGACCAACGTCATCGTGATACCCTCAAGAGACGCAAGTCCCTGCCCCGTCAAACGGAATCCTCTGCAAGTCCTGTTCACATCCTGACCCCTGCCCAATCGATCTCGGCCCCATCACCGATATCCCAGCCAGAAACATCTCCGAGGCCTGATCCTACCACAGCTTCCGTTAATGCCATTTCCGTTGCCAGCGAGACTCGCTTACCGGACGCCACCGTCATCACTGGCGCTATGGATAATATTCAAGCGAATCGACTGGAGCCTATTCAAGTCTAAGTCAATTATTCTCTCAGCAGTTGGCTACGAGTACAGGATAATATGGATTATTTAATAGTCGATATGAACACTGTTTAATTCAATTATATACTGTACTCGCTGTTTACGTTCATTGACTCGTATAGCTCGGAATGACGGATGCGCTGTCACGCTCTGAGTTCATTTTTGAATTGTCAAGAGAATAATCGGTGCGTTGCAAAGAGAGTCGCGCGATTGCTATTTTTCACTATATATTTCTATTCAAATTTCACTTTCCTCTTACCTGTCGCTGTTTTCATCTCCGTCAGAGAGACAGGTGCGATTCGATAGTACACTGAGTTTATGTGCAGTTAAGGAAATGTTCATATTTATTAGCATTTTTAGCATTTGAATTATTTTTTATTTGATTATCGGTAACGTGTTTATAGGTTAAGTTTTGTATGTGTTCAATGGTAATAATGCATTGTTGTTCATGTTCGGTGGGAGAGACGAGTTGGCTTGATGGTTTGACTATATTTTTTTGCAAATTTCCCTTCTTTCTTTTTTCCACATTTTTCTTTTTTTTTTGTCCACACGTTCGAGCCTGCGTGACTCTTACGACTACCGATTCAGGCGGTTCGTTATGTGTTTAAGGCGCAATGGAAAGCACGCAATCAGCACTCGCAGAATTCCGTTAACTGTATCCTGTTCTGAAACAAATTACACGCGTGCTGTGTAGCTAGCATGATTCAATAAAGATGTTTCTCTTTGATAATTCATTTCGTGGCGTTTCATGATTTCGAGGAATTTCACGCGCGTGTACGTGTTATCATAGGGTGCGACGGGTGGAAGATAGCGATAAAAATTCAATATATATATTACAGGATCGCTGAATCCTGGAGATCTCGTAGTGTTCGCGCCGTTTCCAGGTCGACGCATTTTTAGCATTTAGTATCATTATTAAAAACAGAAACAAAAAAGGAAAGAAAAAGAAATCCGAGCGGCCGTATCTTCCCTTGTCGGTGCGCTGCCAATGAGTTGCGGGACGCTCCGTTAAGAGGCATCAAAATGGCGTAATAAAAAATATGTATACAGAGAACAATGGTCATGCCATCTTTCTCGTTAAATTTTTACACGCGCGTCTTCGATCTCTTTAGGATAGACTATACGGCTGCTTTTATACAATCTCCATGTTGATCAGGAATTAACGTTTAAGGATGGAGTGATTATCTTATCAAATGGGAATGGTTTAATAAAAAATTTAGGATGTCCCATAGTTAGATATTTATTCAAGAATGTGAGAACAGATTGTAGATGGTGGAAGAGAAGGAGGGAAGAACAAGAAAAGTATAGCACGTCACTGCCATATTATAGGATTAGTTGTCCGACTTTGAATTACATTACCTTGCACTTTGCGAGGAACTTATATGAGAGCGCCGTGCGATTATTTCGAAATGGTAGTGGTGTGGGAAAGTTGAGAAAGAATTGGAGGTGGAGGAGCAAGAAAGAAAAGTTTGAAACACAAACACATAGCACGTTAGGAAGAGATAAATTGAAAGAAACACTAGGAAAACACGCTTTATTTCTTCTGCTTTGGCAGCACAGAGGAAATTAAAAATTGGGCGACGGCTTCTACGGGCCTGAGCCATTTGCTAAATAAAAATGTTAAGTGTATATGTACGCATAAGATTCTTAATTCTTATCGTTGCACATTACGTACATGACGGCGATGCTGCTTAATGTATTTGAAGTAACGAATGGAAATAAAATAAAGGGAAATGATTTTAGGTATTGCGGTTTTATCGTGTATGTCGCAAATCCAATTCTAGTCGATCGATATTTTATATTATTTCTTCGTATATATTTACACTATCCTCGATAATGTCGGGATAATATAAACTACCGTTCGGTAATATCAGAAAGGTATGTTGAAAATATCTCGAGCCATGCTGGAAAATGGGAAAGCAATATTAACGCGTCGTCCTTACTTCCTGTGTGTACATGCTCCAATAACTCTAATGTATATTTTTTTGAATTCTCAGAGTGATAACGTGGATCTATTCTCAGTAGTATGATACAGGATTGCAAGTTTCTAGGATAAAGCTCCAGAACACTTTTTTTACACTTTTCACACTGCGCAATCATCAGTTCTAGGATAGATTGTATAAAGTCTATCACTATTGGAGAATAATTTAAAGTTACAAGCATTTCTTTCAGAACATTAGATGCTATTCTAAATACTTGAGGTGAATCTATCATTCGATCGAGTACTTCTCTTATTGAAGTTGCATTCTGTAATGTTACATACATATTTTCTCTATTTATAGTATTCATTTTTGAACAAATAGACTGAAAATTCTCAATAAGCGGTTTCTCAATGAGTGTAACTCTTTTTAATATATATATGCGATCCATAGTCGCTGATCTTAACGGCAACTGCTCTTTATTCTTCATAATAGAATCTAGCAGCAAGTTTATCTCTTCGCTTGGCTCTAGATGTGTTATCTTTTCTAATATGAAGTTTAATTGTGGTAAAAAGCAAGGATTTCTCATTCCAAGGCAGAAGAATGCACGAGCCAGACATATTAGTGTGTCGCCAGGAGCATCCGTATCCAAGAAATCATCTGTGAGATATTTCTTTGATAATTTTTCCACAAACTTTAGCATTTTACATCCATCTGTGAATATATGAAGAGATGGCAAATGTACTGTGACGTGGCTCCATTCTTGCAGCATTCGCTATATAAATGAATACTATTAATTTTTACTTCGACAATATTATATACTAAACAGGTAAATATGAAATAACATACGATTAAATGTATTCTCACTAAATACCGTTGGGTTGCTGCCTCCGATACTTTGTAAGAAAGTAGATTAGATACAGATTGACTAAATATATTGAGAACATGATTATCTATAAGAAGAAATTCTGATTCGTTTGATAATCTCGTCCATACTTCAGAGCCTTCGATTTCTTTCATTATTTCTGTATCACTACACACAATTGATTTGAATATTTTGGCATCCATACTCAATATCCTTTAACCTGTAAATTAAAATGACATCGTTACCTTTAGGAGAAAGTTTTTATATTGTACAGAATACTTACGTCGTGAAAAAATAAATTTATCATTGTCAAGGGAACATTTATAGTTATATTTTTAATAAAAACAAGGGTACTTTCTTCGTTGTAGTACTGGACGTTTTCATGTTCAAAACGTGCGATTTACAGTGAATTAGGCTGACGTTTTGTTCAAACTCGAAAGTTTGTACTCTTTGCATTGTATGCATGTAAGAATTGTGAGGCTTTGTTTCGTAGTTGACATTACAAAAGTATTTTAAGCATTAAGACAATATGAGCGAATCATTATATCCGAAACCAGCTACAGCATCCCTTGATGCCAAAAATGAACAGATTTATTACACTTCTGGTATGTATAAATTTATTTGGTTAGATTTGTGTTTACATGATCTTTGCATGAAATGTCATTAACGGTTTTTTAATTTGAATCACTACAGAGATACGACAGATGATGCATGGTTTTGGTGACTGTTCCGAGCCATTGATAGAATCAGCAAAGATTATTGAGGATGTAGTTTTGCAGCAAATGAGAACAATAGTTAATAAAGCTTGCGAGGGTGCTGATAGAAGAGGTAGTCATACAGTAACTGCAGAAGATTTTATATTTCTCTTGAGGAAAGACAAAGTCAAGTTACAACGTCTTATAAAATATCTTGGTAAGCTATACACTTTTTAATTTTTATATGTGCTACAAAGATCCTCAAAGAAGGTCTTTAAAATCAAATATTATGTTTCAGAACTCAAAGATTTTAGAGCAACAGTAAAAAAGACAATGGATACAGATCCAACTGAAAATGCACTGGAGAGTGACAATTTGGATAAGTATAAAGTTGCTAAGAAATCGTATCACAACTTTGTCAATCTCATTGATGTCAGTGGTGAATTACTCAAAAGTGGCTCAACAATTGATTACGTGAAGCAAAACAGATGTCTTCGTGCAGAAATGATGACACGTAAAATGGACGAAACACGATATATTGAATTCAGTAAAGCAAGACGAGTATCATTTGCCAATAGCAACCGTCATAAATTCAGTGATTGGGTTTGTTCCGATGGTATTATTTCTATTCCTATAATCGTATATATATATATATATTTATTTATATCATATGTCTATTATATCTCTTACACAGTTTCGTTTAAATACACAGGTGACATAAATATATCCAAGCAAGGATATGTAGTACTAGGTTACCTGGCATATGAAACAGTCGCCCAAATAGTTGACCTTGCTTTAATAGTACGACAGGATCAGAACAAAATTCATGGTGATGCCATAGACAGACTCAGATTGAGTTACTTCAATCCATATACGTATAAACCATATCAACATAATAAGGTCAGTCATATCTTACAATATAAAAATCATTGATTTTCTGCATTTTTTAAATTTCTTTACTTTACATAATTTTCCTCTAATAGGGTGTTATTACAAAAGCCATAACGCCGTCAGAAATAAATGAAGCTCTGAGAAGATACTGGTCACCACAACTGGATATCTCAGGACCATTTCATCGCGCTTCTCTACGCCGACAGCATCCAAAACTTCTTAGCTGCTAAGGAACTAATCAAAAGGGTAGGACTGCCTAATGATGAGAAAATGAGATGTAGTTCAAGGTATTTAATCGCTCACGATTATTACATTATTATATATTTTTGTGTTCCGTTACGGCAGGCACGCTTTGCGACGGGTAATTTCATTGACTCTGCGAAAGGGAAACTATATTCGATAATGACAACCGTGAAATAATTCTACTAGGAATTATTAATTTAAAAAAAAAACTGTCATATATATATATTAAATTTACAAAATGCCTACATATACTTAATATACACTTAATATAATGATAATCTATCTAAAGGTACAATACAAGAGTATATTAAAACAAATTCATCATTTCTCTCATTGACAATCATCTACTAAATTTTCTCTACTCCACATTATATAAATTTGTGAGATAAGCCAATTCACGAAATGTACAAGAGTGTTACTCCAATCGTTATCCAATAATTTTGTCTAAAAACTCCACAGGCCTTTTTTCTACATTCGAATAATCACTCTTTCTTTAATCCCTCTCTACTACTTTGAATCCATGATTAGTTTACTTAGAGATTTGCCTTAAATTCCGTCCCTGGTAAATCAGGTTTTCAAGAATCCTTATTTACTAACGTTCTTATTGACCATACTTTGGTATTTATTGTACGATTCGCTAAAATATTTGGACGCATCGTTGGAAGTGTCAACGCTTTGAAAAAACATAAGTTAACCTGAAAATCATTCAGCTACTAAAGTATTAATACTCTCCTCTAAAACCGCCCAGGGTATGGTCGTAAAAACGCAATATCTACATGTACCATCTGAGCCAGTGTGAATCCCCTGGGAGATGCAATACCGGGTAACTGAATCAACATCCTTTCGTCTCAAAGTCGATTCAGTTTGTAGCAATGCGCAAGGACTCATTTCGCTAACGCTATGAATTTATACAAAGACTAATTTTATTTTTGTATCATGGTGAAAGTAGAGTAGAAACCCGTGCCTTTCCCTCTGCTCCACCAGTGATACAGGTTCCGGATTGATTGGCAGTGGACCAGTCGCAGCATAGCGTGCCTTTGTGTCCTCCCAGTTCTAAAACCTTGCCTTGCATTCCTGGTGGCATCTGTATATAAATGATTAAATGTTAGTGAATGTTAAATAATACTGCTTACCATGGAAAAGTATTGCAATCGTTACCTTATATATATTTCCTCCACTCTGCGTACAAAGTAACATGTGACTACCGCTCTGATCGAAAGTGAAGAGTTTACCATGCACAGCATTCTTCTCAATTTTAACTTTAGTCTCCCATATAGTTTTGCTAGTGTGATTCAAACTTCTTTGGCACAATTTTCCATCCTCGCTCTGAGCACAAATATTCGTGTAATCATTAATCAATTCGATATCAATCACAGGACTGGAATGACAACTTAGATTGTCTATTATCTCGTTTCGTCTAAGATCATGGATGAGAATATTCCCATTGGAAAGGCCAGTGATTAAAAGTTGTCCATTGTGATTGTACGTGCAACAGAGTGCAGTTACGTTTTGTTCCATTAGTAAAGTTCTCTCGAGTTTTTTTGTCTTTATATCATAGAGAAGTAATTTTCCCTCATTAGAATCAGATAGGGAACAGACAAATGTTGATCCTGCTGGACTACATAATAGTGTTAATATGCGAGAGCCTTCATTTTGAATTTCCCAAAGCGTTTTGCAATCTCGAGTATCGTGCAGTTGGATAAGGCCGTTGTTATCGCCGTGAAGGAAGTACCGTTCATTTTTTGATACCCAATCGAGAGCTGTTACTGCTTTATTCGAATTTGCTGTTGTTGAAGTAAATGTTGCCACTGTCCTATATTGAGGCATTAAACAATGAAATTAGTATAATAACCAAAACAGTAAAATAAGAATGAAAATGTCAGTTATGATAATTACTTCGGTGAAGGTATCGGTGTCCATATTTTTATTATCCCATCTGCATCACCAGTTGCTACATAGGATCCACTTGCATTACTTTTACACTGGATTATTGATGTCTTGTGCTCTGTGTATTCCTCCTAGGAATAGTATGATTTTCATTAATAATATATAATTAGTACAAAAAAGGGGGGCTATCGTGTATGAAAGAAGAAGACAGAAAGGTTTAAGTTATACTGCACCTGACTCAGAAGTATATAACCAGTATCAATTTTGTCTTTAGTTTTTCTTTCGAATGCTGTATCGATAGAAGAGTCTCTTTTCCTAGAACTAGTGAGTCTTGAATCACAGCTAATACTCCTTTTGGCTACAGCATCAGATTTGCTTAAAGAATTCAATCTTCCTTTGGTATTGGTTCTTTTGGTAGGTGCAATCTCAGGGTCTACCTGCTTTTTTATACTTCCAACAGGTTTTCGACTTAAGATTGGACTGGAACCACCACCTATATTTCTTATGAGACTTTTTAGAGTTTTTGGATTTTCCATCAATGGAGATTCTCTGTATCAGTGTAGGGGAATAAATGGAATGAAACATTGAATTAAATTAAATTGTAACAAAAAGCTATTACAAACTCTGCTATACATACTGAGCAATGATATAAAAGTCGTCCATAATTGGGGGATATTGCGGTGTTGGTCCTGGGTTTACGTCAGATACAGTCTCTACCTTGACAGGTTCACTGAGTCTTTGTTTTAATACTTCATTCTCTTCTTGTAATCGCTTCAATCTATTTGTATCCTCGTCTATAGTAAGTAAAGTTGGTTGTGGCATGCACTGAAAGATCAGTACTCATTTTTGTTATGGAGCAAACCTTGAATCAGTTCAATTTGAATACCATAAACTACCTTGCACCTACTTGGAAGATCGTCGCAAGAAAATTATGCAGAGAAACCAACATGGTATCCTGCCACTGTCTACTGAAGTGTACAGAGTATATAGGATTATCCTCAGGATTTTTTACAAAGGGCAATGCTGTAAAAAAGATATGAGATATAAGAAATTACATGAAAATTTCATTAATACTAATTTAAATAATTTTATAGAAATGCTCATACATACCAAACCATTCCTTCCATTCCGAATGCCCTTGTAACTCTGGAGCCATTTTTGTAAAAAATTCTTGAATACGATCTTGTTTGTTGTTCACAGCTGCATTCACTAAATACATCTTCAGCACTGCATTTTCAAGTTTCCTTATACCAGATGCAAAGTGACTTTCCAATCGGCTAAACATCCTCGTATCAAGGTGACCCCAGAGTTCTCTCAAAGATGTTAAATCATAATTGTAAATATATTGCATAAGCTGATCCACGATCTTGTCCACCTAAAGGATGAAATAATTAACTACCAATTAAATAATAAAACTTTATTATACAATAACAGGATCGAAGAATGTTAAACTAAACAATAATAAACTTGTATCTTAAACTTAGACTGTCGTGCAGGATAGAATTCTATTGTGCAAGTATGCCTGAGAAAAATGAAAAAAAAAATATCAGAAAGTAAAACTCATGTTTTTATTGACATTGGGCTAAAAAGTGTTTTGTGTCTTCTCATCTTCTCACCCTAAAGCCTTTCTCTTTTTCGGCCTTCAGGTCATTGTCGAACGCTCTCAGGGTCTGACTGAAACCCCTGAAGAGTAAATACTCCTTGACCAACTCATCCACGTACTGAACGTGAGACATCTTCCCTCAATTTTCACGTATCTGTCACGCTTTCCCCAAACTGACAGCAAACTGTTGTCATCCGACGGCCATCTTGCCTTCTCTTGTCTGCTACCACTGGCTAACACTGTTCTACGTCACAGAAGTTCGATTCCATCAGCGGTTCTCACAGAGATCAGTAGGGAGATGCACAACGCTACGGTTTTAGGCGATACGAAAATCATGGCGCTAAATCGTAGTGGCGAGTCTGGAAGTAGGATTTTGTAATCATCGTCTCCGTCGACAATGCGAATCCCGTCGTAGCCGAGCTAACCATGAACACGAACGTGTAGCTTGGGCGGGCAGAGGTTCTCCGCTACTCACCGCTGGTTCCCAAAGCAACCCTTAGAACGAGACCGGTAACTATAGAACTTCTCAAGAACCATTGAAAAAGCCTACTGTTGAAACATTTTTAAGAAAGTGTTTTTCATATATTCATTTTTTCAATCCTACTAAACGTTATTGGATCTTGATTTACTTTCAAAATTTATTCAAAATATAAAATTGAGGCTAAATCAAAATCTTGCAGAATATACGGAGTAGATAAAAATTGAATTGAAATTGTAGAATATCGAAAATAAATTAC
>JASANN010000380.1:122658-195106 GCA_031762395.1 Calameuta pygmaea | reverse complement strand
CTTCCAGACTCGCCACTACGATTTAGCGCCATGATTTTCGTATCGCCTAAAACCGTAGCGTTGTGCATCTCCCTACTCATCTCTGGTTCTCATACGCCAGTATTAAACAATTTCGTTAATTTCGATTCTTCCACGTAGAGGCGCTGACGTAGTTTACAAAATGTAGCGCACGATTTTCAGAATAATTTCTACGTTGAATAGGATTAAGAAAAATGAAAGGGATGGGACACATTTCCCATGAATAACTCTTTGCTTGTTACGTTTTTAATTTATTCATAAACAAATTTAAAATAATAATAATAAATTTATACAATACGTAAACGCTCTTACTTATGCTCTAGCTGTTACGTAATTATGCGGCAAAATTATCATACGCGTACACTTATTGTAAACAGTATACTTAGGAAGAAAAATTATATCGTCCCTCCCTGCCTGCCAGGCTGGCGACTAAAGAGCTTCGACTTGACTTTCTACCACGCAAAGTGGATAAAGCCATTCGAATTTATCACATGCACGAATTCTCGCAATAAGGACTAGATAAAACCGTAAACAATATAGTTTTTCATTTGTAAAAAGGCACGAGTTTCTTTTATCTCCCGATGCGAATGCGTTAGCAGTAATCGCTCGACGAAATCGTAGGCTTCCTTAAAAATTAGTTAAGAATACAACCTGCACTCAAAAAAAAAATTAGGAATTGATAGTGGGTCTGATATGGAACAATTATACTTTCGCTTTGTGCATTATAAATTTGCCAGTCCTTGACTTTCTCAAGCTTGTTATCTTCAAAGTCATTATTTACCTTGTCCAAATCCACATTTCCTACATTTTTTACCACCTTATTCATTGCCAATCCTGGAATCAGCCAAAACCCAGACCGATTTTGTCGTCCAGAAAAGTTGAAGCAACAATGAATTGGAAAAAAAAGATGGATGCGAATAAAAGTGCTGAAACTATTGCGTAAAACCAGCAAAGTCCTATAAATTATACACGGCTCGCCACAATCGCTTAAAATTTATTGTCAATAGACACTAAACTACGAAAAATATCTCGTATAAGTTCTTTATGAAGTTTATTTGGCAAGAGTAGCTTTGATTTCGCAAAAATTTCGCGTCATATTTTATCTGTTTCCGTCGATGCACACACTGTAATATTATTTCAACGGGCCTTCAGAACATTTCGAAAGTTTCTCAGCGTAGCAATTCATCCTTAGTCGCACCTCACGTATCATCTTTTCTACAAGCCTCTCAAGTTATCCCCTATACGAAATGAAATCGCGATTCTACACGTGTAACGTTTAAAAACAATTTCCAAGAAGGAATGAGTATTTCTTTTGCATCTCGCGTTGAATTTTATCAATGCTGACATTTATCATGCAAGCGCGACGGTCAGTGCAACAATGCTTGAGCTGATAGGAATAAGTACTTAGCACCAGAAGGGCATGATACAATTTTGATTTTAAAAAAAAAGAACCAAATAAATAATTGTAAAAATGCCCCACAATGCTTCGTTCCGTCTTGACTTGCTTGCCTGCTGCTTTCTGCATGCGTGTATAATGTGGAAGAGAGTGTCAAGTAAAAATTCCTTTGTAAACACGTAAAGCGTGAAGAGATTCAACGCATGATCGGAACTGATACTGTACTAGTACATACAAACTTTCGATGAGTATTCGTGTACATTTTTATCACTTTCATTCTCCATTGTAAAATATTCAATGGATCAAAGATAAATGCCGAATCAACTTCGCTTTATAATTCGACGTCCTCTTGCTGTGCTTTTGGAGCAACTTTTTCTTGACTGTTTGACTCTTTAACGGTAACGTGTACGTCGGCAATTTCTACAGGAACTGGTACTGCCGGTTGTACAGAACCATCATCTTCGACGACCTCGAACCCTATGGTAGCTCCAATTTTTTGGCTGGCTTGCTTGAAAGAGTCCGAAAGCATGACCTAGTGCAAAGGAAGCAAAAGAAGAGATATGTAAGAATACATTATCACATTACATCATTCGAATTAATTTATACATCAATTATAAGATTTTTAATTTCCTGCACAAAGAATATAGTTTTTTTTTTTTCTTTCTAAATCCCAATGACGCTGAGTGGATACTCTTTCTCTCTCTCTCTCACTTCCATCCTACACCCATTTATTTTTAAAGCTACAGGATTACGTGATTTGATCCCTACCTAGGATTCATTAGAAATTAGATATGATTAACGTAACATTATCTTTCCCTCTAAGAAGATATATTTACGGTAACTGTTTACTACGTTGTATTTTTCACAAAAAAGAAAATAACGACTTGCTGCTTCTACAAAGATTTAAAGAGGCGCGGTGTCAAATAACGATGGATATCTTATTTCTTTTTAAGGATATATTTTGTCTTCTGTACCAAGTCCTTTGTTTCAAAAATATCTTTTTCTCAACTCGTGAACCGTCTAATAGCATCGTTCTCGTTTTTTACATTATAGACTTCGCTAATTGCTAAATATTAATTATACGCACCTGAACGACATTGATGCACATAGATGTAAGGGCCAGGCCGAAGAGCAAGTATACTATCGAACCCATCATGTACATCGGGTGCTAAATCAATCAATTAATTCGTTAATCCCTTCGCCTTACGACTGGTGATTTTATAAAACGTAATTCATTCGCAGTAGTGACATTTTAGGAAAAAAATAATCGTTCAAAGCGTGTCTATGGCGGCTTGAAATGATTTTTTTTTAAGCTTACCATCTTTACGCCACCGTGAAAAAAAAGGAAGCAGAACTAAATTATTTCGATTAAATTTGAAAATTATGCAGATGACGTCTATGCGGGGATTACAAATGGAAATAGCTACTGCCAAATATCGAGCAACTAGGGCAACTCAACAAATTGTTACAAATTATCTGTGACGTCATTCTGGTTTTTATTAAAGGAATGGGAAAGGGGAGGCTCGACTAGCAATAATTTTAATTGCGCAACAAAAGAATATAGGGTCTTCTTTTGTAATCCAACTATTATGCTGGATATGTTTGTATTACATTGAAAATTGAATTTACCTGGGGTACGTAATCTCCAAAGCCAATGGTGCTCATGGAGATGAATACAAAGTAGAAACTTTCAAAGAAGCTCCAATCCTCCCACATGTAGTAAACGGAGGCACCGATGAAGATGTATCCTAGCAGAATAAATATGGCTACCGAAATTGGTAAATTAAACTCGTCGTCGATTGCGTATGCCGACATGGCCGGCGTTCCTGGAGTGTCTGGCTGAGGCATGTTGCCATCCAGATTTATAACTGTTTGCGTTTGATTTTGTTGCCTCTGCATTTCCTCCAGCTCTTCTGGATTCATTTGCGATGGCCTCCTGAACGTTGCGAAGTCGTATACCAATTGAACTCCTTTCATAACTTCCTAAAATTTGATATACTTCATTGTAAAGAATTCCCAATAGGTTTTTTAAAGCAAATAACGCGAATTTTTTTAATTAATTGGAAGTTAATTTAATTATTTAATCAAAGTTACCTGCATGGGTGCGGTTCTACGAACTTTGCGGCAACTTCCGGTATAGTAGACTCTTCTTACGAAAGCCCAGAGAAACTTGATGCCTCTTGTAAAAAGTTTACCAAAGTCAGCCAATATTATAAGGAACATTGGAATGCCAAAAATCGCATATACTATCGTAAGGGCCTTGCCAGTCGTGGTATTCGGTGCGATATGGCCGTAACCTAAAATGAAAAAAAATATCCCAAAAATTTAATGCACAACCCTCGATTCTTTTGAAAAACAAATCCGTGTTCTTCAATGAGTGTAGACCACACAAGCTTTCTTTGGTTAAATTGTCACCGTTAAACAAATTAACCCCTTGGGTTACGATTTAATTTTCAACAGCGCGCGCCTTATGATATGCAAATATACGTGTAAGATAATTAATTTAATTTTTTAAGATGTTTGATAAATAATTACGAACGATTGTGGCTCGATATTGTAAGCGAAGGGGTTAAAAGTAAAAATGTGTTCTATAAATTTTATTTGGGTCATCGAAATTCAATCTTCGTGACGCTTACGTCTTGAAATATAAATTATGACCGTTAAAGATCAAAAACATGGTACGAGCATAAATGATTGCCGCGTCAGAAATTTTATATTACTGCCAGTTCCGAACCTCCATTCCCAAAGTTTCTTATGAAATAATTACAAATTCCAGGGTATTATTTAATTAAACGCTAAGTGTTAATTAATAAATTGTTAACAGTTTGAATCGAGTTGAGCTAACCGTAAAGAGACACTTTCTTGAGTAACAGCGGGTCTGTCCTTAAAAAAAAAAAAAAGCCAGAGGTTTACGAGTCTGGCAAAGTTGCGTCCAACTTACGATAAGCATACCCGATATCCTCCAAGCGGAATAAATTTTAAGTTAAGAAGCTAAACCTATAAGAAGACTTCAGCCACCCAGATTAAACTTACAAATCGTATGCGACCGACTGAGATAACCGAATATAAAATTAGCCAATAGGAACTACCAGAAATTCATGTCTACGCAATTTGGCTAGGACGACGGTTAAACTGTCAAGTCTGATCAAGAATTCCGTAAAGTACTTATACAAATTTCTCTCATCCAATTAAATGTGTCTCGCTTATCATTGTCAATGGCTTTTCTGTTATCTCTCACCAATTGTTGTTATGACGGTCAGACAGTAGACAACGGCATTCAAAAAAGTCCAACTTCTTTGTCCACTGTAACTATGCACTCCGGCTTCGTGTGCTGTGTGAAGTTGTTCCTCGAATTCCATAAGCTTCCTACGAGCCATACTTTTCCAGTCGTCCTCCCTCATATTGTGACTATAATTCCAGAGACTATCGAGAAAGTCTCTCTTGACTCTTTTAACGCCGCACTTGTAGAACGTTTCGAAGGCGCCCTCCGTGAAACGAAATACAAAAGCGCCAAGACCACAATAAATTATAGCGAGTATAAGATCAGCTACGCAACGATTACGTAATTTACGCATTTTTTCCGTCTCCTTAGGATTCTGTTCTACAAATGCTTTGAACTCGGACACGATGTCTCGCAGAGCCCTAAAATATTCCATGGCGGATACTCGTTCGTGTTCGTTTGTCTTTTTTGATTTTTTCTTCGCATCCGTTGATATTTCCTCTTTAGTTTTTTCGATTATTTTCGGTTTCGCGTCTGGTACGGGTTCGTCAATTTTTTCTTTTTTACCGAAAAACGGCAACCAGGACAACCAGGATCTCTTTGATTCTACGGCTTTAACTATGTTTTCTTTTTCTGGCTCTGTATGCATTATACTTGCCTTTCTACGTCTCACAGAGGAATCTTTGTTTGTTTTATAAAACACGTCACTAGGATCAGGATCTAGAATACTTCTTTCCCTACGCAAATATTCCTCCTGTGCTTTCGCGAAATCCTCTATTAAGCTGTCATCGCTCAACGGGATAATCTGCTTCTTCATCTCGGAAGCGGATCTTCGAATAATTGTTTTATCGACAGACTGTTGCGGGAAGGTTTCGCTTTTCTTCATGAGTTTCACATCCTCGTCCGTGTCACTTGGATATCTGTGACGAGCAGCTGATCTTTCACGTGTTTTTCCTTTCTCCTCTCTTCTCCTAGATTGATATTCCTCCGTGCTTCCTTTCTCGTTGAGAGATTCATTTTTTCGTGCATTCGAATCGTCATCGGTACCAGTTGAATATCTATGCTTACTAGACACACGTTTAACGGGCCTATTTGATTTCTCATTGATCGACGATTCGGTTCTAGATACGTTCAAGTCATCATCCGTATCCGTAATCAACCGGGACTTGCTGGATGGCTTCTTTCCGACAGACACTTTTGATTTTTGATCTTCAGGCGATTTCTTCCTTCTGAGATTTATCTTACTACGTTCCTCCCCGTCACTAGAATCAGTAGTGTAACTATGTCTTTCGCTACGATCCTTGGATCTTCTCTTGACACGTTTTTCGCCATTTTGACTCTTGCCCTCCATCTTGACAGTAGGGCCACTAACCGTTACGTTATCGACAGATTTAAAACTTTCCTCACCTTCCTGTTTCCTGGAATCTGAGACATGACTAACCTTGGCCTCCTCTTTATTCGTATCTTTTCCATAACTCTCAGGGTTTACCGACCGCGCACCATTTTCCTTCTCAATCCTCACGTCACTGTCACGTGTCTCCGCACTATTTTTGGACGCGTCGTCGACGGGCTGGCTAGATTTCTTCGCCATACTTGCCTCCTTCCCTTCATCCTTTTTCACTGCGCCTTTGTCCTCCAGCTGTGTCATCTTCGACTTGTCTTCTTCCGAAACTATTTTATCACTGTCCTTATTCACTGTTTCCACAAGCTCTTCCATCTTCTCCGTATCCTCCACCATTTTCTCCATCCTGGCACGTGCGTCCTCGTCGTCCGAGACATCCTCCAGTCTTCTCGGCGGATCCGGAGTCTTTTCGCGTCTTCTTGCTGCCGCCTTTCGGCGTCTATGCACTGTGTAACTGTCTTCCATGTCGACGGAGATGCCCAGGCTCTCACGTCGTCCCGGTTGAACACCGGACAGAAATAAGACGGAGGCTGCTCCCACCACGCGGGCCAAAACGACCGGGTGTTTTGCCGCAGCGCGTTGCGGATATCGAACGGGGCGCCACGACGCCGAGCGTCGATGCTTGTTTTACTACCGACCACAGGACGATGCCGCATACCGACGCTCTGCAGAATTCAGCGTGACCACTTCCTTCAAGCTCCTTGGACACATATAAGTTTCACGCCTTTTCAATCGAGAACGTTATCACTCTTATCAACATTAAATTCTTTGTGTCGAATAAGATTCAAACGTAATGTAACTTCTTGCCTTCGAATATAAATGTATACAGCCGTTTTCAATTTTACTCGATTTCACTGATCGCTATTGAACTCGTTTGATGTGTCCAATACAAAGGGAAATTGAAGTCAATGTTGACGCACTATATATACCGCTGTGAGCATACGGTTACAAGATGAAAGGACATCTCACATCACAGTTGACTGTCCTAGATCAGTCTGTCAAGCTTGATTCGCAGTTTGATAGATGAAAAGAGATAGTGTATTATATATCCTGTTGGAATAATTATATTATCATTCTTATCAGGTAATAAGAGTGTGCTCTGACAACCGTGTTATTAATTATGCATAAGCTTGTCATGCGACAAGAAAACAATCAGAAGATTTAAAAGCAGTTTAAAAAATATTAAATAAGTTCTATGCCCTCGAAACCAACCCTGTTTATTTCTTTCATAAAATTAACCGTCTGCCTTCCTCTGCCTTAGTCGCAGCAGACGTAATTAACATGTAATCTCAGTGAGTCCGATTATGGAGGTGTAGCCAAAGAAAGAGACAAAAGATGGTAGCCGCGAGAAATAAAAAAAAATCACGTACTTGTAATTTCCAAACTCCTAAATATTTCCTATTTGTCTTCACAGATCTTTTACATATACTTTTAGCTTGCAGTCTTGAGTCGCGTCGAGCATTGTTTATTAGAGTATCAGTATTCGCTCTCTTGAGAATGCCAAACACTGCTGTACCCAATACATGATACAGTCTTTGTTCTGGTTTAAGATTATTTTTAGACATCAACCATTCGACTGTTGACTCTTTCTCGAAACAATCATCTATATTTGGTCGAACGAGTTGCGAGAATTGTCAAAAGAATCGGTCGAGTCTTGCACCAAGTACATACAGGTAATCGACTAATATCAAAGGCACTGGCCGCAGAGGCTCTTTACCCGAGTCAACTCTATACAGACACAATGGCTTTTATATTAATTTTGTACCATAGTTTAAAAACAAAAGAAAATAGTATAAATACCAAAGACAATAACGGTGATAAAAACTAAAAATAATAATAAAGGGATGATTCGGAGTGCAAAGGGTTAAGTATGTAAATCGATAAGGATGAAAATAAACCACCTTATTTAAATAAAAAGAAACCGAGTCAATTCTTATACCTGTGTTTGGAATCAAATGTCTTATGAACTGCTGTATATGAGAAAAGGTTATTGATAAATTCACTGTAGGAATTGAGGTTCTGCAAGAAAGTAAACGTCAAACAGTCCAGCGGCGATACTTCGAACCCGATATTCTCAAATCTGAAGTGGGTGACATGGCGATCCTGTTTATGTATTAGGTATTTACGTTTAAAAACATACTGACATATATGTACATATGGCTGCTAGTCACTCACAGATCTTGGAAGCGTAAAGGATTCGGTACTTAAAATTTGTCCAAGTGCAAGTATTATCGATCCGAAAATTCGAGTACCGAACGTGATTTAAATATAAACAAAAATACGTCTGTTGTCTTTGCCTGTGCGCAGTCACATATCAGTATGAGAATTTTGCTCGTTATGTAAGTCCGTCCACTGAAAATAGTACGCGTGGGCTTTGCGCGTCGACAGTCGGAAGAATTTCGACGATCATCTTTACATTCCTAGACCAGTTAGTCACACGATTTTCCAAAAAGACTAACGTTCCATTACCGATATAACTAAAATATTTCGATTCCATTAACACGTCAGCAGGCGCATATCGTCTATTACAATACATACGCTCGTTGTCAACCTTATACCGATTCACATTGCTTACAGTCATGAATTACATTGCGATCAAACAATTCGTAGAAAATCTTAAGTGGATTGTCGTGAATCATTGTCATTAATCTAAGAGTCTAGATGAAATATTTGAATAGGAAAAAAATGTTAGTTAAAAAATATTGATCTTTAATATTGAGTAGATTTTTTTTTGTAAAATGTTAGTATGCCTGAATAGCTCGTGTCATATAATGAGAAGAAAAATTACGAGAAGACTTAGATTTCGTACTTTGACTCGAACTGTCATTTATACAGTAATTTTGGCGGGTTTGTTATTTTCGTTAATCTTTAGTCTGTCAAAGAGTTCGTTCGTGGTTTCTGTGATAAAGCCGGATAGATAATAGACAGAAAAAGCAAGGAATGTTGATGGACAGGCACCCTTAATAAAGTCGGTTTCTATTTATTTGCTCGAACCCACTGCTATTATTAAACGTTAAAATTATACCGGTTGGCTAATGCGATGTTTGTTGATAGTCTTTGATAGGCGATGACCAGACCGTGAAAATAATCTAAAAAGTAGATCATGAACAGATCGATTTGATGTAAGCCCAACAATTGTTAAAATTATTGATTGATAAAAAAAATCAATCAGGTTAACGCGATACGTATTGTAACTAGAAACTGCTTTTAATCTGCACCTTTCGTGAAATCGCACAAATTCTGTACAACGGGGTGGACGATAAAAAAAGTGTGTGAAGTTACATTAGGGGAAGCAGAAATAAAATTGTAATTCTAAGAAAACAAAATCGTACTTAATCAACTAATGAGAGTACCGATTGGCCATTATTGTGAATATATTCCCATGACGGAAAAAAAATTGAAAATCTCATAACAACAAAGTATCTCCCGTAACACGGGTGTCTGAAGCTGCTAAGTGTAGGGTTGGTCAACGTCAAAGAGTCTGCAAATAAATAAATCAATGAACCGCGGAAAATTTATGTTAAACATAAAGGATTAACGTGCTGCGTAAAACTAACCTAAAATTACGGTGCTATGAGATATTTAGTTCTGGAGGCACTTATACTGGTATTTCTGGTTTTAGTTAACGACGTCACTGTTACCAAACAACGTAAATGTTCACACCAAAATATGTATATATATATGTATATATGTAAGAATAT
This sequence comes from Calameuta pygmaea, assembly GCA_031762395.1. Lineage (NCBI taxonomy): Eukaryota > Metazoa > Arthropoda > Insecta > Hymenoptera > Cephidae > Calameuta > Calameuta pygmaea. The sequence goes on along the minus strand of JASANN010000380.1, from coordinate 185,369 downwards.
AAAAATAAAATATAGAATAAAATAAAAATACACCGAAATGCCACCAGCTGTAAATGCAATCGTCTCGTGGAGGACAAAAATAATTCGACGAGCCACACTAATAGCTGTAGTTGGGTGACAAAGATATATCGGGAACATTCAGCTCCTCGTACCAACAAAATTTCTCAGCTTTGATGTATACGAGAATTATATTATAATTATCATTTAGAAGGTTTCTCGAGATATGGAGGTCCTTCAGGTAGTACTTCTTAAGTTAGTTTAGCCTAATCTAACACGAAGTTACGTTCTTGCGTGTTATCTCCAGCTAGCACGTGCCTCAGGGATGCTCCCAGAAACAATCTGAGTTCTAAATGACTACCTTGAGGTATTTCGCTTGTCTGAGACCTTTGTAAGATCCTGACAAATTACTTACCGATAGTCGTGTATATAGTGCCACAGTAGAAAACAGCGTTCCAGAAGGTCCAAGTTTTATCGTTAGGATCGGTGATGCCGTGTTTGAATTTTTTGTAAAGTTCAATCTCGTATTTCGACAGAGCGTTCGCTGCTCGGCCTTTCCAAAGTTCCGGATCCTCAGCTATCATCTGATTACTCGAGAGTTCTTTTATCACATTGAGCGCTTCGTTTCTGCAACAAGTTTCAGTATTGCGATAGTCGATAGAGTTTAATGCTGTGATGCAGATTAGCAGGACTGGCAAATATTTTTATTTGATTGTTAATCAAGAATCGACGAACAAGCTATCGTTAGTTACATGGATCGCTAGACTTTAATTAAACGGTTTAATGAATGTCCAATTGCTTAATCATCAATCGGATATAGGCATAGCTAGTTAAATTACGTTTGGAGTAATTTCGACCGTGGTTAGTAGCGCGCACGTGTTCCGCCTGTTAGGTACATTGTCTCGTGTCAATCTGCTACCCTTGTCACGTATTCATCCTATATTTATCTCAGTATGTGTTTTGTTGCGTTACGCTAGCATGAAAATGGATGCGTGTATTCAAAATTATCGGCCTACAATTAGGATTAAATTTGAGGATTTTTGTAAGGGATTCAATTTTATGAATTGATGGAAAATAATTTTTTTTTAGTGAAAAAAAAAAACCTTTTAGCGTGCGTTGGTTTTTAAGGTTATGACTATTGAAAGAATCATAATATACATCCTTCGAGATTCATTGTACGCTTTGTAAAGAAATATTGTAAAAAGACACACGATTTCCAAGAGAAAATTTAAGAAATATATATTGTAATTTCACGGAACTAATTGTCAGTCCATCATCTCGCAAATGCATTCTCGTTCAGTGCACCAGCTCTATTGGACATAAAAATAATTTTATTCGTTGAAGTTTTATCGCTTTCGCATCGGACGCGACAGCCATAAATGTAGCTACAACACGTAAACGACACGATACGTACATACGATAGCCAGTGTATCATGTATGATCACTTTGAGTTAAGCTCACGATCCCTTTTGAAAGTGCATAATTGAACGTTGCATAATTTCATACGTATACGTTATGCATATTGGTACGTCTAAAATGGACGTAGATAGAAAAAAAAATTTCAAGAATTCATATAAATCAAGAATTTTCTGCAACCTTCGTGTAATTAATCTAATCTAATTAGTACACTCAAATTGAATCGTCCTATACCCATAATGCATTTAATCCGCGTTCAAAAACAGCTTCTAGCACTTAGAGATCTCCGATGTCTATACTATATAGATACACATGGCGCCGGAAGGTGCAGTGGCCTTGCGTGCTCTAAATTATTTAGTTCATGGTAACATTGATCAGAAAACCCTGACTCGATTGCACGTGACTACTAACCACGTTACGTTATCAGCTCGAGTATGAGATCCTTGGATTTCTGAGATAACCTGAAATAGCAACTGGAGCCAATTTCGGCAGATGCTGCACGGTACTTATTTCAATGAAAATTTGACAATCATATCTAATTTGACTATAATAACACATCAGATTGATCTCGATGCCCCACATAAGTTCCTAGCCAAGTTCAGCAAGTGTGACAGAAACTTTCTTCGGGTCTTTCAATAAGAATTTACAAAGTTTGATTTCTCTCTAGGGTCACGAAATCCAATAAGGTTTTTTTTCCCCAGATTGAAGATTCAGGGTAGAATATTTTTGCGAATGTGAAACCGATATTTTTCCAATGCTGATATCGTCATTGGCATATGATGCAATCTATGCCGAAATGTTGTATATGCACGAATTACATATACGAATATGTAATTCGTGTTACGTCAATGTCCACCACTCTTCGTTGAATTCCCTGATTCCCTGCGAATGCACCTACTCAAGCGACCTAGATTTGCGGACAATTATTGCACTGTCGATTGACGCGATATACGCTGAAAGGTTGCCGCGTCTTGACTGCTATTTATAAAAACGAGTAATAGACTGTTATCGATTCTATGGGAGCCCAAATGACACCACGTGGTTCATTTTTCACATTTTGACATGTTTTCACGTAAATATTGAAATTCCCATCCCATGGGGTAGAGTCTGTTATATTTAGCACGTCCTTCACACACCAAGGTAACGTTAAGGGATTCTCCAGACTCCTCAATGAAGTTTGTATACGTTCTGCCATTACGTCACAACCATTTTTTCCGCTTTAATTTAACAAATTATTTAGCTTTATAAACGAATTTATAAAGATTTTCATATCAGGAGTAGGTCGGTATATATGTATATATGGTCTATAAGGGAAAATGTAGGTTAGTTTGTTTTTGTCGTAACATGTATCATTTGAATCCGGGATCGATGTCTGGCTCATCATCAACGTCGTTTGGCAAACGCCAGGATCATTTTCAAATACCAATTTCTCTTTGGTTTTTGAATGATACATTTTTTTTGTAAAAATTTTCAAACCGAATTTCACGGGTTTTAGGGTATTAGGTAACAATTTAGTACGGCAATGAATACCTGTATAGTGAATTATTGTTAGATCTAAGGTGAACGCACCTATGCTTGATTATATCCAACCGAAGCTCGTTTTCATAATTTCCCTCGACGGCAATGAAAACCATCGCTCCTGCGACGCTGTACGAAAGGACGATGAAGAATAGGAAGATGTGAGTGAACCATCTCTTGCTCCAAGAACTGACCTAATAGGAATTAAAAAAGTAATTCAAACATCAAGGAATGCTGCGCGATCCGTACTCGTGTGACATTTTATAGAAAAATAAAATAAAGTACTCCATTTGGATTTATCTATCGTATTCGTAACAATAGATTAAAACGTGATGGTAAATCATTTTAACTGAAAATCAAAATGACATCTTTTTCCAAAATATTGCCTAAGCTTGGCACGAAGCTATTAACAAACGGCAGTAAGATGATTAGGTATATGACGAATGAGTATGTTTTCATCCTGCAGGATTTACGTATTATCAGCCAATCAAGTGCAATATTTAAGAAGAATTTAGGTACGTGATTCGTCTATTCTAGTTATATCCTAAACGTTACCTTTTCGTAGAGCCAGAAAGCGCTCTTTTCACCCACGCTTAATCCAGATTTCGTGAAATTTTTCAATCCTTTGAATTGCGCGAACATGAAGCCGCTGGCCTTATTTGCATACATCATATGAGGTTGACCCGAGACCGGAGTCAAGGGAATAGGCGTTTGTCCATAGGGCGTAGTTACGAATCCTAGTGACGTTTGTGGATACTGTGGATACTGTCCTGGAACCGGAAGTGTGACCTTTGGCCTTGGCGGCAACTGCCGTACTCTCGGTGAATTAGACATTTTTATGCTTTAATATATATATATATTATTTAAAAATCAAGATCCTCCTTAACCCGTTTCAACCTTGTCACCGGATTCACTGTGGTTCTTATGGCTATTATTAAAGTTTTACCAACTCGCTGATGAACTGTCTATTTTTTCTTTTCCCTCCCCTTGCTTGTTTCTCTGTTACAAAACGAAGGTTAAAATATCTCTTGGTTTTAAATTTTTTTCTTTTTTTTTTAGTTACAATTTATCGCGTTCACTTGATTCTCATGAAACGTATTACAGTCAGCGTCCGTTTAACAAATTTATTGCCTTGAACTTCCGGCCAAAATTACATTTCCGGTGCGCGCGAACGATGCCATTGATAATTACACTTAAATTTTTCTAAAGTACATAGTTCAAATGAATATGGGTCAAATATGTAGATTCTAGCGTTATGGACGATTCAATCGCTTGGCTAAGAGGTTAAACGAGCATTCTTTTGGCAAGACCATTTATTGGCAAATGTCTTTATTCCATTGACCAATTTCTCGTAACCCTAGTAAAAACGGCAGGGTGAGTAACCTTAACTTTACAACTATGAATTTTATTATCCTTCACGAGACCAGGGATATCCTTAGACAAATATCTATCTATAAACAAACGGACGGCGCGGCTGATGTTGCTCCACATTTATACGGATTACGTTGCGGTACGATTTATCACAGGAATCGCGACTGTAAAGATGCCAGCTACTCTAATCGCGGTGAGCCAAATCAGTTTCGCTTCGTAAATATCGGACAGTGAGCGTATTGTCAAACGATGCGAATATACAGAAAGAAGACTCGGACGATTATCAATTAGCGAATCTTTTTTCTGTCCACGAAATAGCTGTACGGTGTGTAAAAGCTATTTCAAAAAGACCGCCAATACGTTCTCAAAGTACACTGGAATTTCTATTATCATCAGGAATTCGTTTGCAATAAATTATTTTAATACAGCACTTTCGTTAGGAAAGAACATGTCAAACCATTAGTACAGTCGCGCACAACACAATCTTCTTTTTTATATTCGTGATCGGTACGTAAATTAACGTAATGACAGTTCACAGTAAACATTTATTTTTTCCTTTTGACGTCTTTCGAAAATCTTCGCAGGCACTTTCAGTAGCGACAGGTACACTGTACTTTCTTTTCTCTTCCTTCCCTTATCATTCGTTTACGTCAAACGCTGTTGAATACGTCCTGGAGTTTTATCGTTTTACTCGTCGCACTGAGAAATTAAATCTGCTGTAATACGTTTTAAGGCGATACGCATTAAACGCGAGAAAAATGTGATTTTCTTGATTTAGTCGTTATTAAAAAAAATTATTCATTTATTCTAGCAGAAAAATATTTTTTGTATTTGGTGCGAACTCATCACCCACAGAATTATCATTAAGGCGATTCTCACCTGAGCGACGTTTATTTAACTCTGTATTATCACCTCTCTTCTTATTTTATATCGTAAACTTTTCTTCTCTCTCTATTTATAGATATATTTCTATAGGACATTCATCTATCGCGTGCATCACGCTTGTTTCTTATCGTTACGGGCGCGTTTACATCAAACGAATCATCGCCTTTTACCTATGGCCTCTGGTAAGCTCGAAAACCTTTATAGCCCTGGGACCATTTTTAGCGAGTCTTTGTATTCGCTATTTTATTATCACAATTTGTAATGTGGGTTTACATTGGCCCAGGCGTGGGACCATATGATATACGCGATCTTAATGATATACGCAACGTAAGCTTTTGACGCTTTTTAAGCTTCGAAGGTTTGAGTATTGAGGCGAAACCACAAAATTATCGCCGCGGATGCAGATGCTGTAAACGTGTAAACAAATCAAAGTGTCTTTGAATGAGCTTTATGAAAATAAGCCTTTTTTCTGCTTAATTCAAGAAAAGCTGTATAAACAACCTGCGTCACATATTACTGTCTGACAGATTCTTGGCGTGCTTCACTTTCATTCTCTGCTCTTCATCCTGCAGTCATTCGACACTTACTTTCCCGCATTAGACTTCACTTTCTTCCGTTCTTTTCAAATTGGAATCGTATACCAGCGTTCCTGAGTTTTACACTATAATTCCTGATAAATTTTCATTCGATTATCCAAGTTCGACTTTTCTTTTTGGAAACTGCTTAAAAATCCCCGCAAAATTTTTGTATCACTTCATCAATCTGTCGCACCACGGATAATATTTACTTTCCGAAACACACAGAGTGAAAGTTTAACGTATTTGAGATTTATCTGATTAACTTTCTTTCTTAAAATAAAATCGTAAAACACACGTACGTTTAATTCACCGGCAATCGATGCTTCTTAAGATTTTATTACACGAGCTTTCACGAGATTACGTTTAATTTCCAAAGCTGTATGCTTTCTTAAACAGCTTTCTTTCAGTATCCAGTCTTTTCTTTATATTCCATACAGATCGCAAGCTCGTTCCTCCGTTCCGGTTACGTTAGCAATGAAAATTAGTATAGCTCTCAGTCAGCACTGTCCTCTTAATACTTTGTAGTGGGGCGAGCTTTCGCCTGCCTGTCGCGGCAGCGTCGCGGCGTCAACTGAACAGGCAGACGCCGGGCGTCGGCGTCTTTTCAAACGGACCCACATTACCGCCAACGTATATAGCGTTGCATTTTTCCCCATGAAAACTGCGTTCGTACTGTAGAAAATTCTCTCGCTCGGTGCATTGCTTGGAGACTTTGATAACATCAAATTCAAATTCGGTCATTCTTATCTTGACAGTATAATATTTTATCGATTTCTCCTCGCGCAACCGTCTCTCCTCTGACCTTTGCGTCTACGTATTCGAGGACATTGCGCACACCATAGCACCAGTAATAGTATAGGACTATCGGCTAGAGCGTCCTTAGGCGATGACGTTTCCCCGCAAAACTTTCAAGGGATACACTTAAGTCTAAGGAACGGCTGAACTAATTCTTTCGACAAGACAAGATAGAAAATGGGTCACACTCTTGAATATTTTAAATTATGCATGAAGCATTGGGGAGGTTATCACTGCCTAGAATTATCTGTGAATGTGACGTGTTACTTTTCTTATCAAATTCTACGACGTGTCAACTAAGTCACCACTAAGGCCTCTTATTGTCGGAATGAGGTTCCCGTGAACAATAATTTTCGAGGTATCGACTGAGGGTGCTTTGAATAGCGTTACGATTTATGGATTGGTAAATTGAATAAAAATTTGATTAAAGGGGAATGGGGAATTTCAAATACTTTCTATGGGGAAATCGAATCAATGGTGTCCTATGGAGTTAACGGAAATGGATTTTTCTAGAGCTTCGTCGAATATCGATAGTTCTTGATTCAAATACTGCGCAGTAGAGTAGATAACGTATGCTTTGGTTATTTATAATTGATAATTAGCTTTAAAGCCTGTGATAATAATCAACGTTTAATCAAGGAATAGCTAATAGCTTTTACAGAACTTCGTATCGATACATGGAAGCAGCATTAGGACAGATGTTAGGTGAGATAATGGCAGCAGTAGTAACGTCCACATGTGGTCGGACATGAATTACGTCCGCGATAGTCGGCTTGCTTTCCCTGCCCAAAGGACGTTTTAGGATCAATCACAAATAGTGTTCGGTGTTAATAAATTTGATAAATCTTTAACAGAAGCTATGATGTAATCAGATGATCTTCATAAGCTGCTAGGTTGATTCTAGAAATTCTAGGAATTTCTGAACGGAAGTCAATAATGTCAAGATAAATATTTAAAACTATGAAATATAAAGTATCCGTAGAAAGTAATCTCTTTTATTACGGCCATAGAAATTTCTTAAGAAATATTATCATCCGATATACCCTGTGTCAGGCATTTCTAAAACGGTAAGCGCAGACTCTGTTGAGAAGATGCGGTCCGATGTGCAGATGATTTTGTTCACACAAGAGCGACAATTTTTAGTGAAAACGTGAGTAGCAGCTTATTGGGGATGCGACGAGGAAGAAAATATTTCTTGGAATAAAGTATGATTCAGGGGACTACTGGTTGATATATTTATAAATAGGGGATTGCTCAATGCCTTCTGATGATCATTTGAATTCGATTAGGAACGGAATCATTCCAGGCTGCGAAATCATCCTGAAGTCATCATTTAGTTGCGCAGAACAAGTTGGTAGACAATTGCAGGAATAGACGTTTTAGAGACGGACTTTTAGACAGTACGTGTCTGGGTTCTGTTATGAGATAGCCCAGGCAGCACATAATGTCCAAAAGTCGTCTTTAAGAGGTCTAATAACACAGAAATTGTCTTTAAGCCATCTTAAAGATAACTATTAGACATGTGTGCTGTCTGGGATGGTTTTGCGTTTTTTTTTGTAAATGGAGCTTGACGAAATGATATCCTTGGTATTGGGTGGATAAGGTAGGTCACATAAATGGCATGACCTTACAGACGTGTACGTTTTCGTTTTTCTTTGAAGTAACAAGATTATTATAAAATTTATTGGTTATGTATAAAATAACTGTTTGGCAATTATCAAGGAACGTGGAATCGTCCAATATTTTGATGAGGTTAAAAAAGATTCTGGAGAATCTCATCTAGAAATAGCTACTTTCGAAAGAGCTGCGAAAAGGAGAAAAAAATAGAGGATATTAAAATAAAATAAAGAGTGAGTGTCCAAGACACGCGTTGGAGACGAAAATAATTTCTTTAGCGAGTTACAGAAAATCATGGATTTAAGTAAAGTGGTAACCTTGAATATGATTGGGACGTTTCTCTGAAACCATTAGGATCACTGGGTGATAGACATATACATATAGTTAAAATTCAAATAGTTACGGATATTCCCGTTCCTATGGTATAGCGCTAGTGTAAGTAAATGCATATTGAAAATGTTTAGACCTCTGTCGAATGTAAATAAGCGATTTCTATGGTAAAAATATGCAAATGTGTCGAAGATGTCCATATTATTTTAACTCTCAAAAATCATGGTACATCATGATCGCAGCATCCTATACGGTAAATATCATTGAATGATCCTCACCACGGGATACGTGGTCCCTGGATAACTCCCAAAAATAAATCAAAGCGAAATACTCTGACTGACTTTTTTTCTTAGGTGGTGAAAATTCTGGGTAAAGGCTAATCACCCCTCAAGATATGAGGAACTTGACTCAAGGTGGGGGATACCAGGTTAAGCCACGACGACTAGAGTCTAAATCTGTCTCTGAATCAGTATATAGCATAACGTTGGACCAAGACATATAGGAACAATAAGAGGGTCGTAGGTGGACAAGTTTGTTTGTCCAATAGGATTCATGTGGTATAAAAATAAATTATATTTAAGAACAATGGATTGGCAAGGTAGTTATATATTATCCTATACGTGATATTTAACCTATTACGTATATCTTTCTCGTTACGTATGGAAAAAGTGGCAAAATAGTTTTTGAAAAGTTTCTTTGTAAATTCTTAATGATGGATTTTTCTTATTATCATTTTACCTGAGAGAATTGTCTTGATGTGACATTGGAAGGGCGATATGTTAATTCAAATTTCGAATAATCTGATTTTTGTAGCTCCAGAGGCTTGTCGAGAAAAAATTTGTCAATGATTTGTCGAGGCTTTAGTTTCTCAATGTTTTTCCGCTGGGAAATCGAGCACGCGTGACTCGTCGATACAATTTGAAAGAACGATCTTCCTTCAAGAGGAGCAATATCGTTTTCCATGGGTTTCTTTTTTGGAAGGTTATTAGGAGATGGAACACATTTCTTTGAAGCTGAGTCAACTTGAGGATGAGATTTGTTTTCGTTATATATTTGTCAACTACGTTCGGCGAAAGATACTGAATGTATAAAATTAGAGCTTGACGTCATTTACCGATATTTCTTTCAAATATGCGTGTCTGGTGGTTGGAATTCTAATAAATGCTTGAAATTGCTACATTTTTTGCTTATTTTCACGCAGCTCTTATACAGTTATTTCTTTTTATCACTTTGACCTTTTCTTGATATAGATTGAGCTATGTGCATTCTGTATGTAGTAAAGTGCCTTTTATATAGACTCAGAATAATCGTAACGTCGCCACCTAATCGACGACTAATTTTTATTGTTAATAAGCTACATTTGAATGTTTCGATATCTACTTTAAATTCTGAATAAATTATTCATCTTTGACCTTTGTACTTATATTCAATCACGTCTTTCTTCTAAAAAATATGCGAAAATCTTAAATCCCTAGGAGAATAAAGTGGCTTTCAAGAAGTTTCCTTTATATTTCATGTAGATACATCGCAGTGGGATTTTCCGTATGGTTGGGAAAGTTGCCAATGTAGTTTTCGCTTGAATTGGAATGATGTTTACCCTGGAATATACGTTCATTTTATAATTCTTGTAATTACTAATATGAAACAGAGACTTACCAATCAATATAGACTATTAAAATAAAATATAATACATAATACATATTGTAGTTACATATAGTAACGATGAAAATGCGACCCTTAATTTGATCTACTTGGCTAGTCATTAGTCTAATTTAAATTAAATCTTTATAAGATAATAAACAAAAATTGTTTAATTATCATTGCAGCATTCAAAAAGTATGTTAAAACCCAAACGAAAGTAGAGTTACAAGTAAGAAATTAAGTTCCTTCCAAAATCATTTCACATAACATCACATTTCCTAAATATCGCCATCTGCAGGATTTATGTTTCACTGACTTATTCGTTTTCATGTAAACTGACATCTAGGTGTCCCCATTGTAAATGAAGCCTAAAGTCCGAGTGTGCGTCTGCTCCGTGAAATTAGTCAAGTAAACGGACGCGGCCTTAAAAGAAGTTCGTGGAGTCGCCGGTAGGGTCGTGCGGGTAACACGGCGTCGCTGGGAATTGACCTTGGTGGTGGCTAGGCAGACGGAAGGCGCTGGGGCGCTTTGGAAAAGGCAGGGAAGCAGCCCGCGTTCGCATGCCTCGTTCGCCGCCCATTGTTATCCTTGTCGCGTGTAATGGCTACCGCGGAGTTTGTTGACGGTGCTCGGTATATCCGTTTGTGCGCCGAGCGGCCGTGAAAGGGCCCTGTAGACGTGGTCAGTCTCACGGGGAAGATCTTGTGACTATCTGGTGCAACATAAAGACGATTTTATGCCAGCGAGAGGCTCGGGAACCGTTCGCGAGTCGCCGCTTGGGCGACATGAACCGTATGAGCCAACGCTCTTCTTTGACAAGCAAGCAATAGGGACGTGCAGGGTATCGACTACCTGGTTGCGGTAGCCATCCCTTTTCGTTTGAAAAGCAGCCTCATCGTGACGCGGATGTGATCGCGTGCTTTATTTCATCCCGGATAGTAGTATCAAGTCGTTGGATTTTGGCATTGATTTTTTTTTATATTCACCCAATCCGAAAAGACCCTGTGATTTCGTATGCCGATTTGCCAACACCGTCTTCGAATCTGATTCACCTGTGACGACCCACTCAAAGCTAGGCCACTTTGGCTAAGCCTGCGCTGCCGTTATGGCACCTGGACGACACTCGGGTAGCAGTAAACGAGAACTTTAGCTCGTGGCATCCCTCTACGGTATCGCATGTGAGTATGGCGCGTCTCTCGGTCACGATCATCCTTCCCGCGCTGCTTTTCTGTTTTCTTTCCCCCGTGCGTTTCACTTTATCGGACTACGCGTTCTCCTTCTCTTTCATTCTTTCTTTCATTGCTTATCTCCATCTTTCTTTTTCTATATGTGATTTCGTGTATGAGTGTTTGAACGAGTGTTGGTCAGTGGATATAAATGTGTATGTGCTATATATCTTTATGCTTGGCTTTGATCAGGGGGTCCGCGATGCTACCTGCAGCTTATTTCACGCGTAACGCGTCCTGTGCTAGATCTTTATTTAATAAAAATTCATGAATTACTTGCATTTACATTGAAGCCACTCTTGGCCATATTGCGTTACATGAGGAATTTATTTTAGGCCTTACGTGCCACCATCGACCTCATTACTATGGCTGTTTATAACTCAGCATTACTTTATTAATTATAACATTAACTAACGTTATTCAATGTAAAGTATCATGTTCCATTTTATTCTAATATAGTATTGATTAACTTAGCATTTGATCGTACAAGTTTATAGATGATGCAAACTATACATTACTGTGATAATTTTGGAGTACATTATTATACATATTTATAGCGACTAAAGTATTTTGTAACTCGATAACTAAATTCAGTTTCACTTGAATGTGAGTGATAAAATAGAATTATCAGACAGCCATAGTCCTAATTTTTGTAACAGATGCCTATTGATTGTGCAGGGTCGAATGCGGCACATCAATGGCTCTAGAATCAAATGGTAGCAACGTGGTGTGGTTGAGCACAACCCGTCCTGATCAAATACAGCAGGTATGCTCTGCGTACAAAAAATTAAGCTAAAAAGGGCACGCCTTTGACAATCATTTTATATAATTTTGTTTGCACATCAAACCGAAAAATTGATACATCAGTGATATTTCTATGTATAGTACATATATATTATTTTCTTGTGCAGCACGTTGTTAAAGACGAAACGCTACAGATTGAACCTAACGAAGGACGACATCTACAGCATCAGCAGCAACAGCAGCACAGATACCATAGGAATCTAATAAAGGTTCCAAATCAACCGAGCCAACAGATTGTGCCGCCCGTCAAGTGTTCCATGTTTACTCAGACAGAACAGTCTGAACAGAGCAATTCAAGTTACGCCGATCAACGACAGGTGATTCAACAATACTGATATTATCTTAGCCAAATTATCGTCCCAGTGACATATCAAACTCAGATCCTTGTAATCCATGAATGGAATTGTTCAATTCCAAAGTTTAGAATATTATGCTTTTAAGTATATCCAAGTTCTAATAATGACGTATGTGCTTTATCCTTATTCAACAGCAACAAGCTACGATGTTCGACCCACAGCAGATACAGCAGCAGCAGGCTGCACAGGGTCAACAGTCGCAGCAGCAGCAATCACAACAGATGTACGTTACATCGGAGAAAAAGGAGGACAAGACCCAGCAGCAGTCTACAGCGACCGACTTCCCCTTCTACTACAATGTCAACATGCTCCAGAAAGTTCAGACAAACGCGGTGAGCACAATCGGTGCAATCACTACCGACGACAAGGGTTGCTATCGTTTCGACGTGCAACCTGTCGGTTATAACACATTACTGAACCAGATGAGCATAGCGGCTGCGACCAATGCGACCTTCAAGTGCGACATTTGTGGCCTGGTCTTTGGCCACATAAGCCTGTTGAATCACCACAAAAGGATTCACAATACAACGCCCAGCAACCTGCAGCAGCAGCCCCAGCAAGTTGTTCCGACACCCACCACAGTCACCGTTACGGCCACGCCGGAGAGGCCGTACACGTGCGACGTATGCGGGGCGTGCTTTGCGTTGCCGGGCGAATTGAAGAGTCACAAAACGAATATGCATCAAAAGCCTAAGGTTCAGCTCTGCGAAGACTGCGGTAGCGAAGATGCCTGTGAGCATCATCCCACCAAAGTCAAAAAGAGTGAGTTAATATTATTCAGTTAACGATGCTTCGAGGTTGCATCATTGACAGATGACGCTTGGGACTTTTTCTAGTATTGCGTACGCACGTCAAACAAGCCCCAGGATCGAACGTCGTGATAATAGTTGTTAAATTCTATCGATGTCATATTAAAAATCATGTCTTTTGTACAGCGATCAAACCCGGACATCATCCCGTTAAACGAAGGGGAGTCACCAGTGTCACCAAGTGTCACAAGTGTAACGGCACGGGCATCATTTTCATTGGTAAGTTTCATCAAAATTTGTAAATGGGGTAAAAAGAAAAAATGTTACTGAGGTAGCAATTACGTACGTGTGCTTGAATAATAGCGAAGTTCGAGTTCTCTTTTATCAGCTTCAATTGTCATGTCAAAGTTTATCAAGGTGCTTCTTGCGTGATGGTAACATTTTTTGTGCAACCCCGTTCGCCTTTCTTCCATTTTTTTTCATTTCATTGCTGTCATGATCGTACATCGGGTGGTATATGGTAGGTAATCACGACGATAACATAGATTCCGGAATCAGTTCCCTTGCGAAGTGCGGCACCTGCAAGGCGACAGGCCGCATCATCATAGGAAGTAAGTGGGACAAAAATTACAGCCAAAACAAAATATGGGATCTCTCAGTTCAAATTCGAACTCTTCCGACTTCCCGTTATTTTAGATGGTGACAGTTCTAAGCTCTCTTACATCCTTGTAAAGTCGAAGCACGTTTCTGTTCTCGTCTCTATCTTGAAATTAGCATGAGGGCCAAAATCAAACGTACGATATACATTGATTCCAATAACTGTGGCTTAGAATCATCACTGCTAAATAAATTCTGACTGCTTGTTGAGAAATCTGTGTAGAGCTACACTTGATCGATTATTATTTTCTCTCAAAAACATTAATAATCCAATGCACGCACTAAGGGGGCACACAGAGAAGATATACGGAAAGAAATCTTCAGAAAATGGATGACAAGCTTATAGTGGAACTCGAACAGACACGAATATTTAACGCGCATTATTCATGTCCATCATTTACTTTCTGCATGCTCTTGTAGTAGATAATATCGACACTTTCCATAATCACTTGCTAGTGTACTGAGAGTGTTGTAAACGCCTTACGAAAGGATTGTGTTCTTTGTTTTTGGGTAGAACTGTCGGCATCTAAATTTAAGAACGATTACACGGAATGAAATCTCCCCTAAGGGACAGTTTTATAAATTTGATCGACGAGTGGTCCTAACCGTTTCTCGCATCACGAAAACTTTCTATCACTTTTCCTCGGTTTCTCCATAACAACCGTTTGAAACGCGCATGAACCGACATTCTCGCGAAATGGTCTTCCGATGTGGACTGTCCCACACGTTTGAATACCTTCGAAGTCGTTATCACGTGTCTCGAGAAAAAAAATACTTCTCTGATCTTTTAAATTGCCTGAAGAAGACATTGGCGATTTCCCTTCTTTTTTTTTATGTCAAAGAAACAAAAAGGAAAATAGTATACCTACTGATCTTGTTACACTAATGAAAACTAGAGACTCGACTTAAATCGACAATGTTATTTTGTCAGATTTCTCTTGTCACACACTTTTTTTTATCTTCCGTTTGATCAAACGATTCGCATCTTCATTCGACACGTGTATCGCGACACAGAAGGGTTCTTTGAGCTGTTCGCGGAATTTCGCTCTCTCTCTCTCTCTCTCTCATGTCTCGCGGATACTTCACGAGTGAACCTCGACCGCATCTTTTTGTAGAACTGGCCCTTTGAGGACAACTAACGTCTCGGTCGTATTCTGAATTTCAGGCGGCAAGCAAAACAGTCTGAACCAGCCCGAGAAGCCGTTCCATTGTAACGTTTGCGACGGCACGTTTTCCCGGTACTCGTCGCTCTGGTCCCACAAGAGACTTCACTCTGGAGATAAGCCGTTCAAGTGCGAAGTCTGTGGTCTGGCCTTTGCGAAGGGTAAGAATCGAATGGCAACTCTGAGTGCTTCATCTTTATTTTTTTCTCTTCACTTGGTGCATGATTTCATTTAGTCACTGTAACGCGGTTACCGGATTTGTTGAAATTATGCTAAGTGCTTTAAACCTACATACTATCAGTTGCTAATAAAGATAAAATTATCATCGTTCTATTGCAGCGGCGTACTTGAAGAACCATGGGCGTGTTCACACCGGCGAAAAACCATTTAAGTGCAATGTATGCGGCATGCAATTCTCGCAGAGTCCTCACTTGAAAAATCACGAGAGGATCCATTCGGGAGAGCGTCCCTACCAGTGTGAGGTGTGCGAGAAGACGTTTGCGAGGCACTCCACACTTTGGAATCATAGAAGGATTCACACGGGCGAGAAGCCTTATCGGTGTAATATTTGTGGATCCGCCTTTAATCAGGCGACGCACCTAAAAAATCACGCGAAGGTTCATACCGGGGAAAAGCCTCACAGGTAAGTCGCTTGCATACAAAATTTACCTGATTCTAGTCAATTATAGCCAATACTCTTTACACCTGTTCGTTATAAAAGTCCTATAATCACGATTCAAATATATTCGTATGTCGTTATAGATGTGATATCTGTGAAATTGGTTTCTCGGATCGTTTTGCTCTAAAGCGTCATCGCGCTATTCATGAAAAGTATGGACAGACAGCGCGAAATCAGAATGCGAATAGTACGACTAACGCACAACAGGCGAACGCCAGCAACCAGCAACAAGCCCAACAGGTGCAGCAAGCTCAGCAGGCTCAGCAAGCTCAACAGGCTCAGCAAGCTCAGCAGGTACAGCAACAGGCGCAGCAGCAGCAACAGCAACAGCAACAACAACAGCAGCAGCAACAGCAACAACAACAACAACAACCCCAGCAAGCGCAGCAGCCCCAACAAGTGGTAGTTGTGAATACTGCTACGCCTGTGACTGTCAGTCAGAGTCAAGGTCAAGCAGTGATGCTCGAAGAGGTTTACAAATGTCAGGTGGCATTCCCGGAGCCTAAATGATTCGGCTAAGACCAGCCACGATGACAGGGGCCTGCTGAATTTAAAAGAAAGAAAGCTTTTCGGTCCATTTACATCTTCAATAATTGAGCCTCCCTTGGATAATGAGCATGGACTTTTGCGAGGGAGTTGGCTGTCAAGTTCGTGGCATGTCGAGTGATGCATTCGTGTGATTTCGTGTCTGTATTAATCGTCACCCGGACGACGTCGCCAGTGCCGATGAACGAACAGTAAAAGGTATGCGGTTTTCGTGAGACTTTCTTTTCATAAAGCAATTCGCTCCAGTTGGTTTCGAAGAAACGACGATCCGAAGATTTTAACCCAAATGAAACATCCATTTACTATAATAATAGTAATAATAATAAGAATAGTTATATCCAAGAAAAACTTCCCATACGAATGGTTACAAGTGAAGACTATTTTTGTGTGGAATCCTAGAAATTACGACGATCGGTATCATTCACACCCTTTTTTTCCTTCTTTCTTTTATATGTACTTCACGCAACTCAGTCTCCTCTTCCTTTCTTTTGCCCACAGTCACTTATACTGTGTTGTCTTACTTCTTCGCTCCATGGTAAAAAGAGTCGTGTATATTTTTTCACAATTGACTCACCGTCTCATATACATACGCATATACCCTCCACGTCCAAGGTGCAATATTCTTTATTCAAAACTGCAGTTCAGTAAAAGAAAATAAGGACGGTGTTAAGTGGTAATGATAGTAATAATCACCATGTACGACAGTTTGATTTCCCATGAGAGAGGAATTGTGGAGACAGTGGTAATAGTAAAAAATCATTTTTGTTTCATAATGTTCATTGGAATTTTTCTCACTCTACACAGAAGATACACGAAACGTCGAGGAATGTTTTGAGACTAAACTTGACGCGTTTCGTCAGTTCGTTAATGGTGATAGTTGATTAATTGAAAGGATGCTATAAGACATGCTGAGTCTTCCGTCGGTCATTTTCGTAACAGGGTTGACGACGGTATTAGGAAGACATTGATGGCGGAAGAACGATCGTCGTTCAGACATTTGAGAAATGCAGAAACCTTTGGGCGAAGGGCTAGTAAAAAAAAAGTTTATCGAAACTTGCGCCAAGGATAATAATTATTGACAGGCGGACTAATCTGTTTTATAATATTATTAAGACCGAGCGCTATATGAATATCAGTTACTATATAATTTCCTAGTTTGTAATAGAAAATAGCTGGCTAGATTATCTGTACGTGTATACATTAATTTTTTATATCCCCAATTATTAGACGCAAACGACGCGTTACGATGTGGCTGACTTCAATTTTTCAAAGAGACACAAAGTCCACTCGATGCGGATCGAATAGTATAGTGATTAACGAGTTCGCAGCTCCGTCAGGAAGAACATCCAATGCAAAGGAGAGATAAATGATAAAAACAAAAAGGAAAAGAGTGAATGGAAGCAATAGCAAGTAAAATTCATAGCGGATTTATCTCAGGATAAAATGTTCGTTCCTCGCGGGTCATAGATTGTTAATGACTCTTGCACATTTCTCTTGCGGCAATTAACTTTCTTTTTTTCCTTTTCCAACGTGCTAATTGCTTTTGCTTAAGCCAAGTCTGCCTGGATTGTAGCGATTATATCAATTGGACTTGCTAGATTCCAAGCAGGAAGGAATACCTGTTAGTACGTTCCTCTAGATCAATGTTAATATTCTGTATATCGATCATCGATTATTTTGGCTTTTCATCTTTTTTTTCTTTTTCTTCTATAACAGCACGTATACATTTTTGAAAGCATCGCCCAGCTAAAAAACTTTAATAATGAAAATGATCGGCTTGTTAACTAAACGAATGACACGCATATGCGTATCATATGCGTATCATTCGTATGTATCAACGTATTGCGCTTTTTTACTGATTTTTTTATTGTTTTGTTATTATACGTGTAGCATCTACAGAGACATCAGTTTCCTTACCAGTTTAATGAAGGTCGAAGCTGACTTTCATTGAAATGCATAATGATCATAAATGATTAACAGTGATAGTGCAATTTGTCATTGATAAAAATTCGTCGACTTTGCGTTATTGACGGTCCCTTCCAAATTCTCTTTCTCCTTTATTTTTTTCTCTCTCTTGGAAAAGACATGATAGGGGATACCTTCTGTTTCATTGATATAACATGTAAAATAAATATATACGATTACGTTTAATTTTACTCTTACGTGGTCATAATACCTGCTACAGTATTTCGGATTTAGATTAGATACTTTCTGTCAGTGTTCTTTTTACTTTTGATGTCCTTTGAAAAAAGGACAAAGATTTGTTCTTCTTCTTGCTTCGATTAGCACGCGATGCAGCAGACGGGATACTCGGAATCTAAGTGGTACAAGTCCATCTGAACATATATATTGGCGTAGAATTGTATATTTCAGTTGTGTCAGTATTGTGTCAATTTTATTTGGTCTTCGGTAGCGCAGATGGGGTGATAAGGATGTTTTACAGAAATAAGATATTTCGTTGCACTTTAAAAATCGGATACGAGTGTTTGGAATTGGACCACTTAAGACCAGCATTGCCGGTTTCGAAAATCTTATCAGGCACTTATCGGTAGGTCAGGGTGTCTGTAAAATTATTTTATCCTAACTTTAGTTCTCACTTAACGGCACTTTATGAAGTAACGAATGCTTGTATATAATAGTAATTGCGAAATACGCTCGGTACCGAAATACGAAGGGATCCAATTCATACTCGATTTCTTATATTATTCAAACAAGCTGAGGGAGTGGTAAATATTTTATTCTGGTTTTGTAGGTTCTCTTTTTATGCATACTCCATTATTATATAATTCTTCGAATTCCTTCGGTCCAGTAATGATTAGAGGAATAGTTTTTCATTTGCTTCGTTCCAATAGCATTGCGAATGATAAATTTATTCTAATTGTAAAATTGCTAAGAAATTGGAAGCCTTCGGTTTTCATGTACTGGCCAGCTTTTTATAGAATTTATTTACGTTAAGGTTTTCAACATAAAAAAAGGTATGAATGTACATGACCGAGAGAGTGATTGTAAGAATGAGTATATATATACACATAAGAATGAGTATATATATGAACTACTAGGTAACTAATTAATTGTAAGTTATTCGCATGGAGATAAAGAGCTACTGAAGGGGGCATAGGATGTAATAACTGTTTATTAAAAAAAAAAAATAGTAGGCTTCTTTGAATTTTACAAAAAATTCTGTTTAAACCTTGTCTAAAATGAGCACGCGGTTAACGTCAATTATTTTGTATATCAGTCAAAGAATGTGATACCGGTGGTCATTGACTTTCGCTTTGCGACACAATATTTCTACTATTTCATATTCACTATTGTGTTATGCTTCACTATAAGGCTGAATAATGCAAAATTTGTACTGCCAATGATAGACAAGAAATTCAAATCTTCATAAGTGGTTAACCGGAAATCAGTATCACAACGTGTACTGATTTCATTGACCGTACATAATCATTATCATCTATTATACATGATTAAAGTATTTGGCTTTAATATATTTATTATTTGATGCTCCATGTGCAACTTCAAAGGCGCTTGGTGATCCGTATGGCCAATTGCCTGAAGCTATTCTTTATAATTTTCTAAAAGAAATTCACGAAAGTAATAGAATGTTTGAATTTACTTATACAAAACAATAGTTGCTTGCGATTCGTTATTTTTCTCTAATTGTGTCATTTGTATGAAACTTATTGTATTCTACACATCACTGCCTATAACGTTCATGCGAAATGACGAATTTAGGAAAGAATAATCAAGCAATATCATTCAACGATAAGTATCCATTAACCTTTTAGAGGACTGGCAAATTTTTTTTTAACTTTTACAGCTTTTGACTTAGGTCTTTAATACGTATGTTAAAAGTGATACTGTAGAGGAAAAATATGAGAGCGTTGCAGAGCCGAAAAATTGGCTTACTGTCTTCTACAGGTTTAATGATACAATTCATATCACTATAAATCATTTTCGATACGCCTCGTCGCTACCTTCCAACGTTTACTTCCACGAGGTTTTTCGAAAATGAAAATGCATTCCCTATGCCACCTGCAGTTAGCATCTACTTCTCAGAGGATACAAAATAAACATTATAAAAAAAAAAAAAATGAAAAAACTCAGAGCTTCCATTTCAATCAAAATGCTATAGGAAGTGTCTTCCTATGTCTCGCGCAATCGTCTCCTGACCTACCCGAAATTTAAGGCTCTTTGCAATCGCACGAATGTCATTTATTTTATCAACAATTAATTTACCCTGTCATACTAGACAAGATACGCAAGCGTTTAATTATCTGCTGAATGATGGTAATAGATTCTTTTCTTTCATCCCTTGCTAATTCAATCTTCTGACGATTCTGTAATTGTTGTATCTTCACTTTGACAGGCTATAGCGTCGTTATTATTGATAACGGAATTGACTTTCTCCTAAAGGATCTTTTATATAATGCGAATATACGTAGATTTTATGTGTGATGCGATTACTTTCTTCTTCGTTCGGAAACCATATGGCAGCTCATCATTGTTTTTCTTTTTCTTGGTACGCAGATTCGATAAAAAAAATTGGCATTACAGATACTAGGCTTGTATCGATGACAGTTTTTAATTGCTAATGGCACTATATACAGGCTGTGCCAGGTGTACTATGAGTATACTGGCTGCGGCGTATAATGTAATATAACGTGAACGCTAATGAAAAATCCAAAAGTTTGTATTATACTTATTATAATAAATTACCACATCTCATATGACAGCGGATGATAAGAGACTTGTATAAATTTAATGATTACTTTACACAAGCTTGAGGGAACTTACAAAGCTATGAGAGAAACGCGACTTTGCACATCCTGTATATTTTGTATTGATAGAAACAAGTCTGTGTTTCTTTTTTTTTTTTATGGTGTAATACAGGATATTCGGTTGTGGATTATTATCCTAGACACAAGGTATAACACGATCATAAGTGTTTCATGCATCATATGTAAGATCATTGTACAGAGCGATGAAGAAGTACCTATGTGAGAAGCTTTATTTTAAGTTAGTTCTACTTACGGTAAATTTCCACTGAGATCTTTTACAAAACAAAAATAAAAAAAAATTTAGACGTTTCGTAACGATGATCACGATTATATTCCCTATCGCGAGAACTTGGGTGATCTAGTTTTTTCTCTACTGAGATTTTAATCCGTAATGACATGATAAATCGCACATTCACTGAACAGATCACGGTGGCTCGTGAATGGAACTAATGTCGCTAAAGTAGTGAGATGAAGGAAAAATAAAGAAAGAAAGTCCTCTCAAAAGGAATAATCCCTCGGGTGGACTAATTTTGCGTGCGTGTAGACAGAACGTCGTATAGATTTTTGTATGAGAGAAAAGTCGCAAATTATATGTTACACTAGGACTAACTGCAGTCTATATAATAATTAGAAATAAAACTCTGAATGTATGTGTATAATAATTGATTATTGCCTAGATAAGGGTGCGTCGTACGAGTTTAAAATCTACTAGCCCACTATTATATCAGATACTGGGTAATAATAAAGATGTCCCCGTGACATTTTCATTTTTAAATTTGTCCGTCTTTATTCATTCAGGGTTTTCAGATTTAGACATTTTTTTTGTTACCCTTGGTGTAAATTCGGAGAACAATGTTAAGCAATTTTCTTGTTTCTTCCTTCTGTAATGTTGGTAAGTATTTCGGCAAGTTGATAATTATTGGAAAATCAAAATTTGCCTGTAAAAAAAAAGACGGTAGATTCACGGCGGGATTTTCCTAAAAGTAGCTATAGAAACTCGACCGTGAGTGAACGCAGCCTTTTTCTTAACCCAATGGTCAAGAAGAGAAGAGAAGTCGCCGACATGACGCCATTGAAAACTTGAATCGGAAACGGTCATTACGCTCTAGCAGTGTCAAACCGGTTAATATTAAATATTCTTAATGGTTTAATGCTGAAATGCTTACTGTAATTTTGCCAGGTTGTGGTTGAAGTGTTATTGAGAGTTTTGGCGTGCAAGGTGAGTAAAATTCGTAACATTCGTGACAACATATCTTGTGAAAGCTGTACGAGAGAGTCTGTTCGATTTTCCAAGACTGTACATCTCATTTTCTAATACATCTATTAATAACTGGATCCCATTATAATCGTGAATTATTTTATCAATCTTTTAAGCATGAGAAGTAACGTGGAAATGATATGTCACTTGAAATAACAACCGTTGAGGTCTGCAATTTACGTCAGTGCGAACTTTAACACGGTGTATGCGATGCATGCGGTAATTCACACGAACGCTGTCAAAACTGTAAATATTGACAAGCATAAGACTTCTTATCACATTGTATTTTCAACCTAAATTCTGATACATAACTTGAGTATTCTATGTATAAATATTAAATGCACTACACTCTCTACTAGAATTTCTGAATAGGTTATGAACATACTTGACACCTCAAAACCTTGAATAATGAATTTTATTTCTATGAATATATTTCCCATTATTGATTCATATACAATTTTATTTATCGGTGTCAAATAATATAATACTGGAGTAATGAGAGGTCGGATATTGATATAACATGGATATATGTATGGTATTTTGTGGTTGGAGTAACGCCAGCAGGTGTCCCATGCAGTTTATAGCGGGAATTATGAACATGATATAATTAATAAACTTAACCTAATAATGCTGGTTATATCAAAAAGCAGGATACACTAGGACATAAAGAATTTTAAAAAATTAATTTTTAAAGGATCAGTGACGATATATAATAAACAAATAGTCTTGGGGTGTTTGAATTTTTATTAATTGCATTTTAATCTATCTCGTGCATCATATAGTTTCAAGTATATGTATATGGGCTTTGTATTTTATATAGGAATAATTAGTATTAAATCAAACTGTTGCTCAATTTTCATTGCTGATCGTTATCATATATAATTTTCATTCATTCGAAAATTTATCAATCATTGAGCGAATGGATATACTACGTTCGTATTTTGATTTATTGGATGTACGTGAAGCAATGTTTGACCTGGTGTCTGTTTCGTTCGATAAAGACGGCACCAGACACGTAAAGAAACGAAATATATAATTTCTACCACAGACAGAAAGCTGAAGCCCATAAAAAGACCTAATAAGCCTCCGGTACTGGCTGAAATGTCGATTAAAAAAATTAAGTCCAAATAATTTTAAGTATAAAAGGTACAAAAAAAACTGTTTAATTACTCACAGAGAAATTCAGTGAATCCAAATAATTCATTTTTTACGTACTTCGTGAATTGCGAATCGACAAAGAAAAGATGTACCACAGCTAAATTTTTCCTAAAACATATTTTAAATATAATTCATGTATAATTCAGTGGTTTCGCGAAATACAAAAATTTAGTGTATTTACGCAAAATATGCTTTGTTCCTCTTCACGTATATTTCGTTTACTTCGAAGCTGGAAACGAGTTTGCTCTGCGAGATTTCAATATTATAATTTATTTCAAAACATCCTGGCCAGCAGTTGCAGCTTGGTCTAATTAAAAAAAAATTAAACGTATTTGAAACACCATTGAATTAGTATACAATACTTAGTAATAAATATATTACATCACTCTACAGGATAACCCACGTTTCTGTAATATTCAGCCAATTAGTTGTATTGTCTTCGTCGTAAAGTTTCAGTTCCATTGCTTTCCGTGCTTGCATCGCGCATAAGTTATCCTGTTTTCCACAAATTGGCGTATTTGCCGCTTCTATAAAGAAATTGTAGAAAAATATTAATATAGAACGATATACGTCGAATGGAATATCTGCTATAAAATATAAAAATAACAAAAACGTACTCGGCATGTAATGCTCTACGCACTGACAAATCTCCCGTGTAAAATTAGCTTCGCATTCCAAAATACAATTTCTCTGTGTATACGTTCTGTAATATCTGAGCTTTCTTTCCGTAGTAAAAAAACACTTTCTCTTCTTCAGGGGCACCTTGATGATGGTCTTACTAGCCGTGGTAATACGGGGTGAAATGATAACACGAGTTTCGCTGCCAGGTGTAAGAGAAAATCCAAAATCCGCAATCTTCGGCGTTTCAACCGGATTGTGCAGCAGCATCTGACGATTAAGAATTTTTATTGAAAACCCACATTAGGTATTAAAAGACAATTTTCACATACCTTGAAACCTACACTGGCTGTCGAGGAACAATAATATTCTTCTATTTCTGCATCCAGGACCAAAGTCAGTCCCATTTGCCTACCTGAACCATATGGTCTCCATGGAACTGTATCGGCTGGTGTATCTGGTGCATATCCGGTTTCCGGTTTCCAATCGATTCCCGTGAATGGAAATGTCACATTTAAATCTGACCAGTCACGACTGCAAATTTTCAGATTGATTACAGATACGAATTTTTTCAATTTCAATATTAATATCTTTTTGACATTTCACGTACGGATTGTAAAATAAGAATTCTCTGTTAACTGAATTGAAGTTACAGCAAATTCCTTCATCCGTCATGGTTGGGTTGAAGATCTTCTCGCAATCCGTTATGTTCTGGTGCCATTGACACAAGTAGAGCATTTCTGTACAGGATTGAGAAACCTGTGAACAAACGTTCCTGGCTAGATAATCTATTGGAAAATATTTGGATTAATCAATTAACTTACATTAATCATAAATCGCTGCACTGTACTCCATTTGCCGGATTCTTCATCCAGATCCGCGGAAGTTGTGTAATTCTCAACGTCGCACATGTCTTCCAGTAAGAGTTTCTCCAATCGATCATTTCTGTTATGATTTAAAGTCTCTCAAATCTTTTTTTTTCAATTCTATATGTTTGATACTAAATTAATGATATCTCATATAATTCGTACCCTTTAGTTATTCGAATTGCTTCCTTCTTCTTAACGTTATTCATATTGCAAATGGTGATGGACGGAAAAGGTATTTCCGTGAGAGACATCGGCTCGGGACTCAATGAAATTATTATTGGAGTAGTAACCCATTTTTGATATAAAGTCCATATAAAGTATCCAGCAGTCGTTACAGCCGCGATGAATGATATTATCCAAAATAGCCTGAAACTCAAATCGCTGTTTCAATTGTTTCAATAATAATTTATCAAAATAACCAATCGACGTTACCTCTCAAGAATCGAAAGGCTAGCATCCCCTATGTATCTTAAACCATGAAGTGAGCTATTGTTACAATATTGCTGAATGGTAATACCAATCTCAGACTTTTTAAGACAAAGATGAAACTCGTCCTTCCTCATAGTAGATCTACAAAAAAAAAAATATCATTGATTCAATCTTAACAAGTTTTCTTCTCAAATCATATATCACCTCTCAAACTTTTCACGCGTCTTATTCAAATGCTCTATCGAAGAAACTTCAGGCTTGTTCACTTTCATATTATTGTGCCTGGGTCTGAGTGTCATTTCTCTGGAGCGATACATGTTCTACAAATGATAATAAAATATAAAAAAAATGTATATCAACACAGATCACAGTACATTAATCCACTGTATCTCACACCTTCAGATCTGAATTCTTCAGAGTGTATCTCTCATAAGGCGACGGAGTCTTGTATGGATTTTGCAGATGCACAGTGTTAACGGAGTAAGGGAATTTCGTCGTATGATTATTCAAGTACACCAAACTACCCTTATCCGTAGTTCTATAATTTCTGAACTTATCTATCGTCAAATTGTTCTCAGTATTATCGTATCTGTCCAAATCCACAAGATAGGATCGATCATTCATACCAGATTCACTAGGAGGATCATTACATGTTTCCCTATGTGTTATCAATCTGCTTCCGACTGGTAAACTAATTTGGAACAGGGGTCGTGCAGGGGTCCACACGTTTAATATCTGTCGATTAGTTTCAGACAGCTTGTACCGCGGTGGTGCTAAATTCTCCATCTCATCACTGCACGTTTTGCCGTAATCCTTCAAATCCTCTTAGAATCAGCATCCCGTTCATTAAGGCATCCTTAAGTTTATCCTATGTCGAGGATGCGTCCACCTCAAGGTCTTCCTGAAGCAACAAATTAAAACGCGACTTTGAACGTTGACTATGTTTTTTCTCAGGGCGACACCAGAGCTTTTTCAGAAAATATTTTCACATAATTAAGCACCACTTGTGAATCTTCATGTCTTCATCCTCATCTTGCATTATTCTTCAAGGGCGTCTATGCTGCTAAATACTCAAAGTTATTCCTAACGATGCCGCAGAGTTGACAACCACCCCGCGAGCTTTATCAGCTCGTAATGCTTTTATTTTATCACTCTTGCTATCCACCCATGTCACGTACATATGTATTCTGACGTCTCCATTTACGGGGTGTCTCTATAGTTTTTGATCACGCACTTCTTTTTTTTTTTCACGAAATCTAAAGTATCTCCAAGGGTTGCTGATCATTACTTTTTTTTTCCTGCTCACTATGGTACCGTCGACATAAACTAATTATTGTATAATAATTTGGTGGGTGTCGTTAAAATGCCCTAAGGAATAGATACAAGAATTATTGTCGTGAAAATACGATTAGCATGATTACACTTTCCTAACGATCTGTAAGACAGATACTGAAAATGGACAATGATTAATAAATATGCTTCTAGTGTTTGACCGATCCTGAGATATTAGTATACCTGTCTTTCTTTCGTTCTTATTAATTATTCTGTACCAATATTTCTGTATGAGAAACGTGGACTAATTAGACTCGATATCGATTTGCGTAAATTTTTTAAATAAAATATTACCTCATATACGAGTAACGTAATAGGAGATTAGGGCAAATGAATTGTCTCTGTAAATACCACTTACCGTGCAGATGCCAATTGTTAATCCGATATTAAAGTTATCGAATAATAATTTTCAATTTCAGGATAAAACGGATGAAAATTTAATGATACTTTGTATTTCTGAATCTTGAGGAAGCCAAAACTGATTTTTTTTTTTAATATATTTATTTAGATATAACGTTTTAACGGGTATACTTGGTATACTGTTTTCTGCTTACTGGCTTTATCGCTGTGTCCTGTGTTTACTGCAGGTATATTGGATTACTGTAATTAGGACGGTCAACATGAGTAATGTACAGTATCTCTTTATTAAATAGATCGAGTGATTTATTATCTACCCACTTCAATTTTATACGTTACTCAGTTCAAAGTATTTCAATCACTTAGCTAAATTAATCGGTGAAGTTTTTTTTTTTTAAAGGAAATCCAAATTTATGAAAAAGGTTTTTAATAAATAAAATACTTTGTTTTATTGAGCTGATCGTGATACAACTTCTTATTGGAAACATAAATTTTTACAAAATATTACAACGTGTAAACTTATTTAGATTGAAAAGTAAATTAAACAATTTTTATTTTAATTAAAAATAATCCATAGAGCTGAATTTTAATGAATTAGATTGTACTTTCGGATTATCGTTTATCGGACCTTCGTTTACGTTTTAATAGCTTTTTGCCCCCCCTCAAAGAACTTCACTTAACGAGAGTCTGCCGAACTCTCGCAATTTTCCAGAATTCATTTATTCTCCACTAATTAAGAGTAAATTGATTGCGAACCTGTCGTACTGAAATCCTTAATCGGTGAGTTATTAAATATTAAGAGTTTTTGATTATCGCGCTAAAATTTCAATAATATCTAACTTCCGTAATGATACACAATGTCACTTTAACATTTCACGTGAATTCTCATATTTTAATCACACGCAGTTATCATGAATTATCAAGAACTCAAGCCAGCGTCAATGTTTACCAAGCGAATCGATTCGATGACATATAATACTAATATACGAGAGCAGTCAGTGTTCCATGTGCATTAATCGTAAAATCTATTTTTCACGATAGAACAAAAGATTAACCGGAAGTGTCAGGATGATTCCATTGGGTAGCTTTGTGATCAATAAAAAAAAAAAAAAAAATGGCTGATGTCATTAATGATTTTATAGAAAGAATTTCCTATCTAAAGAAAAAAGTTCTATATTCTTTACTTACCAAACTACAAGTTTTTATACGTTTATACGTTATCTCATTCCAAGGAATATTAAATTAACTTATCACCATAAGCTGTGTAACAATATTATGCTGTATTGTGAAAGCCAACGTCACACAGCAATATAAAAATTCGATGAAAGCTCGAGATTAGTATTTCGCCATTATAGATATAAAGTTAGTAAAATGAGACCTAAATACGTGTCACCTGGTTACCGGACTTAAATACAAAATTATGTGACAAATCGTAGCGAGTTTCCATTTATTGCATCTCTTAGCCAAACTGTAATACGGGGCTTAATGCCCTGACAATTTTTTTTTTTGATTATCAGTAACCATAATTTTACTCCCACGCGTATTTCGACACATGCTGTCCGCAGAGTCACGTTCGTGTTTGTCTTTTATTATAGATCGTCTTGACATAATTACTTCGTAAATATTCACATATTTTTTCTCTTATCACTAGTTAAGTATACGTATAGTCGGTTCACGCTATGCTCATCCTTGATGCTTTTGTTATGCTGTACATCGTGGCAGTGCATACGGCAAGAGTTGCGACTGGATATTTGTTCGCGTGTAGACACGGAGAAATGTGCTGGCTTTATCGAGATACTTTAGAACTGAGAATAAATAATGAGAGAAATTATGAAGATGCGACGTAGACTTTCAGATCATGGACTAGGGCAGTTTTATTGGAGATGTCTGTAATCATCGTATTATAGATTAAGATTATTTGTAAGACTTTGCGTGAGGAACGTCTGGGCTCTTGAGTGTTTTATAAATAATGTCGTAAGAATTGTTAATCTTTTTTTTAGCAATTATAAATAAAATCGATGATTCATTAGAGGGATAGCATCGATAGCTTGAGTGTGCCTTTGGCCATTTTGTTATGTAAAAAAAAAATGTAAAATTAGTTCTTTCAATGATTTTACGACTTGTTGTATTTATACGCTGGAAACTGTATGTCTGTTATAAATATGCAGATCTTATCGGATTAATAATATGTGTTGGCAAATGATTTCAATTTTTCCAGCCACTGTACGTTTATGCGTGCTTTTCCAACGTTGCTTTTGTAGAAGTGCTGATTTATGGAATGTGTTAGAATTGTTCTGGAATCAGTTGACAAGGCAGTTATTACTGTCTTCTGTTATTTTTTATTGCAGGAAAGAGAATGTCAAGCAAGAAAGGAAAACGAAATACAGATGTCGAGGATCAAAATTTGCACCACTGGGAAAAGGATCATGTCCTTCCCGATGTACTCAAGCATGAGATTAGAACTATGTGGGAGGTATTTGTATATTATCATTGTACTTTGTTGTGGCAAGTGCATCAGCTCATGGGTTAATATTGTTTTTTTTTCAGATTCCACAAATTTTTCACTTTTTCTATTTGACCAAAGATGTACTGGAAATTCCTTATTTATCAATGTACGAGATGGAGAGGATGCTCTTGATACCGAGAGCTTCAGTGAGATTGGCTGCTGTCATGACTGCCTTGCTAAGGTAAAATTCAGGTTGGAAGAAGAAGCTTGTGAGGAAAAGGAATTCTCTTTGAGAAATATATATATATATTTTTTTAAATTGCAGTAGTCCCGCCGGGAAAGCTAAGATGCGCAAAGTTCCGTCGATGCCGTATAAGTTTTGGACCAACGTTTTGACTCACAAAGTTAAAGGATGGTTCAAAGTTTATTCTATCAAGAAATACGATCCAATAAAGGTAATGATATTAGATAGTGCATGATTATTTTATTTATTTTTTTTGAGTAATACTTGTAGCTTATATATGATATATGCTTTTGTTTAAGGTTTTTGAGACGACGGGAATTGAGCCAGAGTTTTGGGAAATCTTTCCTGATGTTTCCCACGTGATTAAGAAAGATTTTGCGGAGCTTACTTTGAAGCAAAGAATTTGGCTAGTGAAAACGATGTGCGACACGCTGATGGTAATAGATTACTTTATTATATGATTTATTCATTATCTGTTTCGTGTTTTTGATTTTCAGCATGCTAGAAAAAGTATACACCACACAATTGAGAAACAAAAATGGGAGGATCAATTTGAAACGGTACTTGGAGTAGACAGATATGGAACAAAATATATTTATTTTCCACAGTTTCTTGAAACCGATCTAAGAGTTTACAGATACTCATCATCAGCATTTGGGGTAAGGAATTAATTAATTCTTATATATTTGTCAAATCATGAAATGGTATAATTTATTAAACGAGTTAAATTTGTTTAGTCATCCAATGCAAAGGAAAAAGCGAAACTGGAAGTCAAGGTGGAAGATCATGAGGTTGTGGTAGAGAAACCAAAACGTAAAAAACGTAAGATAACCTGGAAAAATAGTCAATCAAGACGAAAAAGGCACAGAAAAAAGAACATAGATGAGGATGTCAATGTCTGTAAAGATAGTGTGGAGACTGCAGTAAAATCGTCGAGAAATTGTGACAAGAATTCTACTAGTGAAAAACTTTGCAGTAATGGTAACCATAGCGACTTAGAGGCAGTAAGTTCAAAACGTTCTAGAAGCTCTTCGGAATCGTCAGAAAGAAGTGTTTTACTCAGAGAAACTAAGTGTAGCAGTGCTAAGTCCAGTGTTTGTGATACTAATGGTTCAAACGATGTGAAAAACTGTAATAGTGAATCATCGGACATGATGTTCAAAGGATTTGTTGGGGAAGATGATATAGAGAAGAAAAATATTTCCATGATACGTGGTATACTTAATGGTCTGACTTTAGAAGTGTGTGGTGATACTAATAGAGGAGGTTTGCAATCAGCAAATTTAACGTTGTCTACTAAAAAGAAAAAAAAGCGAGTTTGTATTGATTTAAACATCCAAGAAATTCCTGATAGAGTTCACAATGGTTGCAATTCAAAGCATCGTGATTTGTCCATGGTGGCTTCAGGATCAAAATCCCCCATTATTATTAATAATTTATCTACTGCAAATGTATTAAGTAAATCAAAGACAGACGATGAGAAAGTAATTGAAATAATTTCAAATGACTCATCGATGATTAAGGATAAAATATGGGATGAAAAGTCTGAGACGCAAACATCAATAACATGCAAGTCAGATGATGAGAAATTAATTGAAACTAAATACTCTGGAACTGAAATTTGTATCGACAATGCTAAGGAGAGTATCTTGGATGTTAGAGAGAAGTTTGACAATGCAATAAACGAGTTACTAAAATGTAATAAACTATCTGAAAAGAAAAATAAAGAAAGTGAGAGTGAAACTGTTCTTGATCAAAGAATGGATAAACAAGAGAGTTTTGCCACCTTACAAAATAAGGAAACTTCCATCGAAGATAAAAATAATGATTATAATCATAAAGACGATCCTAAGAAAGATGATGCTCCAAAAACAACTCAAGAGAAGGCTAAAGAGAGTGATGATGAAATTTCTCTTGTGCAAAGAATTATTAAAGTACAAGACCCTAGTAATTTAGAACACGAGAAAAATTCAATTCAAGAAAAGAAGGAAAAAAGAAAAAAAAGAGTAGGTCTTACAAGGGAATATGTTACAAGGAGAACAATAAGGTTAGAACAAACAAAAAGTAAATCAACAAAACAGTCCAATTCACCTGTGCACACAAAATTGATAAAAAATGAATCTGGAGATCAGTGGAAAAAATCTAGCAATGATTTCCAAGAGGACTTGGTTAAGGAAGGTGCTATAAAGAGTGATAGGGAGTCTGAAGATGAAAAATTTCATTTAGAAGAGTTTAAGGTCATACTGCGGAGTGAGAAAACTCATGATGCTGCAAGAGTTAACTACAACAATATGGCTAGTGGAGAGAAGAATATTCAAACGCATAGACCACAAGAAGAGATTGATAATTTTAAAGAATTACTATCAGATCTGAGCGTTTCAACGTTTGAGCTAATAGCTGATAGCGTTCAGAGTCTAAAAGAATTTCTGGTTACATTTTCTGGGAACGCACCTGCTGATGACAGTGTTGTGAGTAAATGAATTGATATCATCTAAATGTGTATTAAAAATGGCTTACCGCTAACTTTCAATTTGTTATTTATTGAAGGAAGATGACATGCCACTCTGCGAGGTGCTACTGTTGAAGAAATTACAAGAATTATTTGAATCTGTAGCGAGCTTGGAACCAGATTTAAAGAATTCCACAATCAGAGCAAGAAAGAGATTGTACTGTAACTGGCTCAAATACAGAGCAGAGTATGAACCAATTTTTATTTTACATTATGTATGCATGTACAGAACCTATTATCGGGAACATCAAATATGTTTTAACAAATTCACTAGTTATCCATATTCATAAACATCTTAATTACATTACAATGGATGAATGCGGCGTGAATGATATAAAACATTAAATATCATTGTACAATTCTCCATACATTTTTACATAATTTTTGCATCCGTTTATACCATTTCTAATTATTATCGTCCTACTTAAAGTTTACGTGCATTTGTTACTTTCGCACAAACTATTTGACTTTACAATTAATTACCAGAAGCAAATGAAGTTTGACATATCCTTAGAAGTATTGAGAAAGTACTATCAAAAAACACGCCTTCCATCCGAATTGAACTAGAGAAACCTATATGTCAAAATTATTTGATACCTACAACCATCCTCTTACAATTGTCTTGTGTTGTGTCATGTTGTCGTACGTTGTCGAGCGTGTATGGCACACGGGCTGCTATGTGTTGTAGCGTTGAGGAAGATCAGGATGAAGACTGGTCTGGTGAGGGTGGTCTCGGCTCTAATTGGTGGGTTCTTGGATCGCAGGGGTGTCCATTGCTATCCTCTGGCGAAGCAACATTACGGACTTTATCGCAATCTGCCATGTCCAAAGCTGGCCCCAATATCCAAATTCGCAAGACCGCTGGTGAAGTTGAAGAGGAAGTCAAAGTTGAAAGTCAATCGAAGCAACGGACAAATGAAGATGAATCCTGCGATGAAAAAAACCGGGGTACAGAAACTTGTGAACAGGAAGAAAGACGAAATCAAAGTATCGAGAAAGAAAAAGGCAAAGAAGAAGAAGGTGAAAGTGGAAGAGACAAGCAAAGAGGTAAATTCCATTCCGTCAGTGAGAGTTCGAGTTTCAAATTGTGCACAAATGTTTATGTTTAATTTAATTGTTTTATTTTTACAGGCACGGAACGACAAACAACAGGACGAGTGTTGCGGGCACGGGGTGTACCTTCATACACAGAACAATACTTTTCGGACGACGAGAGTGAAGAGGGTGAGCTGGATGTATGGACCAATTTTAAGGCAATCTACGAAGCTTCCAGCCAATCGCCCGGTACACCCGCTTCAGACACTATCGCGCAATCCGGCCAGTCTGATGGCGAATCGGAAGAGGACTCAGACAAAGATTGGATTCTACCGGGAACTCGCAGGAGGAAATATAAGCGTACGTATAAATAATAATTTTGCTTCAGGTTCATTGATTCTTACGTACTCTATCAGTTAATGAATTTTATAAAAATTTCAGGCAGTGCACGACAACTAACTACATTCCACCAAAGACAATTTAGAAAATATAGACGTATGAAATCTATAGAAAAATATCTGACAACCAATGCAATTAGATCAATCGAGTCATCATCAAAGAAATCTCAGCCAACAAACTCTAACGATACAATGCATAAATGGCGCAAGTTAAGCTATTCCGGTAGGAGTAAAAAAAATAAACAAGCAGTAAAACGAGACAATCTTGAGGATGACGAAGACGAGGATGCCGCAAAACCTATTATTATTCACAGTATACATTCCGAATTAGATATCAAAGACGAAGGTCCCGTCACAACTCTTGCACCCAGTGAAACTACGAGTAATTATGTACCTCAGGGTTTTGTTGTTGTCAAAGCGGATCAAGTTCCCCCAAATTATTATTTAATGAATCCAAGCGTTCCTAGTTTCGTGCAACAAGCTCCAGTGATGCACCAAAGAGCTTTAATGCAACAGGGTGCACTTGTGCATCAAGGAACTATCGTGCACCAGGGTGCCATAGTACAGCAGGGAGGAATCGTTCATCAAGGAACCATCATGCAGCCAGGAGCTATAGTACAGTCAGGTGCTATCATGGCTGGGGTCCTTCCACAAATGCCACCTGGATACTATGTACAGGATCCTTCAAATTTTATAGTTCAAAGTACACAAACGAATTTTGTATCACCACAGGATACCATAAGTAACTCTCAAAATTCTCAACAAGTGGTACTTCACCCAACAGCATCCGTTATGGGGTCACAACAATTTATTAACTCACCGAATTACGTACAAATGCCATACGTTACGGGTTCACCTGCACAGACAAGTTTCATACCAGCAGCTACTCAGTCATTGACACCAAGAAGTGCAGTTGCCGGACATATAATTCGCCAGAGTCCACCAGTGCGGGTTGCTAATAATTCTCAACAAGCAAGTCCTGTTGTTCCAAGGGCAGATTTTCCACATCCTAATGGTGCAGTAATCAGAAGTAGTTTGCCTATTAGGAGAACGGTTCACAGAACTCACGGACAGAGACCTCTTGCACCCAGAAACTTAACCTCGCAGAATGCCACGTTCAAGGGTTCGAGAGAGAGGAGACCAACCGCCATGGAGAATACGAGTTCTCATTCAGGTCCATCGAAGACGACGTCATTAATCGTTCTGAGCGATGGTGACGATGAGATCGAGATGATTATTCCTGAAAAGTCAAATAATGAGACTGTTACCACCGCGCAGATACAGAATCCATGTAAGAGGAAAACGGAGCAACAAGAACAAAGAGAAAGGCCGGTTCTTACATTACAGACAGTAACGTCTACTCCAAATACTATCTTACATCCGGTGATCATGGAACGACTTAATCAAGGTGAAGTCTCGATAACGCCAATAAAATCGACACCAACACCTATACAAACTGCTGGTACACAATTAGTTGTGGTGGTTAATGAAACTGGAAGCCACTACGCATTGGCATTACCTAACGGAAGTAAAATCATTCTTACACCAGATCAAATAGCGCAGATTAGAGCTTCGAATGGAGGTAAACTTATTTTGTAAATGACATCTTATAGGGTGTTCAATCTTGAGCTTTTGTACAGATTCATTATAAAGGTACCGTAATGTGTTTGTACGTAACTAGAAACAATTAGTGAGTGGAGAATGTGTATATTCTGTTGAATGTGATACACTGAGTTATCGAAGTATATCCTTCAATTAAACTTCTATATTTCACTGATTTCATATCGTAGTCTCTGATGTTCTAGTTGTCTAAATTTCAAATGACATTCTTCTCTTACAAATAGACCAGAAACACTTTAATATATTTAAAACACTTTATAAATATTTCATTATGAGTTGTTCGTAGTACATTCACTATTCGCTGTCACAGGTCTCTGGCATTTTATATGTTTCATTCATAAATTTTCAAGTTATTGCAATGCTGTGACAATTGCTTGAAAGTCTCTCTTTTTGTTCGCCATCTAAACAAACTGATGTAATCACTGTTATTCCTTTTTATTATTCCTTACACTTATTATTATTTAAAGACAGATTAATAGAAATTGCATCTGCGACTTGTGAATGAATTGAAGTATCGAGTCGTTTTTAAATAATAGTATTTAATGTTTTGTGACGGAATGTGTCACCCTCTTTTGAACCGATTAACTTTCTTGTACACATTCAATGGCTCAATATTACTTTGGAATAAATATTATTTATATATATATTTCTTAGCAGTGAGTTAGTTTGTAGGTTAATAATTCAATTTATTTGTTTAATGTACATATAATCCATGGATTTCTTATGGATATGACCTGAATTTTTTTATTTCTCACTAATAAAGTATGAGGCGTTTTATATATTGAATATAATCAGAAAAGGCACGAGGAAAAAACATGTGGAATATAAATGGCTGGTCCTACATTGAGAAGTATAACAAAAAGTTTAAATTCATTATAGCAAATCTGCGTCTCAGGTTGCTCTGTACAGTGCTAATATATGCTGCAGTAATATCTCTGGTTATAATCCCAATATATTATGCAGCTATATAATAGGAATGAATATGTAATATACATGTTTATTTAAATATATATTTTATTTTCTAATTTTGTTTTGAAGATACTCTTAATTATTTCGCTGTCTTATACACGAGTTCTAAAGTTTTTGTTCATCGTTTCGTTACCAATACGCCAATTGTTTGTACTTTATATTCTAAGTACGGAAGTAGATTTCACAAACGCATGTAATCTGAAAATATCGGCCATTGTTTAAGAAGGTCTACAAGCATAGCTGAAATTAATATAATATATGAATAGAAATAGTCAGTCTTATATTATAAAACAAATATTGTCAGGATACACATGTTCTCTTATTAGAATTATCAGCTGCAATTATAAGAATTAATTGTCGATTAGAATTTCTCAAAAGTACTTGACGTCACTTCCGCCTTATACGGAATCACCTTCCATTTTGTGACAAATAACCAATGTACAAAAATAAAAAATGTAATTTTCATGCGATAATTTCGTGTTGATTTAACGAGAACACGGATTCATTGATTCATACCATTATGCTCAAAGATATGTGCATAGCATGAATCAATAATTAGGATAATTCAGATTAAAATCAACAGCGTATATTATTCTCGTACAATTAGTATATTACAAGTATGTTACAATTTTGTTTTTCGTGGAGAAAATACGTTCAACCATTAAATAAAACTGAATGTAAAATAGGAAATAATTATAGGTACTGTAACTATGTCAAAGAAACATTTCCTTGATCAATTATTAATTGATAAAAAATTGATCTCATTTTTTTTTTCGTTTCGTATGTTTAGTAGGATATGGATCAGCAATATCAGGTTATCACTGAAATCTTTGTATGTATTATGACTTGATTTTTATTTTTAAACTTGATTTTTTTTTAAGTATATTTCTTTGTC
Source organism: Calameuta pygmaea (assembly GCA_031762395.1). Lineage (NCBI taxonomy): Eukaryota > Metazoa > Arthropoda > Insecta > Hymenoptera > Cephidae > Calameuta > Calameuta pygmaea. The sequence goes on along the minus strand of JASANN010000380.1, from coordinate 148,120 downwards.
GAGATCTTGAAATTTTGTCAGACGTGTTCCATTATACGGTGTATCGCTGCCAGGTGGATGGAGTCTCATCTAAAACAGGAGATCAAGAGATATTTTTGAAAATGTAATAAAAAAATTATCGGACACGGTGTCGTCACGAAATCAGTGTTACACACTGATGTCTCTTTGAAAATCACTTAATCAATGGAATAAATGTGTTGTCCATTTGTTTACCGAAAACAAAATTGTTTACATACCGGAAAACGCTGTAGATCCCCACTGTGAACGTGGCTAATTGATTTCGAAAAATTCAGAAGAGTTCCTTTGAGTTTTTTTTCCGTTGAAAATCAATTAGAAATTTGACAAAGTATTTATTGTCAATAATAAATTGGCATAAAGGAACTACAGGAAGGTTGCAAGTGAAATTCCAAATAGAATTGAATATCCATTGTTATACACATGTTAACGGCACAAAATCAAAATTTTGAATTCTACGAAAATTAATGGAGTAATAGATTAATATCAAAGTGACCCAATAAATTCCATTTAAAATTGTAATCTAACCTTACAGACGATTTTTGGCCCGACAGGGACAATTACAGTGATAGTATTGTAGTGGGTAATAGAAGATTTCTACAGTACCGAACTTACCACAAATTAATGTTCGTTACCTAATCCAAAATCCAAAATATTATAAAAACATAGAAAAATTAGAACGAGGTAGAATAGATTTAAAGGTTGGTTTCGAGAAATCCAAAATGTAATCGAGCGTCCATTCAGAGAACAACACCTTTCTATTAATTAAAATGAAACATACAACAATGATAAATTATAAGCCCAAGTAAAAAGTATCCAACTATCGTGCACAGTGAAAAATTTTCAATAATACTGAAAATAAATGATTTAAAAAAAAAAACCTTTAACTACTCTGATCGATTAATAATCCAAACTAAGTGCCGACACCGTTAGTTTATTAATAAAATTTACTAAAAAAAAATACAGCTCACCAGTACATGTATCGTAAACGTTAAGTTTTATTTTGATTTTACATATAATACTGGTTCGAGCACAGTAAATGCATTTTCTCCATCGTCATCTCGAATCATATTAAAAAAATGTCGAAACCACGATTCATCGATCTCGTATAAAATACAGCGAAATATCGATCACTCGCTAAACGTTTCGATACTTTTGCATTGATTGTCAGAATCCATATCGATTCGTTCGAGCCTGTTACGTGCATTAATTTCGCCACAAAGCACAGCACTATATTGGTACCAAAGAATCATACTGAATATCACAATTTCACATAAAACATCAATTAAAAAGAATTTCCAAAATCCTTATAAAATTATTCTCTTTGGACGTAGAAAATTCAGCTACAAAAATATTCAGTATGCTTTGACCATCAGACAAAGAGGCTATCCAATGCCGCGATAGGCACGTGTATTAATATCAGCCGTATATATTAATTTCGCAGGAATCAAAAGTCAATCTAATTCTAATACAATGATGAATGTGCATTAGTAAATTAAGTTTAAACCATGTTGCACCACAATCGTCGATTAATTTAGAATCATTTTTATTCGTCTATTTCTCGGCGTAGTCGCTGTCAGCGGCATCTCGATCCTCATCCACGTTCCTGAAGCGCTTCTGCAAGAAAACCAACCACCAGGTTAACTTCATTCGGCGTGAGTTAAAATCAGTTAGGGCCAGTTTAATTGATGGGCGATCTCAGAGAGGGGGTGGTCGGGGGGTATTCAGGGTCACTCATTACGCACATATCAATTCACGTGCAACTATGAAAATGCAGATGATCCAGTGATGAATTCCCATCGTGACTCGAAACATAACCTCAAATGGATTCAACCTCAAGAAATATTAAACCACACGAGTTCATAATCGGTAAAAAATCAGTGAATCGAATGTCAGTGAAAGTCTACGTGGATTAAATAATATTAAAAATACTCAAGAAATATGCACGTCACGTGTCAAAACCAACGAGTGAAATGTCGGTTACGTCAACTCTTCCTCTTATAGATGCTGTATACGTGATATCTAGACTGCACGACATTTACTCGCGATTTGTATGTCGTTTTGCAAATAGTAGGTGAAAGAGAATGGTTTTGAATACGAGGGAATGAAGATGGCTGCTCTTTTGATCGGATTGTGTTCCAGAGCTTGAAAGGTCGTTTAAATAAATGTCTATAGAACCTGTACTGTCTATTGTAACGTTCATGACTTTTGACGTACTAATAGGTAATACGTATTCTATTACTCATCCTGTATATATACGATAATATTTTAATTACTGCACATTTCTCTTTGACGTGAAATCGCTGGACTGATTCCTACCTGATCCGTTCACTCACCATTATTCTGTATTTTTCCTTGCACGCGTATTCGGTCTCGTCAACGTCGTTGTAGCAGTCGCTCTTGTAATCCTCAGGTATCGGACCGCCTTCGAATTGACATAGTTTTGACAGTGGCTTTGCTCGTACTATCATCTTCTCGAAGCCAGTGGGTTTATGCTGAGGGCAGTAAAAGACGTCGGGAGTATTTTTGTCGAAGACTATACTCTTGCGCATCATGTCTCCAGCATTGACAAAGATAAGAAGTGTCTGTAGGAAGAAATTGATGGATTACATATTAATATTATAATCAATGATAGACAATTAATTATCAATTAATAAAATCGAGGACACAGAAGACTCCTTGAGAGATAAATTCTTTGTAAAGGAATAATGTTTATCGAACGGATTTGACAGGTTATGTATTTTCGTCCGAATGTTAATTAATGTTATTCTATATAATTAATGATTGTTTAATGAAATAGTACTTCGAGGCAGTTTTACTAGTTTGAATTTTCGTGATAGTAATTTCAACGGCAATTATCAGATTGGCGTCTGCAAGGGTCCTAAACGATAAGTAGCATCCAGTGGAACATGAGTGACATTTAATTAAACGGTATTAATTAAGTTTGCCTTGAACTAAACCATTTCGCAGACTCAAAGTAACGGGATGCCGGTAATTAACGAAAATTCCGGTTCTTCTCTAACAGTCGGAAGGACCACTAGGCGAATCTTACACTCTACGTATTTTCAAGTGGGACAAAGTCCGACTTTGGGCCTTGGCGCTTTTGCCATTTGTTTTTTTTATTTTTTTTTTATTGACTTTTGCAAACATCCTCTGCGTGACTTTTTTACCGCTGCTTCACCGGTTTTGCCGGCAATTTTGCTACGATGAAAGTATCGAGCGGAACTGCTGCGTTGAAACTCACCGCAAGGACGAAAGTTAGACAAAAGACGTGGACGTTTCCTGAAAGAGAAGAAAAAGAAAAGACATAAAATAGTGACCAGCTCTATGATTGGAGAGCGGAATGAAGTACAAAAAAAGATTGCATTTTCTCGTTAGTATATTGCGCAATTGACCTCGAGGTAAATTATCATTAATGTATTTTTAACATAAAACTGGGTTCGTACAAATACGTTATATTATACGGGACCGTGAGTGACGTCACGCTATGGATTTTTCTACCTAACGGTAAAACAGATTTTTCTGAAAAAATTTCCACTAGTTTGCTATACTATATTGTACGTCCTAGATATATATTATAAATAAAATAAATTCTTTCTCGTTCTTGTACAACAAAGGATTATCGAGTGCAAAATAAATGCGTGATTGTCTAGAACAAAAATAAAAATTTGCACCTTGCACCGATGATGACTCGCATGCAACGAAAATATGCATGAGGTATTTTGCAGGATGCAAATTGCATTCCAGGACCTTTTGCTCTCCTAGTGCGACTTGGGAAAAAAAAGGAGTTCCATAAAGATTGCACAAGGACGACGAGTTCGAGTATAGCGTGACAGTGCTGCATTTCTCTGGCGATACTAATTTTTTAGTAAATCAATGGTAATCAATTGGATATTGATATCGATATACACCTGTTATCGGATCTGTAGCAAGTAATACATATTTCGAATGAACAAATACCAAATTATTACTCGTAACAGTGTCGATATCATGTTTCGTTCTCCAATAAAGGTAATACCGGTAGTGACTTAACTGACCTTAAGAACCTTATCAGCTTTGCATTCTCGTTATGATAATTGAATTATTAGAATTAAAATGAATCAGAAGAATTAATTTTTTAAATCTATTTTTAGAGTTCCAAGTACTATCTTGGATGATCTAAGTGTTATTTCAGATGATTTTACATGCTATAGATACTTCTGTATGTAATTCTAAGTGCCAAACGTATGTTAAGTGGCAGGTAGTGGGGAGTCTGGATGGAATTGAAAGTATAAAAATGTGTCCTACAAAGCAGCGATGGCGAGGCCAAGATTCAGACAAATAAAAGTAGTCATACTGAGTTAACTGGTCGACTGACAAACTTTGTTAGGATTTTAAAAAAGTTTCTCTAATATGTATAGGCCTGAGTTTCAAATGCCTTTGGTCAATGCATTTTGTGTAATGCAATCCCAAACTGTCAATTCAATTGATCCAAGGCGACATATGTTGATTAAAACAATAATTGCATCTAGATGCACGTCCTCGGCTCAGGGTCGTGTTATCAGTGATATTTCGTACTACCAGCGCAATTTGTGTACAATGGATATAAGCGGTATGCATTTTCGATAAGTTTCTAATCTGATTTGTTATTTTATCAAATTTTACATGTATTTTGAAAAATCAAGTTAATATTTACCAACTAAATTTTTCCATGACTCAATATATTGATAAAATATTATGATTGCCCTCTTAATATACATATTGATAGTATTCGATTATCAATAAGGATTTATGAATTTACATAGTCATGTCGTGGCTCATAACGATCTTTGTATAAATATTGACACCGATACACACATGCGTTCTGTTATTAATTCCACAAGCTTGAGTAAGAAAATAATAAGGAAATGAAACTATATTTATGTAAAGATTCAACGATATACTGTTATAATTATTAAATCGGTGAGAATTTTTCTCGCGTGACGAATAATCCTGTACTTTCCCTGAAACGCATAAGAAATCTCAAGCGAGTCTTATCAAATAAATTAGTCTGTAAACATAATAGAATACAAAAATTGTACATTCGTACGTTCCTCTAATATTAAGTAGCTCCACGTACATATTTCCTGTACATTGGAGCCTAGAGAATTCTTGAGAAGTAAATCGTAGATTTGAGAAGTCAAAAAATACGTCATTGTACGAAAAAAATATTTTCTTTGTCTCCCCACATATTTTAGTGTCGGAAATGAACATTTTTTTTTCACGAAAATTCGGAAAATTTATGTCCACCTGTTGGAGATATACCGTACTATCTGCCATAGGAACATCTTCTGAATTCCTGTGCATCGCATCACGCGCCAAATAAAGAAACTGTGTTTTCACACTGTGCAAACTTTGCGATTTGACTTTCGTAAGATTTTTCACACGAGACTTTAGTTTTTCATGGAAAAAGACTAGAAACTGGTACATGAATCATTGCAAACTTACCCATGTTGTGAGCGTCTGTGTCACGGACAAAAGTTGTGGCGGAACCTTCGTAAGACAGCGTCTGCTGGTCGACTGAGTTGCCTTTGAAGTCTGTAGAGGCACGACGAAGAAGTGGGAGGACAGTGCCGTTAAGTTCTACAGGATGTTGCAAAAGTCTCGGTCAGATTTTAAGCACGTTGTTTTTATAACGAGACACAAACGAAATGCCTAGTGCAGACAGTACTCGTACGTAGTATATAAAAAATATGTACAGTTACGTCATCAGGGTTGACTAAGGCATCAAAGTGAAGTAAAATATAATTCTTTTCAAAAATCCAAAGTCGATTCCATCATATATCGAATGATTCACGTTTGATTGTGCAATATTGCAAAAAAAATTATGAATTTTACATATCGTCATGTTTTTTTACCTAGTTAACCCTGATTTAGTATAAATTAAACTTTAATTATCCCAGCTACTTACTGTCATCTAAAAACTGATCAGACGAGCGATCCTATAAGTGATTAAAAGTATCTTATCAATAATTTTTTGTTAATCCAGGACAGTAACAGGTAGGCGTTATACGTAGGATGGCGACCTCGTCCTTCCCATATTCAGACACAGCCGGACCTTCAGTCATCGATGTTACGGCAGAGCAACATTTCTATGCGAATCTTCGAAAAATTCACAAGTATTTCGAAACATCGAACAAAAGTAACGGGCCTATTGTGAAAATCATCCGAAAATCGAAGAGAGGACTTTGAAATTCAATTTGAAAGTTAAAGCCCCGTACGCACGTGACTACGCGTGAAAGCAGCCGCATATACGAAAATATAGGAAACGCTTGAAAATCGCTTCAGGGGAAAATGTCGGGCGAACGTCGATGAGAACTGTCAAAAAAAGTATCATAGAATCATAACAAAGAGAAAGTATAATTCGAAAACTTCTACTCAGGGTATTTCTCTTGTATAGCATGGGGCAATGTGCCTTGTATTTCCTTCTTGTATTTGCAGCATGTTTGCCATATGAAAGAAACCGGTAAATTTACCTTAAAATAAAAATCGCATATTAACTTGATAATCGTTCGATTTAACGTATGACTTTTCTTTTATGATATATCATCAACAGGGTGTTGGCTAACAAGACTTTAAAAAACGAACAAAATATCGGTACAGTCTTGTTCGAAAGGAGCGACTGTGGAAAACATTGCTGGACCAGTGAAGAGTTTACAATTTTAAACAGTCGCAGAATGTTTCAAGACATATTGCCAAAGGTAATATTATTGTTGATTAGAATTTAAAGTCTGTGTGTGTATCTTTTGGTGCGGAGAAATTTCTTTTCTCAGGTGAAAGTCATCAACTGTCAGAACGACCAGTACATAGCGATGCTTATGGACTATTTCCATATATGTCTCGAATGCGTTCGCAAGCTCTCAATTGGAAAAACAAAACACCTTATGCTGAAAGCTTTGGCGGATACTATGGGTGGTTATTTGCAAGTTTACATACTGCCCCTTACCAAGCGTTCGTACTATGCCGGAAACATTAAGTACAGAAATGCCAAAAGGCTGTTTGAGCTTTTCGACGAGCTCAAGAACTTCCTTCATACGAATGGGGTCGGATGGATGAAGCCAACACTGGACAAGAAGCACGTGAAGACACCGCCGATCGTTATTACACCGCCCAGAAGTTCCTTGGCGTGCAATGGCCTTATTACTTATCCGGCTCGTGAGTTCTATGATGCCACTCGAGATTTTTCGATTAAATTCATAGGAAGCTTAAACGAGGGGAAAAAAAAGGGGATTTTAAAAGGATTCTTTATTTAATATCTTATTCAGATTCTTCTGAAATGAACTCTCGAGATTTTCACCATTCTCACGCGATGAAAAGAAAACGATATACGCGAGGTAGGAGGCCATTGAGAGATTCTCCTTTGGGTGAGTTTAAGACCGAATATAATTGATTTTGGAAGTGATTTTGATTTTATAATTTATTCTTTTTTTTTCTTTTTATTATTTTTTTTTTGAAAGGAAATAGTGATTACGGTGGAATTACAAGGCCGGTTATCGTGCCTTTACCGTTTTTGGATGACGAGGCTCAACCTAATAGGTAAAATTTTTGGATTATTATTTTTATTTGATTTATTCTTTGATTTTATTGTTTTAGCATTGCTATGCCATTTAAGACCGACAATTTGCAGTCTCTTTATTGCGAGAAGTCGGCTTTTGCATTAGTCAAATATTACGTTGCTAGTGTCAAGTGTATTGCGTCAAAGTCAAAAACGAATAATGAACTTGGCAAGTTTAATGAGGAATTTTTTGATTGGCTACAGACATCGGTACGTTCGTTTATATTTTAAAGGAATACAAATATTTTATTTTATGCTTGGGACCAAATCAGCAAGGAAAATTGATCTGTGTATATTTGTATTATAGGTCCATACTCATTTGGAGGACGAGAAATGGTACCCAGCATTCGGAGGGGTATTAAGAGTAATGGCCTCGTTAAGGGAGACAGGTAAAAATTTTCTCGTTTCGCACGTTCGTTGTTTTTGAAAAATTACGTTTCATTTGGCAAAAATGATTTCCTGTCGGAAATGCCTTTTCTATTGGATATATCCAATAGAATATATATATATGACTAACATATATATTGGATATTATATATATATATATATATGGGTACCATTTGTTTTCACCCTAGCAGGGCTTGTTAATGGGATTAACAAGGGGAAACAAGGTGGCGAGTATCAGATGATGCCAAAATTAATTATGGTCACTACCAAACAACCGGATGATGGTGTTTCACCTTTATACAACGGAAATTCCGCTGGTATTTATGCTAAAGTATCTTTAAATTTTGAAAAATAAAATGTGTATTATACAATGAAAAATAATTTTGGAAATTACAGGGAAATTGAGGACCACAGAAAAAAGTATTATTGCTTTATCCTGCTTCGTCTGCTTCTGGATCTTGATGGGTGTTTTCATGGTTTGTTATAATTATCTTAAAAAACATTCCGAAGAATGTTCACCTTGCGAATCGCCAATTGACTCACGGTAGGCAAAGATAAAAATTAACGTATTCTTTATTATATTTCGATTAATTTTTTTTTTTTAATTAATCTTTTTAAGCGTCGCTATACTCTATGGCGATCCTAAGTACTGCAAGCCGGGTTCGCAAAAGAGCTTTACGGAAAAGTTCAAGCAGTGGTGGGGTGGTAAATGCGGAACCACGTGTCCTGGGGCGTGCAAGGATTACGACGAAGAGGAACGATACATGGCAACAATAAATTACTGCAACAAAGACGTAATTGATATGTGCAACAGCAATAAATCCTGTCAGTGAGTGAAGGGATCTTTGTTAATTATTATTAAATGATTATGGTTTTTATTATTTATATCTAGAAAAAGTCAGTACACGAAAATGGAGTCACCTCAGCTGTTAGCAGTTTCGCCAACGGATACAGACTCTCCCAGGGTGAGTGAAATTTTAATTGAATTTATTGTGACGAATTAATTTCTCTTTTCTTTTTATTAAAGCACATTTAATACACGTGCGCGCATTTACCATAAGGGATGGTAACTTCTGACTAGTCGATATGTAGTACTGAATAACTAAGCAGTGCTGCGCTCTATCGAGCAGTGTTTGCTTTACATTTAGATCTCAGTAAAGAAATTCTCCTGCAGTTGTATATATATATATATATATATGATATTGCTATATATATATATATACAAGTGAAGGTATTGTATCGAATAAATTATGTGATTTAGAAGATAAATTATTTTCAGAAGAGCGACGACGATTTGGATAATTCGTATAATTTTCAAGAAACCAGATACGGCAGGGTAAGTTGAATGAATTTTCACAATTATATTTTGAAAAATATTCATACACTCTTACAATGGGATATTTAAAATATATTTTTAAGGATTTTTGTATTAGCAATTTTTTCCAATTTCTCATGTACTAAACTTGAACAATAACAGAAGAAGAACACGTGCCGAGATAATTGCAGACAGCATTGATTATCAAATGGAGCTAGAATGTCACCATATAGGTGTAATAAAATGGTCAACGATACTCCGAAAGGCACATGAGAAATAGCCAATACCAGTCATGTAAACTCCGGCGATCGGTACAGTCGTAACTGTACCAACAATCTTTTTTATTAGTCCAAGAAAACTGACTTGTTCCCCAAAAGTGACGGCAAACTTCACCATGAGCCGAGTAATAATTTATAATATACTTTTACGAATTTCATACAAAGGTCTGATTAAAGTCTTTCCGAAAAAAACTAACCAAAAGTATCTCTCAATTACATATTCTCATAGAATTAGTTTTAAGAGTGTAATCATTAACCAGTCCCATCATTTGCTGACATAGACTGTCCTCCTCCATAAGGTCTACGGAAACGTGAGTACTGATAAGATTCAAACTTTGTTTCCTAGGAAAAGTCATATCGTTTTTACTATAGCAGGTCAAGTCAATGGGTCTTCATGATTATAGACATTATAGGCATATACTATACCCAATGAATATACTATGGTCTAAAACAAAGTAGTAGTTATACTATCTGGTTGCAACTTGTTGCGACGAATGACGAGTGGAATGTCTCTCCGTTTCTCAGAGCTGAGGCAGCTTTGACGCAAAAGCGGCGCCATCTAGAGTCTAAACTGCTGCGGCGCGAGTAGCAAAACTGTTTGGGGTAGCAGTGTCGCGCGATACGTCAGCGTATGCGTCTCGTCGGCGTTGGATTCTTAATGTTTTGAAGTAGCCGCGTGTCACGGCGTCTCATCTGATTTATTTAAAGAGGCTTAAAATCGCTGATTATTTAAAGAACGCGCAAGATTCGGGCGTCACGGAGTTTCTCGATTAATGCAAATGAACGTTGACTGACTGTCATCACGATTTAAATTGAAATTTGATTAACCGGCTTCTTTGAAAAGATTGGCTTCGCTTTGGAACGCCATGCATAATGATTGACTATTTCACTCGGAATAAATGTATTAAGTGAGCTGATTTCCTCGTGGCCGTTGGTTTTAGATTTATTTATTTGCTTGGACTGTGTAACGTGTTGGTGTTTGAGTGTTCAGAGTGTGACAGTTTGACAGTAGTTTTATCCATATTGGATAAACCGATAAGGAGACATAATACGAAAAAGATCGATGGTTTATCAATATAGTTTCATAAGGATTTGATCGGATTTTTTTTTTATTTGTGGATAATATTCTTCACGTGCGTCGTGGATGATTTTTGAACAATTAAAAAAAATAACGGTTTACTATGGCTAATGGTTCTATATATTAATACATCATCATTAACCTGTCAGTTGAGTAATTTTCTCGTTATAAGATCAAAGTGATTCAGTATCTGAGCGTTCTGTTTTTATTAGACTTGTAAAATTAATTCCTCGAAAGCATTTTGCAATATCGAAATTCCATGGATATTTTTAAAACAGTCGTCGTATTATTAAAATTGCAGTGCAAAGCGTGAAAGCTCATTTCAAATTTGCCGCTTTCGAAAAAAAAAAACAAACGCGTCTTACCTTCATTAAACTCGTGTGCTTACTGAATCGTAAAATTTTTTTCATTCTGTTTTGACTTGTGCCAACATTATGATATTCACGGCGGGATACATTAATTTCATCGCCCCTCGTGCACCGCGTTTTACCAATTGACTTGGCGTTGGCATCTCCTTGACAATTTTGAGAGCATCCAAAGGACAAGATGGACCCGTGGAGAATTTCCATGAAGTTCAGCGTCGTTCTACTGTTATTCTTCGGCGGAGCATTAAAAGGTGAGTTTCTTTACGTTACTAATTAACACCTGGCCTTCTTTATTCTCACCTGCGCCTGTCAGCTTTCCGTGAACAAAAAAAAAAAGACTAGTTCACAATCCATTAATCGATTCCCAGACACTATTGGTATTACACACAAATGATATCAGATCATCGAAGACGGACTGATTACCAATAAATTCGATTACGCGATTAGAATTATTTATCAGTAACAGCGATAAAGTTATAATTTACTTAAGCTTCTGATTAGATAAGTAGCGGAATAATTATTAGAGAAAATAATCATCAAAATTGCATTAACAAGATATCACGCAGACACTATTGACACTGCCAAAGGTAATATTACCAACAAGATGGCGGTTCTATTAACAGTGAAAACACGAGGAAACCGAACGAACGTGCGAACATCGACGATTGGCAAACAAGTTTTTATCTTTCTTTATCCGCGATGTATTTTCGTGCTGTGAATTCGATAGTTATTTTTTCGCGCCACATTCAACAAGCGAAACAGGAAGGACGAGTAGTAAAGTATTTCCATAATTTTTGCTAGTTTTGATTTTCATGTGTCCAACCAAAGTACATACGCGATCAAATGCATTGGCATACATTATAAGTACATGGTACTATGGGTACCAGGTATTAACGTATTTTCTATCGTGGGCGTGAGTCTCCGCTGACGGCCGTTTGAACGAGCCGAGTGATTCCTCCTACTTGTTGAATTCACGTGACAAATTGGCCTCTGTCGTGCGCGAATATTTCAACTTTCCCCGACGCAAATCCATCACGTTCTTCGTCATCTATTAGCAGGAAATACCTCGGATTAAGTAGGAATATCGAGCGGGGTAGGAATTAGAAGAGAATCAAGCGGAAAAATATAACCCTATGAATAACCGGATGAAGTCGGATTTTCATTAAAGAAATAAATTTAAAGTGATTTCAACCCTTTTGGCTTTACAAATACACAATGTAATATCGATTTAATGGAGCTCCCCCTCCCCCTAGACTACACGATATAAAACCTTTCTTTTCTTTCGATTCTTCGAATATATTAATTATCGCCTGAAATCAGCTTCGCTCGTGTATTTACTCGCGGCAATAAAAACTAGAAAATTATAGCTTTATCGATTAAATCAGAAAAGCTCTCTCACGTATCGCAGACACAAGAACGATTAAGTTGTTTCGATCTGGCTCCAGGTTGAAAGGCATACCAACCTATAGGAGCCATGTCGTAAACATAGGAAGCCCGATTAGCTCTTGGCCGTTCGTATTATCCTTGGCTCGAGACTGAAACGGAGTCTTGCTTTGAAATCCCCTTTGGACATAAGTTCTTCTCTATAAACATTCAACAAGTGGTGTAAAGGTCCCTGGTCTCGATTCCATACAGAAGAGACTAGAGAGACTCTCCTCCCTTAGCTTTGAGATCGCTTAGACGTGTCGCGCGAGACTTTATTTGTCTCTCGCCTTGGAGAGAAGGCAAATCTCAGGTATTCAGTACATCGCGTACTTATGCGACACGGGGTATAAGGATACGTATGGACAAGTCGGACAGCGTGGAAAACCGGGATCCTGAGAATGGATCGAGCCTGGCAGTAGCTTAATGCCTTAAAGAGTCCTAGTGAGAAAGGAGACTTCACCTTATTCGCCTAATTATCAATATTAATGACGCGTCGCGCGCTAAGTGATCGGCGCTCGTCTACCTTGTGCCGTTTCATCGAACGGCACTTTAATGATTTTCATCGATAGAAAGAAACACGTGTACGTGTATCGTTCGATGCATTTGTACGACGGTTCGTTTTAAGATTGTACCAGTGATCTGAGATGAGGAATAATTGAATGGGGATTCCCTAGGGACTTTTTTTTTTTTTCCTCATTACCTTTCTTTACCTCGCTTGGGTTTCTCACAGCGTGGATAACGGAACGATTATTATTATTATTGTTCTCGGGCGGGCAGGCATATTTCGTACTGCAGTCAATGTTCTGCTCTGTCCGATCGTCGGAAACTTTTCAAGCGACAGGGCCGTATGTCATGTCGTCTAATTGCAGGTTTTTGTTTTTCTTTGTTTTTATCTATGCCGTTACTCGCGTAGCGCTATATCGAGTACAGCGAGTATACCTTGAATACGTCGAGATGACGGAATGGCTTGTGGTGTAAATTGACTGTAAAAAATGATTATTTTCGTCCGGTGCTGTTTTTCTATGTTTCGATCGATTTTTATTTTTGAATCTGAAACGTGCTTATTACGGACACGCGCCGGATCCCTCCCTATCTCTGCGATACTTTACTCGGTTCCTCCATGGCAAGATGGAAGACGCAGGCGATTTTATTGGCTTGTAAATAACGAATATTATGCGATGCGATGAATCCCAAGTTTAAGAGCCTGCGCGAGACGTTATTTAGAGCTCGTTCAGGAGGAATACGGCGTGTGAAGTGTGACGACATCGAAAATATCCTGGAGGGTAGAAGGCCGCACAGGCTGGCCACTCTTGTGGCACTTATAGCCCCAACTTTCTTCTTCTTCTTCTTCTTCTTCTTCGAGCGAGCTAGTTGATTTTTTTTCTTTCTGTTCATTTTTTCTCTCTCTCCCCCTATGCTTCTCTTTCAACGTTCCTGGATTCGCCGTCGTTCAATTGCCACTTGCGTTATTCGATTCCGCGAATAAAAGTGCGTCTGAATTTCTCGAACGATTTGCAATCTGCGAACAAACATTCGACGTTTCTTGCAAAACACGTGATGATTCGCGAGACGTGAGAAAATGTATTTTCATGAAACGATGAGTAACCTTCTCTATGTCGCATTTCCTTCTTATCGCTATCGAGAGCAGCGAATATGGCGGATACGTCGACGTGCGCGATTATCGATATCAGTTACGGAGAGAATATCGAGATTATTTATACAGTAAAGTCTTATCACTGATAAAGACATTTCTTTCCTTGTCCTTTCATCAACATAAATATCTCTTGACAATATTGCCAATCAATTTTCAATTAAAGATTCAAAGCTCCTACTTCATTCTCGATCGTGAACTTTCGATACATCCTGCAATTAGACGAGGGGCTATCGTCTGTAGCGAATATGAAATTTTTCGTTAATCTAGTTAAAAAAAAATATATCGTTACCAAAAAATCTTCAGGCGAAACTAAGACGATAATGGACCGGATCGAGTTCGGCGACCGGTTTTGCGACGATCACCGAACCTCACCCTGTTGCTGATACGCGCATTAATTTCCTTACTGAGACGGGAGAGAGAAGGAAAATCGCTGATGTCTTTACAAAAGGGTTGAGCGAATCGACTATAGCAGTTATCTTCATTATCGACCGAGCTCGAAGCTCAGTCTCTCCATGCACCGTTCAGACTTTCCACGAACCATACGGATTCCCAACGTCTACCAGGGCGCGTCTTTTTTTTTCTTTTTCAGACCAAACCAGGGTGAGTCCACTAAATGTAGCCTGGCATGAAAAGTAATGGCAATAAAAGGCAAAGACAAGAAAAAGGATCAGAATCATAAGTCAGTAACAATAAGTTGCGCGTCTCGGCGCTGCACTGGCTGCCAAGTCAATGGCCGCCGTGAGGGCGTATAAATCTGTAAGTAAATTTAGAACGTGCCGGCTAAACTGCATCGTGGTTACGTCCAGTCGTGCAAGTCAGTGCTGCCGCCGTGGCGGCATGCGAAACGTTGAGTAAAATAATAAAAAAAAGTTTACTCTACCGCTGACAGCAAAAGGAAAGAATCACGCGGGAAAAAAAATTTTTCAAAAATCTCAGCATCGATCTCTTACTTTATCTCGTAAGAAGACACGTTGCCGCGTGCTGTTGTTTTCTTTTTTCTTTATCTCTTCGTTCGCGTCTCTCATTAAGCGGGCAATTGTTTCGCAGCGACGGCTACTGACTTTTACAGAGGCGCCTACGAATCGAGTCGCCCCGCGGGGCCCGAAAACAATTGTGCCATTAATTAGCAACAAATGTAGATAACTCACTTATGGGTCTGCCGTCGCGCGGGACTCGCTCTGAATTACCGACAAACGGACGGTAAATTAATATAGTTACGTGTTTACGTCTCGCATGCTAAAGCTGTCATATCGGAACACGCATCAGGGAGTTTCTGACTCGCACCATTGGGAGCTACTCCTCGAATATACATTATATATATGTATAGTATATGTATGTATGTATGTATGTATATATATGTATAATTCAGCGTACACACGTACGAACGAACGCATGCATATGCATGCACGTATCCACCGTGTATGACGCGGCTAGTGCACATATGTGCATCGGACAGCAAACCATCGACTCGCGCACGTCTGCCCCGACATTCCGGCGATTTAATTAATCAATGCGAATTAATCCCAATTAGCAGAGCTTGTCTGATGACTAGAGAGACTCTTCGTTAGGTCTCGCCGTGGGGCTACAGGTGCTTTTAATCAGTTACCTGGCGCACCCGAAATCAACGTTTTACGCAAAAACTGATAGGAGCGCGATAATTCCGTATTTTACACGAAAGGTCATCCATGGTGGGTCGTTGGTTAAGAATCCCGACACGTGATTATGAATTTCTCAATTTTGAATTAAGATTCGTAATCAGTGACCCAAAGAACTCGGGCGTACCAAGTTTCGTGAAAAATCATTGAAATTCATCGGAGTTAATAACTGTGCGTACATGTGAGTAATTAGCAGTTTTGGAAAAGAAAATTTTCTTTTGTGTCATTGCCGAGTAACTGTTTAATTGGATATCGTGAAATTCTGAATAATCATATTAATTAGGGTCGTTATTGTTTCATCAACGCTTTGATTAAAGATCTTTAATCATTCACGCAATTCGTACGTCGTATGGTTTATCAAAAATATTATTTGTATCGGTAATAATTTTTTTATTTTTTTTTTTCACTCCATTTTTCTTCGCTTTCATTCGCACGAAGCCGTAAATCCGTCTCAGTCTGGAACCCGCAGACGTAAATACTCTTACGTTGGTACAACTTTGTCAATAATTAATATATTTTTTTTCCCAAATAAAAATTGCGAAAGTTTAATCAAATCATACGTTGGCTTCGTACAATTTGCCATCACGATCGCTGTGATAATTAATACTTTGTCGCTTGACTTCTTATTGAATGTCCTATATATATATATATACATATATACATATATACATGTATATGCATTACAGTTTATGTATAAACTCCTGGATCCATATACCTCAGTGCTACCACATCCACCGTATACTCGTTCCGCACATGCTACCAATCGCAAGGCCGTAACATTATAACAGCAGACAAGAACGTACAGGATTGATAGTAAAACCCATCGTCAACTGGTAGAGCACCAATATACACTACGTGGTTCGCCGGTAACAAAGGTAATGGCGAAAGCCATTAAATTGCCAGGGGATGGTTAACGATACAAATTAATTCTGCGATACACGAGAAAATCCAAGAGGGGTGACCGGATGAGAAGGGGGCGGCGGTTCACTGTGAGTGGAAGCGCAGATCCCATCCCTGTTCTGCCCCGGGGCCACTCCAGCTCGCTCTTTTTACTCAGAACTAATTGAAACGCGCAAATACTCTCGTTAAGGAGAGACAGAACTTTTTTTTTTCTTTTTCAAGGATCGATAGGGACGGAAAACAAGTCGACGGACCTTTTGACGAGGAGGAGAGAGCCGAACCTATAGTGCGCACGTACGTGTACGTGGATACTGTCGAGTTATCAGACTGCGATATAAGAGGCGATGCATAGTCAAAGTATAGTAAAAATTAAGAAAATAATTTTAAACTTTTTTTTTTGTTTGTATCAACGTCGAATCTAATTTTTCCCTCGTATCGTCTGTATATACGCATCCATCAATCTCCCCCGTTTATTCTCCTTCCTCTTGTCGCTCCTCGACATGCAAATTTGCCATAGATGCTCGTCATTTGCATGAAATTAAAATTCAACCTGGCGCTACGGGGAAATACGATTAAAATCAGCATTTAAAAGTGTACGCGCACGTGATCCCATAGTAGGGATTCGTCAAGTCAGTAGTACGCAACCCGTAGGACGACATCCTTCACCCAATTAGAGCCGCAGAACCAGTACGCTCGCAATTAGTGCCTCAATTATTCTGTAAACGTCGACGCACTAATTCGTTTCGTGTCCATCGGCCGCTATGCCATTTTATTCAAGTATTTCAGTTCGATCGAGCGAATTTTCGAGTGGACGGCCGTACTTGGGCATCGCCGCGGTTACGCTCGATGCTCACGTAATTTCATTATGCTAATCTCTCTTGGTTTATAAGCGTATAGGCACGAGCGCGCATGCGCGGATATGCAGGGTTTTACGAATAATCATTTATTTTTATAAAACGATTTGTCAGAGTATGTCGTTCGAAAGAGCACGAAATTATTTATCGATTTCGTTATACACTTATATGTATATGTATTTCATTGATCCGTCCCACAGCCTCCGACGATTCCTTAATTAAATTTAACCAATTAATCACTGTAAAATCTTAACGTTACGTAATCATCGCAATAATCATGACTAATCCGCCGTACGTAAAGTCTGATTCACACTCGACGCTTATTTCAATTCTAGGTCGCTTATTAGTATTTGCGTGTTTACGTAAAATAACCCTGTAGCTACCACGTGGCTAGGCGTTTATTTGAATTATTTATTAAGGAACGTTTATTCAATTCCCGCTGATATATTTCGCTGTGTACCGTAGCTTGATCTTCATCCCCCTTTTCTCCTGTCTCTTTTCTTTTTTTTTTTTTTCTTTAATTACTCCCCAACGCTCAATCTACTTTCGAATTCCAGACACACAAGGCGCAACAGTAACTCGATAACAACATTTCACACTGTAGAATGTCTTGGAGCATTGCTAATCTTTACTGTAAACTCCCCAGGTACTGTGTCATATATATGTATATACACGCACACAATTCCATCCAAACAAGGTGTTCATTTACGCTGCTCTCAGCGTCCAGTGGTATCAAACCAATAATCTAGTATTCGACACGCCACAGAGATTCGGGTTGGTGAGAAACTCACAGTGAGACCGTTTGTGTTATATACATATATACTATATATAGATACCTGTGCGAGGTACATGCGTGGGGGCGACTGAGAACGCGTACACAATTCGGTGACTGATTAAAGTGTCACTCAGATGCAGACGGCTGAAAATCTCACATGGAGACTCCTTCTATTTCGTAGAACTCACTAATTTGACGCGTGACGCTTATCGTTGAGGATTCTTGGTCAGCCCTCGATAACGGACTTAGATACGAGGGCTGTCCATAGGTCTTAAAGTATATAATTATTACGCATATGTAATATCGAGGAACCCATCGATGGCAGGCGAGTTTCTATGCTGTTTCAATAATTCTCGATTTCCTTTGTCTTTCAGGTTACGTTCATGAAGCTCGCTTTCTGCTGGTTCATTTAATTAATCACGTGGTTAGTCATAAGACTGGTTTCCATGAATGTTGCGGTTTCATCGCATGCACCGGATATACATAGATATATCTGTCGAGATATAGATAGATACCTATGAGCTCATACGAGCGTAAGGGTAGTATGGACAGAAAGGGTCATGTCCGGTATGTACTGCGTTTCGTGCCCATCTGGTTGTTGGTTCTCTTTGTTCGTTGCGCGTTTCCATGTGTAACGGCGTCTCCGTTCGTGCTCGCTTGCTAAATGCGTCTCGTTGATTAACTCGCTGGGGGAGCTGACGGATGGATCAACGGAATACCCGGTAAAGGCAGCAGACTCCATAACTGTACGTGGCTTCGCTAACGCGGCTACGTTCAGTGGTCTTGTGTGGAAAGGAAAATCGAATCGGCCGTATTGTCCTACGTAGATATTCTTTGGCTGGAACTTACGGTCGGTGAGTACGCGGCTGTGCACTTGTACGACTGCACGAGGAAATTATCAGAGCTCGGGTCTCTTATTGAGCCAACCTGTCTGAGAAATGCATTGATTAAGTTTTTATGGAGAAAAAATATATATATATATATACTTTTATGTATATATGTATTTAGATGCTTTGGAGCAGGAGGGGTAAAACCTGTAAAATTTTCCCTTACAATTAATCCCTCGAGCACTTGGCTCGTGGTGCTGGTACTGTTCTTGTGAGAGAAATTTGGTTGAGGCGTACGAGGTTACGTGAGATTGAGGGTTGATTTAAGTATTTTTTTTTAGGTTTCTAGCGTGGAAAAAATAAAGGGTGCGAATTCCGACCAAGAGGTGCCTTTGCTTTCCTTTCATTTTAATTGTGCCGAAATCGTTGCGGTTCTTTTTTCTTTTTTTTTCTTTTGCAATCCACGTACTAACACCTATACCGGCTACCCTTGTGCACGTTGCTTCTATAGCTATTGCTTTTTCAACCCTCTTTCGAATTCACAGTCGACTATTTTCAAGCGTTTTATATCTGTATCTTGTATTGCAAGGGTTTCTACCCTACTGATTTTGCTTCTGTTTACCCCTACCCGAGCCACTGTGTATTCCAGTTGCGGGACGAAAGTCTCCATACCGTGATTATGAACTTCTTCGGATATTAAATTTACGACAGTGGCTACGTCATTCCTGAGATGCGAGTTCTTTGTGCATACGGTGTTACCATGGTGATCGTTGGCATGGGACATACCGTGAAATTTCTATACCGCCTTGGGGTATCTCGTCGAAGTGCCTTTTATTTTTATTTATTTTTTTTCTTCCTTCCCCTCGCCTCTCCGTCGTCCCCTTGAATTATTATTAGGCGCACGTGGCCACGCTCGCTCGCATAAGTAACGCGTCGTGGATCGCGTTTGATCCAATTTAACGGATCAAAGGATCGCGCGAATTACGACGACAGGTATATGTATGTCCGTAGGCGTCACGTGTCTACAATGTACGATCCGTTTGCATCGAGGGATGATTTTTCGTGGGTTTATGGGCCATTTTTAAGGGTGTTACGGGACAGGAAATTTTTCTTTTTTCCTCGACCTACCAGTCGGGCAAGGACAGGGGTCGATATATTTTATAGAGAAATTCTTTTCCTTCTCCTTCGTAATACACGCATCTGCCGGAGCCGCATTCCCCATGAAATATCCATCGTTCTCCCGCAGACCATACAGCACGTTGCACACCGAGACGCCAGGCTGACACGCGGTGTGGCTAATGTCGTTCTTAATCGCGAAATCATTGCCTCATATTTTGATACATCGACTCGCTTGCCAGATGCAACGAGGCCTCGGCTGGACCAATAAAAGATTTTTTTTTTCTCGGTATGACCACCCAGGCATAATATCACGGCTCATTATAATGGATGGTTGTGTTATGAGGGTGTTGCGATTAAATGGGCTTTAGATAGAGTTTTCTGTGTATATATATATATATGCACACGCGCACATATATTGTTCATGACGTCATAGACGTACTATGTACTATACTTGTGTGCGTGTGTATATATATAGATATATATCGGATATTTGAACAAATCCTCTTATAGGAATGATCTCGACTTACTTTTTCTCTCAATCCTCGGATAAAGCTTTTTTTCTTAACGCCGCGTAAGGGCGTCCTGATCGCCATTCGATCTTGATTAGACACGACGTCGCGGCGCTCCGGTATTCCTTTACACAAAGGAAATACAGGTTATTCTTGACTCAATGGTTGCAGAGGGACTCTTCTCGCTGGTATCAATCCAATTGAAAGGATAGGAAAATAGAGAAGCGTCGGGACGCCTAAGGTGCTGGCGTCTGTATACCCCCTACTGTATAATTCGACTGGGTAGCACGCGGCACGGCAGTGGCGTCTTACTTTTCCTTTTTTTTTTCTTTATATTTCTTTGCCCTCTTTGTCTACCCTCTTATTCTTCTGCTCTCCACCTCCTCCCTCTATCCTTCATTCTTTTCCCGTCCCCACAGCCACCCTTTCTCTCGTTCTATCCTTTCTGATTAAGTTGCCCGCCGCGAATCTCGATGCTCTTAGGACGCACAAAGGCGCCCACGCTATACCTTACTGCGTGTATATATATATATATATATATGGTGAACCTATTCGCAAAGGTACGTCGCTGTAGGACAATGACGTCACTGGCAGGATTTGGCCGAGAATCGAAAACAAAACGGACTCTTGATTGCACTGATTGTACCGTGAATTACAGTAAATTAAATTTCATCCTCCCCCACTTGGCCACCCTCTTGCTTTTACTCTCATTAAGATCCGGGCGACGATAGTCGAGTTTCATTCTGATCCTTGGCTTTGTGCAAGATCTCGAGTCTCTAACGGAAACCACCAATCGGCATCTCCTAGAGGAATCCTTAAATCGAATCCATATCGTATCTAATAAGGGAGCTTCTATATCGTCGGGCTGCATCCCAGCCCCGTCGTTCCCTACTCGAGTATCGCTAGTAAAGCCTGGTGCTTGAAATCGATGCTTTCTCGATACTCGGCAAAGCTAACGGTTACAGTTTCCACCGCCTCCTTAGCTTCCGATTGTTTCGCTGGACCAGACGCAGTTAGTTTCCTAACTTCACCGGGAAAATGAACGATCGCGTCTGGACATTTTGCCAGAATGCGAAATCGATTGGTATTACCCCGTACTGTACTGCCGGGCTGCGATTAGCAAGAAAGTTCCCGGTACAGGTACGTCCGGTATTACCGTGATAACGTGTATTTATGAATTTTAAAAAATTAACTATAATCTGAAAAAACTAAAAATCCATTACGGATGTGACGGTCCGGAAATCCTTGTACGAAAAAAAAATTATTTCGTATATTTACATTCATAAAATTATCGTAATCCCTCTAATTTACTTTACACCATAAATTCGCATGCGAAGCGTCAAATTCACGTGTGTCCAACTCATACGGTATGGCGAAAAAATGATTTAAAAAATTCGACGTACAATAATGACTTATGAATTGCACAAAATTTTCTATAGACAGCCACGCGATACTTCTGTATGAAACGCGTGAAAATACGAGCGATAGAATTGCAATTTATGAGAGAGATCGTTATCCATCAGGCTGAGGGATCCGAAGGGGGTTGAATAGGGGTGGGAGAGGAGACAGTTTAGGGTGCTTTAGTCTCGAGTATTTTTCAAGGGTGAAAAATCGATGTGGCTCTGGCAACTACCCTGTCGAATGTAGGTTACCACTCTTTGCCCATCTGGTTGCTTGATATGTATGTCAAAGGGTGTTATGGTCATTTGCAGTAAAGGCGTTTCTAATCCAAGGTAGTATTTGATGACCAATTTGAAACTACATGCGAGATACTCGTTAGTATTTTTGCCCGTGGGCTTTGGGTTTACTTCCTCTCGTGACAATGATACTTGAGGCTACTATATACATATATCTATACACGTTATAGGAACAGCTGGCCACTCCGTTCGGAATGGCAGCCATGATATATTGACACAATTGTCGATTAGTTTTTCTACTTAAATGTGTACTGATCTTGCACCACGGTACGAGTACATATTTACTCTCGGAGGAGGAAGTGATATGGCCACTTGTATTACTCAAGTACAGGATACGTATGAATTGTCTAGTGCATTAGCTTGTGGTATCCAAGGCAAACGTTTCGGATGTTGACGCAGGGCGAAATTTGTATACACATGGGAAAGGGAATCGACAATCTTAATCATCCCGGTCGTGAGCTTTGACTGTATTTCAAAAAGGCGGACGCGTTATGGAGCCCGTGAAAGCGTAACGCCGGAAACGATGACGATTACAGAACCCGTGAAAAAAAGGCCGTTGAACAGCCTGTGATCCTTAAAGGCGCCGCCACGAAATGTCAGTGGCACAAATATAACTCGTGAGATGAGCCAAGGGCGAGGCGGCGGCGATTTGAAAGCGGCTGGGCGCAAAGAGGAAAATACTGCGGTGAGGTGCAGCAGGCCAAAGAGGGGATGCGTGCACCTATATGTGATACGAAGAGGGGCAGAGGGGAGGGAGTATGTTTATAAATAATCGGTCAGCCATGTGCCGTTTCCTATTTGACAGCTCGTCGGGTTTTGTAGTTCTTTTTTTTTTTCTTCGACATCCCTCCGACCCTTGGAATTAGATCCCTTGTCTACCAGACGTCTCCCTTATTGCCAGCAACGTAAAAGGGTCCTTTGGTACAGCATCCACAGTACGGAATCATCTAAGGAAGCCGCTTGTTCTCGAATCCCAATGAGACCTAGCGGGTACGGGGTTGTACAGGGATTGTTATGGTATTCATGGATCGGGTGGTGTTACACGTTGCGGATACGCGAAATCTTATTAAGCTTCGCTAATGCTGGAAGGTAACGCTGCTGCACCTGTCCTGGATAATAACCCATCCTGTGACATTGCCTTCGCTCCGGTCCAAGACCTCGAGTTAGCGTTAACAAGATTAGCCAAAGGGATTGGTCTTAATCTCACCGTCTCTCTCGCTTGTTCCTTCGAGATTACGCAAGACCCTGGGAACCCCTTTCGATTCACCTGAGGATCGCGAGCCTCGGGTAGCCTCGGGTCGGCTCGAGATTCGGAGTCACAGCGAACCCCTCGCAGGAGATTCAAAATAATATATAAGAGCCACGAGAGTCTCAGGCTTTGTTTTCATGTTAGCCGTCCGTGCACCAATGTCGCCCGAGGCCTTTGCGTTATTTTCACAGGGAGCGCACAGAGCGCTCGATCTCTCGGCATGGCTCGTGCACTTTGGTTTCTTCAGTTATCGACCTCTTCTTCTTTCTCCCTTTCTCTACGCTCGTTCGAACTCTAAACTCTATACTCTGTCTCTCTCTCTCCCCCCTCTCTCCCACTCCTCTCCAATACATTGCTGCTTTCCAAGGAACGATCGGTAGGCACAGGATAGGTATACGCGACTCCACAATCGAATTCTGGAACGGAGTGTCGCCCAGCTAATTGCGCTACGTGCAAATTGCCAAGTTCTCACCCCCCCCCGCCCCCACCCCCTTACCTTTCTGCTAGTGAAATGCAATGAGACCCTTATTACACCAGCCAGCAGTCAATCTATGAGTCTCTGTGATCAGAGTAGTGGTACGAAGAGCTGGAGGGAATATCGCGAGGGTGACGAAGAGATGAAAACTGGAGGGTAGAAAGGTATACGAGAGAGACTTAATGATAATTATAGAGACAGAGAGAGAGATATTTGTAAGGCCAGTTTAATCAAGAGCCACTCGGTAGCACACACACACACTCTCTCTCTCTCTCTCTCTTTCTCTTTTTCTGTTCCCCTAGCACGGTATGGTTAATTGCCAGCCGCACCTTCGACGTAACGACGTGTATCTCTACTTCTTAGCCAGGACGACTTCGCTGCCATCTACTTTACGTATCTACTTAAATGCACCTATGGCTGCATATATGCACTTACCTATATGATGCATACGCAACCAGACTGTCTTTACGCTGATAGGACACGTTCAATAGACTCTAACGATATTACATAATACACGGAATATACCAGAAGCCGGTACAACGTAAAACCGTGGTTTTGCCTTTTAAACATTGTTATCCAACGTTACGGTGGTTTCGTCCTATAAGTGCTTCTTGTCTCTTTCGAGGGATCTCATCATTTCCCCATTATCTTTTACTCTCTTTACTTTCGTCTTCCATTCTATCACGAGTCGCCCCGCAGCAACTCGAGCTTAATATCCATTTACATGAAACGGAGTATTCATTTAATTACAAGGTAAACTTCAGTGCGCCATACCTATACGAGTCTGGATTTTCGTTACGGTGCTGCAGTACGTCACGAGAAAATCCTTCTCCCTACTGATCGCAGGTGGTAAAAGTTTCGACGGTGTCATATCCACGTGTTTTTCACCCCTGCCTTTAAACCTATTAACCTCTCATCCCCTATTCAACGTGCCGACGCTGCAGACGCTTCGACACTCTTGTCCCTGCTCGACTTTACGTACCTAACGCTCCTGGCGAACGTTAGGCGAGGGAGCGCAGCCGCATAATGCACGTGTGCAGGAGCGAGTCGGAAACTCGAGGGAACTCTCGCTATCCCTTGGGACGATCGCATGCGAGGAACGTAACCTCCTTGAAATTCTCTTAAACCGTGAATCGCGTGGGGCGTACCGAAAGGCGAAGATGGTGCTGTTTTAACGGGAGATATGCAAAGTACGAGAACAAGAGCGAGTGAGCGAGAGATCGCATGCGAGAGAAAGA
This sequence comes from Calameuta pygmaea, assembly GCA_031762395.1. Taxonomy (NCBI): domain Eukaryota; kingdom Metazoa; phylum Arthropoda; class Insecta; order Hymenoptera; family Cephidae; genus Calameuta; species Calameuta pygmaea. The sequence continues at coordinate 122,732 of JASANN010000380.1, read as the reverse complement.
GAGAGAGAGAGAGAGAGAGAGAGAGAGAGAGAGAGAGAGAGAGAGAGAGAGAGAGAGCGAGAGAGAGAGAGAGA